>CM059316.1:4345000-4500000 GCA_030340665.1 Neosalanx taihuensis | reverse complement strand
ATCCTCTCCTCCCCCTCCCTCTCCCTGATCCACCTCACCCCCTTTCCTCCCTCCCCCTCTCCCTCCCAGTGCTCACCTGCTGGGCTGTACAGCAACGTCTCCTTCAACAACCAAAGCTTGTTCACCCAGCCTCGTCTGGCTCCGCAGAGCCAGGATCTGCAGCCCAAGTCCTTCCCCAAGCCCATCTACTCCTACAGGTGAGATCCCCTACAGGACACACACACACACACACACACACACACACACACACACACACACACACACACACACACACACACACACACACCACACACACACACACACACACACACACACACACACACACACACACACACACACACACACACACACACACACACACACACACACACACACACACACACACACACACACACACACACACACACACACAGACATGCAAACAACCATCAAATACCAATGTCTTTTGTCCCTGTCGGTCGATCCGTAGCTGTTTGATCGCCATGGCGCTGAAGAACAGCAAGACCGGCAGTCTTCCTGTCAGTGAGATCTACAGCTTCATGAAGGAGCATTTCCCTACTTTAAGGTAAGAGGTTAAAAGGAAGCTCAGGGCAGGAAGTGACACGTGAGGAAAGGTGACGTCATCCAAGCCCTTCCGTCTCTCCTGATTGGTTGCAGACCCGCCCCAGACGGCTGGAAGAACTCCGTCAGGCACAACCTGTCCTTGAACAAATGCTTTGAGAAGGTGGAGAACAAGATGAGCGGCTCCTCTCGTAAGGGCTGCCTGTGGGCGCTGAACCCCGCCAAGATCGACAAGATGGAGGAGGAGATGCAGAAGTGGAAACGCAAGGACCTGCCTGCCATCCGGCGCAGCATGGCCAACCCAGGTGAGGAGCGGGGCCCGAGGAGGCCCTGAGGAGGCCCTGTGGAGGCCCTGAGGAGGCCCTGAGAGGGCCCTGAGGGGGCCCTGAGGAGGCCCTGAGGGGGCCCTGAGGAGGCCCTGAGAGGGCCCTGAGGAGGCCCTGAGGAGGCCCTGAGGAGGCCTTGAGGAGGCCCTGAGGGGGCCCTGAGGAGGCCCTGAGGAGGCCCTGAGGAGGCCCTGAGGAGGCCCCACAGACCCCCTGGTGAACCCTTCCACACAACGGTGAATCTCAACCCCTCGTCTCATTCTTTTCCAGATGAGCTGGACAGGTTAATCACAGACCGACCGGAGAGCTGCAGAAGGAAGAACCTGGACCCAGGGCTGACCCGCCTGCCCACCTGCCCCTCCACCCACCCCGCCCACGCCCCGCCCCAGCCAGTCGTTACCCTCTCCCTGCAGTGCCTCCCCATGCACCAGCACCAGCACCTCCAGGCCCACCTCCAGGCCCAGGCCCGGCTGGCCCCCATGTCCCCCGCCCCGGCCCAGACGCCCCCCCTCCACGCAGTCCCCGACCTCTCCCACAGCCCCCTCGGCCAGCACCCCGGCAAACAGCCGCACGACTTCTACAGTCTCCACGGCGACAACAACTCCGAAGTGGACGCGCTGGACCCCAGCATCATGGACTTTGCTCTACAAGGTGGGTGTGCTCTCTACCATCTGCTGTCTGGTGTTGACGGTTCAATCAGACCCAACCAGTGACCACGTCTCTTATTTCCTCAGGTAACCTGTGGGAGGAGATGAAGGACGACAGCTTTAACCTGGAGGCCCTGGGCACCTTCAGTAACTCGCCCCTGGCGTCTGTCCGACTGCGACTTAGGGACGGTCAGCCTGCCTCCCGTGTCCAGCGGAGGCCCTCCGCCCTTCTCAGACCTGCAGGTGACCGGCCTGGTACGCCTCCTACTCCTCCCTGGAGTCTCTGTCCTCCCAGTACATGGGCACGCCAGCGAACAGCAAGCCCATCGCCCTGCTTTAAACTCCCACCGACCAGCCGCCACCCACAACCAGCACTGAGAGAAACCCGAGAAAAAAACGTGTTTCTATAGTTACCGACCCGCACATCATGACGCCAAAAACATCTTTGTTTTGTTACAAACATCTTTTTTTTTTTTTACAAATGAATCAAACACAGGTACTGTTTGTCCTGGTGTCTGTAGTCAGTAACACGGTAACACAGTCAAAATCACCTCACAAGCACAAAACCGGAGAAAACAAGGTGAGCTGGAGAGGAAATTTAAACAGGCTAAAAAATACGAAATAAATCCAATTAAAAATACAGACATTCATGAGGTTTCTCTCTGGTGGAACTGTGCCTAGCTAAGGACTCCAGAACTCTTCTGTATCATAGATCCGTACAGTTTGTTGGTCAAATGTGACCGACACCACCTTTTTTGTACATTCTGCTAACTTGTGTTGGCAAGTCTACCTATGGTCCTGTAGATCCCTGTCATGTTGTAATGTGCTAGGCAGTATTACTGTATTGTTTTATTTATATTTATAAATTGGAGGTTGGTGAGACTTGAGGAATCAAACCTTGTCTACTGTGTATATATATGTGTGTATGTATGTTCCAAATGCCTATCCGTAACGAAGAAGATACAAAAAAAAGCTTTGATTTAACTGTATTTACTCAAGCCTTCGTTCAAAAGTGGCCAGTATTTTTACAACAATATTTACTTCCGGATGTTGTCCGAGATCCTTGGCTTACTATTTGACTTTGCAGTCCAAACATCTGATGATCTTTTTTTCTTTTAATAATTGACTGCTATTAACATTGTCAGAATGTTGTACAGCATGATCGATATACCAACCACAATAAAATAATGACACATGGATGCACACAGTGACATTTACATTGAAATAATTCTGTTACAGGGCCCACTCGTTTTTGGAGCATCGTAGATAGACATTTTGAAATTCCCCATAGCAACAGGTTTGTGTTGTTTGGATGTAAGGCAGCAGTAACTCAATTTAGCCTGTAAAACACCTGGATTCAATAGTCCCCTGAGGTTTAAACAACAACCATACAATATATAAACCATCACAAGAATAACTGAAGGAACACATAATATCATAGTCATACTTGCACCTGCCAATCTAACTTCTCCCATTGAACGTCAAATAAAACGAAAATATACTCTGGAGCATTCAAGGTTGAATCCTGACCTCTGTGAAATGACTGGTAAAAAAAAAGTGAAATGTTATTGAATCATACTAGCTGTTTTGGACATAACCCCACCCCCCCCCCCCCCCCCCCCCCCCCCCCCCCCACACACACCCATCAATACTAACAAATGACCATAAAAATAACAAATAAACTGCAAAAATGGTTGTTAGTACAAAGAAATTTTAACGGACACTTCAGTTGAAATTTCGACACAATACTGACGTCACGCTGGCTTTAACTAGACAAATGGATCGAGCATTTTGTCACTCCTGTTGTAGGTCCACACCCAACACAGGAGAACACCTGGTCTTCGGTTGAATGTGGGTTCTGTAAGTGGCATGAACACACTCCCCCCCCCCCCCCCCCCCCCCCCCCTGCAGAGAAGCATACGGTGAAGTCGTCATACTGGCACTTTATGTGTCTTACCTTTTCAAAACACACTGACACCTCAAACTAAGGCGATGGGCTCTCCTACAGTACATTAAGAGTCTGTGTCAATTTGACTCTATTCTTTCTGACAGCAAATCTAGCAGTTTCACCAACAGGTCCTGCTTATTATCCTGTACGTGTGCGTTGGCAGTAAAAGGCAGAGTTTAACTGAAAGGCACATGTTCCCGAATCCCAAATGTATCCATGTGTTGGAAACAGCACCTGCCCCATACACACATATAGCTTTGTTGAGGAAATCAAAGATGGCAGCCGCCACAGTGTGTACTGTGAAGTATCAGGGCTGTGGTCTGCTGTCACCCAGAAGTAAACAAACATTTCTCTTGGATTTGACTTCATTGTCCCACTTACAGTTGGTATAAACCAGAGGCACGTGCCCTGTGCCCTCTCAGGGCCCCCAGGGGACCAGGGGACCCAGAGGGGGGCCATGAGCAGCTGTGGGAGCCTGGCTCCAGGGCCTAGCTGCTGCTGCTGGGGTTGCTGTTGGTGTCCATGGTGGCCAGCAGGTGGGAGATCTTGGCCCTCTGGGAAGGAGTGATGCTCTGGCTCATGTGGATGATGCAGTCCATGGCTACCTCAGGGTTGGACTCCACCAGACTGGGACACACAGGAAGGACCAACAGGGTTACTGGTTGTGCGACGAGTTGAACTATGCGGAAAACAGTGAGAGCTAAACAGAGTGAGAGAGAGAGTGTGGGTGTGTGTCTATATTTATACACTGTGTGTGTGTCCCCTGTGTGTGTGTGTGCCCTGTGTGTGTGTTTGTGTGTGTGCCCTGTGTGTGTGTGTGTGTGTGTGTGCCCCACACCTGCGGATATGTTTCAGGCGTAGTCCCTCTTCAGGTACTTGATGTTTTCTCGGATGGCTGATCGCGTGCCCGTCCTCATTGGCCTGATGCTTCTCCAGCCACTCCACCACCACCTGGTTATTATCCCACAGGTATGCCTGGACGCAAACACACACACAAACACACGACCGATCTGTAAAACGCCTCCCATCAAGACTCACTTGAGCAGACAAGACACCCTATCCTAGCCCTCCTATCGGCTGGTCGTCTGGGTGGTCCCACCTTGACGGTGCCTTCCGTCTCCACAAACCAGCGGCGCAGCATGGACTGGATGTGGCCGTTGCTCAGGTCACGGTTGGCCTGAAGGATCTCGTTCTTCACCACCTCCTCCAGCAGGAGGCGCCGTAGACGCCAGTAGAAGAAGCTCCGCACGTTCTTCCAATCCAGGATGTCCTGCAGGAGAGAGGGAGGGAGAGATGGAGGGAGATGGAGAGAGGGGAGGGGAGAGATGGAGGGGAGAGATGGAGGGAGATGGAGGGAGATGGAGCGAGATGGAGGGAGAGATGGAGGGAGATGGAGCGAGATGGAGGGAGATGGAGGGGAGATGGAGGGAGATGGAGAGAGGGAGGGAGAGATGGAGGGAGATGGAGCGAGATGGAGGGAGATGGAGGGAGATGGAGGAGATGGAGAGATGGAGGGAGATGGAGGGAGATGGAGGGGAGATGGAGAGATGGAGGGAGATGGAGAGAGGGAGGGGAGAGATGGAGGGAGATGGAGGGACAGATGGAGGGAGATGGAGAGATGGAGGGAGAATGGAGGGAGATGGAGAGAGGAGGGAGATGGAGAGAGGGAGGGAGAAGATGGAGGGAGATGGAGGGAGATGGAGAGATGGAGGGAGATGGAGGGAGATGGAGAGAGGAGGGAGAGATGGAGGGAGATGGAGGGAGATGGAGGGATGGAGGGAGATGGAGGGAGATGGAGGGAGATGGAGAGATGGAGGGAGATGGAGGGAGATGGAGCGAGATGGAGGGAGAGATGGAGGGAGATGGCGCGAGATGGAGGGAGAGATGGAGGGAGATGGGAGGGAGATGGAGGGAGATGGAGGGAGATGGAGAGATGGAGGGAGATGGAGGGAGATGGAGAGAGGGAGGGAGAGATGGAGGGAGATGGAGGGAGATGGAGAGATGGAGGGAGATGGACGGAGATGGAGAGATGGAGGGAGATGGAGAGAGGGAGGGAGAGATGGAGGGAGATGGAGGGACAGATGGAGGGAGATGGAGAGATGGAGGGAGATGGAGGGAGATGGAGGGAGATGGAGAGATGGAGGGAGATGGAGAGAGGGAGGGAGAGATGGAGGGAGATGGAGGGAGATGGAGAGAGGGAGGGAGAGATGGAGGGAGATGGAGCGAGATGGAGGGAGATGGAGGGAGATGGAGGGAGATGGAGAGATGGAGGGAGATGGAGGGAGATGGAGGGAGATGGAGAGATGGAGGGAGATGGAGAGAGGGAGGGAGAGATGGAGGGAGATGGAGGGACAGATGGAGGGAGATGGAGAGATGGAGGGAGATGGAGGGAGATGGAGAGATGGAGGGAGATGGAGAGAGGGAGGGAGAGATGGAGGGAGATGGAGGGAGATGGAGAGATGGAGGGAGATGGAGGGAGATGGAGAGAGGGAGGGAGAGATGGAGGGAGATGGAGGGAGATGGAGGGATGGAGGGAGATGGAGGGAGATGGAGGGAGATGGAGAGATGGAGGGAGATGGAGGGAGATGGAGCGAGATGGAGGGAGAGATGGAGGGAGATGGAGCGAGATGGAGGGAGAGATGGAGGGAGATGGAGGGAGATGGAGGGAGATGGAGGGAGATGGAGAGATGGAGGGAGATGGAGGGAGATGGAGAGAGGGAGGGAGAGATGGAGGGAGATGGAGGGAGATGGAGAGATGGAGGGAGATGGACGGAGATGGAGAGATGGAGGGAGATGGAGAGAGGGAGGGAGAGATGGAGGGAGATGGAGGGACAGATGGAGGGAGATGGAGAGATGGAGGGAGATGGAGGGAGATGGAGGGAGATGGAGAGATGGAGGGAGATGGAGAGAGGGAGGGAGAGATGGAGGGAGATGGAGGGAGATGGAGAGAGGGAGGGAGAGATGGAGGGATGGGGGGAGATGGAGGGAGATGGATGGAGATGGAGAGATGGAGGGAGATGGAGGGAGGTTGGGGAAGAGAGAGAGGGAGGGCCAGACAGAGTCAGAGGTCAGTTACCCACCTCCTCCATTCTCTGTGACTCATCAAGAACGCACAACCACCTCCAGCCCCGTCACATGAACCCCTGACTCGCTTTCAACACTGACAAGCCAGAAGCAGCAAAGCAGGAACCCAATCAGGATTCCCTGCAGGACTCACAGTGATGACCCCCTTCTCCTGCATCCGGCCGGGGGTGTCGTGGAGGTCCACGAACTGCACCGCCACCTGGTGGTAGATGGGCAGCAGGAACTCCTCCCTGGCCCTCAGCTGGGTCTCCAAATCCCTCCTCTGTTTCTCCGACAGCTCAGCAGCCCCTGTCAAGGCACCAGGATGGGGGACGGGGTCACTCGGTTATCACACAAAGAGAGGGGAGGTTATCAAGAGGATAGCTAGCTGTGAAACTAGGATGAAAGCATCTGCTATTAATGAATGATGTGTGGTGTAGTGTTATCTGTGATAACTGGAATGACACTGGAAGCTGAACTATAAAGTGTGCTAATGACGATGATAACGATGATGATAATGATACTGATGATGATAATGACTGCTACGTCTGCGGAGGTGGTCAGAATAGAGCCGTACCGAGCTGCTCAGCCAGGCGGCTGTAGACAGAGTCGATCCTGCGCATGGTCTTCAGCAGGTCCTTCCTCCTGAACTTGATCTCCACGGTGCCTTCTGGCTCCAGAACGCCGCCCCTGCACACAGCCCAGCAGGTTCAAACCCCTTCCCCTCCTGTCCAGTACATCGCTTTGGATGAAAGTGTCTTAAGAGCTAAATAAATACAGTTTGTTCTGTAGTTTTTTTTCCCAGTGGACAGGAAGTGGGATTCAGCGGTCAGGAAGTGAGGTCTGACCTGCTCTCCCGGTCTGCGTAGAGCTCCATGTAGAGGGGGTTGATGGTGGGGTCTATGACCACCCAGGAGCCCCCCCTCAGCTCAGCGTAGGGAGGGATGTAGACCAGGACAGGCTGGCAGAACTCCCGCAAGCTGTCCACGATATAGGCTCCAAACTTCAACACCTGGTCATACATGTCTGGGGAAACCAAAAATATAATAATAATAATAATAATAATAATAATACAAACAAAATATATCATATTAACCTCAAACTGGGTCGACGTTTTGTTGAAAATATCTCAAATATATTAGTTCCCCTTCATCTCCTACCCTTCATGCCTCCTGAGAAGCCCCTCCAGTTAGCGAACACCATGAGCGGGAGTCTCTCGCGGTTGAAGTCCCGGATGACCTGGGCTGTTTTGAAGGCCGAGTCAGGGAACCACACCTGGCCAGCCTGCTGGAGGAGCTGGAGGAGAACCAGGTCAGCAGGGGTTACAGCAGGGGTTACAGCAGGGTCACCAGGGGTTACAACAGGGGTCACAGCAGGGTCACCAGGGGTTACAACAGGGATCACCAGGGGTTACAACAGGGGTCACAGCAGGGTCAGCACGGGTTACAACAGGGATCACCAGGGGTTACAACAGGGGTCACAGCAGGGTCAGCAGGGGTTACAGCAGGGTCACCAGGGGTTACAACAGGGGTCACAGCAGGGTCAGCAGGGGTTACAGCAGGGTCACCAGGGGTTACAACAGGGGTCACAGCAGGGTCAGCAGGGGTTACAGCAGGGTCACCAGGGGTTACAACAGGGGTCACAGCAGGGTCAGCAGGGGTTACAGCAGGGTCACCAGGGGTTACAACAGGGGTTAGACCAGGGTCACCCTGTACCACCACATCATTAAACCTTATTTATATGTGGAGGCAGATGAGAGAGGACACTCACTTTGGCTTCTGAGTCCAAGTTGGCTGGATCTGCTGGGATGGCGACCTCGACGGAGCGCGTTTCCACGGCGATGACACCGAGGGGAATCCCCCCTAACCTGTTGTTAGTCAAACATGAGTTGCTGGCTGTAAGCTACAGGCACTAAAAGAGTATCCAGTAGCGATACCGAAGCTCCGTTATGCCCATCTAAACAGTCATGTCTACTTGGTGTACACATGTGACAGCTTGAGCAGACAGACATGTGATTCTCTCTCCTGAAGGAGACCGGAGGATCTCACCTGGCTCTGCCCACCACCACAGTCTGGGCCCACGACCCCATGATCTCCATGAATGAGCCGTGGTCAAAGAACCCACTCTGCCAGGTCCCTTTAATGGCTAAACACACACAAACATACCGGTTTCGTCCACAACACACACAAACATACACTCGGGTCTATATAGAAAGAACAGCGCTGGTCATCATCAACACTATGAGAGACGCATGCAGGAAATCTCACTTGGATGGGGTCTCCCTGCCAGCATCCAGCGAGGGTCGTAGGGAGCCTTGGTGGGGGTGAACTGGATCTCTCTCTCCACCGGGTCCTTCGGTGGTACGATTGGTACCGGAGATATATTGTTCTGTGGAAAACACCAGTAAAGTTATTCCCATGGTTTTAGTCTGACACTTTGAGATTAGCAGACAGGTAAATCCACTGGTTAGTTGTGTTTGTTTACCTTTGGAAGGTACGACAGCCACTGCAGGATGGTAAAAACACCTTCAAAGTCATCCGGGACAGTGGTGTGCGTGACGCCATTATTGTGCATGATCTGAACCCCACCCAGCTGGTTGTTGGAGGTGTACACCTCCCTACCCAACACCTGTACAGACACACAGCAGCCCCGTCAACACACACAACCACCCCCAACACCTCCACACCCCTTCCAGGGCTGTCAGCAGAGCCCAGAAGACAGTTTGTGGGCTTTCCAGAGAGTTTAGGATGTGTGGACAGCAGACCTTGTTGAGGGCTCCAGCTCCAGTCAGGATGATGTGAGAGTTCTCCACCTGGATGACCCTCTGACCCAGTCGCACCAGGTACGCCCCGATACCGATGGCCCGGCAAGTCACCTAGGAGGACCACGACGAATCAGAACAAGGCAAGGCAAGAACAGGGCTTTGGATAGACATTTCATTTAGCAGATGCTTTTAGCCAAAGCGACTACCAGGAGAGGGGTGCAGGGCTTATGTCTCACCATGCTGATGGTGACGATCTCCTGGTAGGCTTGGGACGTCTCCCCGGCGATGGTGCCCGACCCCCGCAGATTCTCCACCCCCAGACCATCATCCTTCCCAATGATGTCGGTGATGATGTACCTGTAGTCCAGTAAACGGTCGTACGAGACAGAACGCACGACCGTGAGTAACGGTGACATTTGACCCCTTGCGTGTGTGTGTGTGTGTGTGTGTGGGTGTGGATGCAATGTCACCACATGGCCCCTAGCGGAGGCACAGAGCAGGTTACCTTGATTCTCCTCCCTCCTCCACATGGTGGCAGTGCACGGAGTTGGTGGAGCTGATGCGCGTGTAGTCCTGAGGCTTGAGGTAAAGGTACTTGAAGCCCTGAGGAGGGGGAAGCATATGACATCATCATTTATCTCTCGTTAACCCTCGTTAAACTTTGTTATCTGTCGTTAACCCTCGTTAACCTATGTCAGCCCTCGTTAACCTATGTCAGCCCTCGTTAACCTATATCAGCCCTCGTTAACCTATGTCAGCCCTCGTTAACCTATATCAGCCCTCGTTAACCTATATTAGCCCTCGTTAACCTATATCAGCCCTCGTTAACCTATGTCAGCCCTCGTTAACCTATGTCAGCCCTCGTTAACGCTGCTTGCGTGCTGCGAAGCCACCAAGCTGACCTTGTAAGGATCCTCCGGGTCGATCCAGGCCACCTGGAACATGTGACGGACCTCCTCAGCCAGGCCAATGCGAGCCCCGCTATTGGCCGAGATGTAGACGCGAGGTACGCCCTCGGCCCGGGCCAGCTCCGACGCCTTCAGGAACAGCTGGTCCTCCTCCGGCCCGAACGAGCCGATCATGTAGGTGATGTCGTTGCAGATGACGATGATGTCTCGGCCGTCTGGGTACTCCGGGGTCTTCATCCTCATCCTGAAGGCCACCATTCCCACCTGAGGACGAGGACAACACCAGGGGCTTAGGAACCGCATGGAGAACTTCAAGACAGGGGGGATTTGAACCCGTGACCTCCTGATCTGCAGTCTAACCCCCACCCCCCCCCTATCCCAGAGCCGTACCCGTCAGCTAGCACCAGGCATCCCCTCTGCTACACTAATCCCCCTTGTCATCGTCAAGAGAGAGCACTGTACTGAACCTCGTTGTCTCCAGGCTGACGGTTCATCTGCACCAGCTGGCCCTGCGGGTCCAGAACCAGCTCGGAACATATCAATACGTCCTTAGGACATCTGTCACCTGGGCCCCACTGCTTGAACAGAGCCTGCAGAACAGCACAGGTTAGGAACACAGCTGTCCTTTTCCTTTAAAACTAACACCAACAGAGAGAGAGAGAGAGAGAGACAGAGAGAGAGAGAGAGAGAGAGAGAGAGAGAGAGAGAATGAGGCAGAGAGAGAGAGAGAGAGAGAGAGAGAGAATGAGGCAGAGAGAGAGAGAGAGAATGAGGCAGAGAGAGAGAGTCACCTGTCTGAACATCTCAGGGAAGTCGTAGATGTAGGTGGTGCCCAGGGTTTGGGCCTGGAAGCGTTTCGACTGGAGGAGATCTTTGGTTACATAGGGAGTGTTGATGAGCATGCCATGCAGAGGCCCCTGCTTGTCTCCATAGGAGTGAAACATGATCTAAACACAGTAGAACACCAGATCAGGTCAGAGGGTCCCAGTCTCTCCACTCCCCCCCACACACACACACCGTGGAAGGTTCCAGAGGCCCCTTACCTGTCCGGCGAGGTCGGTAACCTCGTTGTAGAGGCTGATGTCCAGGTAGTAGCCCGACTCGTTGGTGAGGAAGAGGCGGACGGGGATGGCGCTGCCGGTGGGAGTCAGCCTGATGTTGATCTTCAGCTCAGCCTGAAGGACACGCAGCTTCCACAGGCGGCTGCCGTAGCGCATCACCATGGAGCGCACCGACTCCTCGATCTGGCCAGGGAGAGGAGGTGAGAGGGGCTGGAGGAGGCTCGGAAACTGGGGGGGGGGCCTGGGGGGGGAAGGGGATTGCACTCTGACCTTGGAGGGGTCCATGATGACGGTGGGGACGAAGTTGAGGAAGATGTGGTTGCAGTCGGTGCGGACGGTGGTGTTGCTGAAGGCCACCTCCAGCTCGTCCATGGCCTCCAGCAGCAGACGCTCGCCCTCATTCTGCAGGTACTCGAAGGACGCCTCCTACAGGAGCAAGGGGAGGAGTTTGACACGCCTATCCTGCGATGATGTCACTACCATCGTGTCAAATCTATTCGAATGAACTTCATCGATCCAGGAGGAAGCCGCGATAGATAGGGCACCATACAAACGGACACGCTCTTTGTCTCTCTCCGTTTCTCACCCCTCGCGCTCCCTCCCGGTTACCTTGGTGATGAGGTCCGAGTGGCGGATGATAGCCCTGATGAAGAAGCGGTAGTCGGTGACCTCTGCGCCGGCCTGGACTCGGGCGCCCCCCAGGTACAGGTGCATCTTGTGGTTGGAACAGGGCACGGCCTGCAGGTCAAAGTTCCTCATGCGGTTCAGCTCCAGCTGGAAGGCCAAAGCCGGCTCCAGGTTCCGGTAGATGCGGTCCTCCTGGAACTAGAACACACCAAGAGGGACGATGGACTGCGAGACGATTTTTGAAAACGCGACAGTTCAGTTCAGTTCAAGTTTATTGTCCCCCAAGGAGGAAACTTGTCTTGCAGCAGGTAAAAAACATACAGATAGCTCAACAGTTAAAAGGCACATCCACATAACACAGACTAGTTAAAAACACGGTCACACTAAAACTCATGTAAACTTGCAAGAATTGCGCAAATTTGGGTCAGGTCACAGGGACATGGCATGTCCTTACCCCATCCCTGGCTCGAAACGTGAAGAACTTGGGGAATTCTCTCTGTTAACAAATGAGACATAATTAAGGGAAACTGTATCCGTTTATTAGTAAAGCATGGATCCTTTGAGAATCTTTTCAAGCCTCACCTTCTGTGCAATCAGAAACGTGATCCTTCTGATTCCGTAATCAAAGAGTGAAGCTTTCTGAAATAAGAAAGGCGTCATCCTGTTAATTGCAGTGTGCAGCGCAGTTTTGTGCCAATGTTTACATTACATTTACATTTATTCATTTAGCAGACGCTTTTATCCAAAGCGACTTACAAGAGAGAGCTTTTACAAAGAGCATCAGTCATTGAGCATAGCAACGTGATAGACCCCGAACACAGTGGGTTTTTTAGATCGTGAATCATACATCATGAGAACCAATAAGTGCCAAGGGAAGAACTATAAATGCATAACACAACAATTGTGAACATAAAGCAAGAGATACAACAAACAACACTGGAAAGTCACCATATGGGGACCAACAGATTGTTCTAAAGCACATTAGATTATGTGAAGTGCCAAACTATTCCTAAGTGCCATTCAATTCTTTAAATAGGTGAGTTTTAAGCCTTCTTTTGAAGGTGAGAAGGCAGTCTGTGCCTTGAATTGTTGGCTTGAATTGTTCTAAAGCACATTAGATTATGTGAAGTGCCAAACTATTCCTAAATGCCATTAATTCTAATTGAATGGCAGTTAAAAGATTCTAGTTAAAAGAATCGACCAGAACATGGACACAGGGACACTACCTTGGACTGAGTGAAGTCGGCGAGGGCGGTGACCAAGGCATCATCATCCTCGGTGTCGGCAGACTTGATGGAGATGTTAATGATGTGGATGGGGTTCTCCCTCATGCTCTGTAGGGAACACAAACACAGGAAGCGTGACCTCAGCAAGGTGAGGTGCATCACTGTTCACCTGACCATGACCTGTACCCGACTCCCCAATCCCCACTCCCCCCACCGAGCCTCACCCTGCAGTTCTCCTCTTCATAGAGGGTGGAACAAGCCTCTGAGAACAGTGGGCTCTCCGTCAGAGGTTCAGCAAAGCTGGTGAGGACCTCGTCAAAGTTCCTGTAAAAGTCACCAAGGAGACGGAGCTCAGAGGGCAGCGCCTCCTAGGTTCAACCCTGGAGATGTTCTGAATGCTACAGCACGGATACCCAGCAGAGGCAGGGAATCACCTTTGGAAGTCCTCGAAGCACTGGAAGGCCACCATGGCGCCCATGCGCTGGCAGGGAGGGGACAGCGCCCCCTCCAGGAACAGCTCGCTGCCCTGACGCTTCATCTCAAACTGGCCGGTGCTGCTGACTGGCATCGCCACCCTGCGGGAGGGAACATGCACAGGTGACTCGTGGGGGGGGGACAGCCTGGACCGTGGGGACATGAAGTGGGCTAAGGAGACCTCGGGAGGGGGGAGAGTGTGGGTTTTACTTTAGGTCAGGGGGTGTCCAATCCTGGTCCTCGAGGGCCGCTGTCCTGAAGGTTTTAGATGTTTCCCTGCTCCAGCACACCTGATTCTAATGAAGGGTCGTTGTCAAGCTCTGTGGAGGTGTGCTGGAGCAGGGAAACATCTGAAACCTTCAGGACAGCGGCCCTCGAGGACCAGGATTGGACACCCCTGCTTTAGGTGAACAGCCATCAACCAATGTGGGTGTCAGACAGATGTAGAGTTCACCGTGGTGATGAGCGTACTGATACAGCTCACAAAGCTAGAAACCACCCAGACATTATTACCGTGGTTACAGATATAGATCCACTTTTTCCTTCCGTTACAGGAAGTGACCCGACTACAGTTCCTGTGTCCTGATTGAAAGACACCGAGTAGATCATATCTACAGACTAGGAGAAGATTCTACGGAATCCCCTTTAACAAACGTCGACACACAAAAGGATATGCTTCAAAAACAAACAAAAAAAACATACTCTTGGTGTGGTTTAAAGAGGCACTTGCCCCTTCAAAGCATATTTCAACAAAAGTTGAGAAAGACACAAAAGAAAGAAAAATAATTACCATAACAGAAATGACAACAGAAGAATAACAAAAAAAGCATGAATTAAGACCAGGACTTGTTATTAAAAGTCCTTCACAGGAGATGATGTATGCTTGGGAAAGAAAAGCCAATGGTGCATTCAAGCATGCATTGCTAGAGTTTGCGACGGACACAGAGCCAGGCTGGTCTGGACGAGGAGCTTTACTCTACCTGTTCAGAGTAGGGCTGCTCCCTCTGAAATAAGATGATTGACACAGGGTGAGTGTTAGCAGTGGGTTAACAACCTCCACCTTGCATCAGTTATTAGACTGAAGGCCTGGGTGAAGCACTTTTAGTTCGGTACACTCATGTTTGGGGATCAAAGGTCATGATCATTCAAGAGGTAGACATTAGCTCAGATCTAGGTGTTGTTAGGGTTGGCTATGGCGCTACATCAGAGTGTGATTTGCTGTGATCCATTGTCTTATGAATGGCTACTACAGTGTAAAAAAATTAAGGATAAATGATCATGAACATGTTTATTTATTCATTTCTAAGAACTTTTTAAAATCTTTTGTGGGCATAAATGGGCCTGTGGTCCTCTAAAGTGTTGTAGGAGCTCTGAAATGTAAACATTGGCCTTTCCTTGTCTGTTGAAACTAAGGAAGTAGATGAAGGTAAGTTAATCAAAATAATAAGGACTAGCAATGATCTGTGTTAAATGGTGCTGAAAACAACAGCAATGGAGGTTGGGGGTTAGAGGGGGGTAGGGGGGGGAGTGAAGGGAGGGTCATACAGGAGGAAGCCCACCATAACCAGGGTTACAGGCCTTATTAGTGATCCACATAAACAACAGTCAAGAACGCTAATTAAGAGTGTTTTTTTTTACGTGTCTTTTTTGGTGGAGGGAGAAGTCACTCTGGTGATTGAACCACTTGTTGTTGGAAAACATGGTGGGGGGGGGGGGGGGAGGGGGGGGGGGGGGAGGGACAGGAGCAAGTCAATTACATTGGCCAGACTAACCGTGTGGGCAGAATCTGATATCCACAGTCACACAGTCATGTATGGACGTGGTCGAGGAGTGTGATGTAAGCTTTGAACGTAGCATTGTGTTATGCATTTATAGTTCTTCCCTTGGCACTTATTGGTTCTCATGATGTATGATTCACGATCTAAAAACCCCACTGTGTTCGGGGTCTATCACGTTGCTATGCTCAATGACTGATGCTCTTTGTAAAAGCTCTCTCTCGTAAGTCGCTTTGGATAAAAGCGTCTGCTAAATGAATAAATGTAAATGAATGTAATTGAACAGCGACAGGAGTGTTTGAGGTCAGGCTGCGGTCACGTCTGGGTGTCTGGCCGCCACGCCGCGGAGGTGCGTCCCCCGGCAGGAAGGCCTACCTGTTGGGATGCGACGACGGCAGCATGAACTGGAAGTCCACAGCGCATGTCCCATCGTGCAGCTGGTGATGCTGAAGGCTGTTCAGCTCGTACGCGATGTAACCCCTTCTCACGTACACCTGGGGGGGGGGTGGAGAGAGAGAGACAGGGTGGTAGCAGAGGGAAGAGACCTGGAGCCTAGTCAAGCCGGCGTCGATAACTTGCGCTCACCTCCAGAGCGGCCATGCACACCACTCGATTGGAGTGGTAGAAGAAGTTAGGCAGCACGTCAAAGATGGAGGTCTCGGACAGGATGAGTTTCTGGAGATTAAAAAACAGTTAAACAAAAAAACAAACCTGTTGGTTTTCCTTGATAATGAAGAGGGGATTTCTGCCCCAGATATCCAAGTCTGTGAGGAAGAGTCACCTTGAGGTTTTCAGGGCAGAATTGGTGGCCGTACATGTCGATGGCTGACAGGAAGATGGACTCCACCTGGTTGTGCCTCAGCTCATAGGATGGTAGATGGGAGGCGATCAGGACCTGGAATATCAGATGTCTCAGGTCTGTCTCAGGACTGTCTCAGGTCTGTCTCAGGTCTGTCTCAGGACTGTCTCAGGACTGTCTCAGGTCTGTCTCAGGTCTGTCTCAGGTCTGTCTCAGGACTGTCTCAGGTCTGTCTCAGGACTGTCTCAGGTCTGTCTCAGGTCTGTCTCAGGTCTGTCTCAGGTCTGTCTCAGGTCTGTCTCAGGACTGTCTCAGGTCTGTCTCAGGTCTGTCTCAGGTCTGTCTCAGGCCTGTCTCAGGACTGTCTCAGGTCTGTCTCAGGTCTGTCTCAGGACTGTCTCAGGACTGTCTCAGGCCTGTCTCAGGACTGTCTCAGGTCTGTCTCAGGTGATCTCACCTGCGTCTCAGTCTCACCTGTCTAGCCCGCAGTGCCACCTTGGAGTTCTCCATCTTGCTGAGCTGAGTCAGCTCGTTCAGGATGACCATCAGCTCGTCTGCCAGGGTGGGGTCCCGCCCACACAGCTGGTCCTGCACACACACACACAGCATGGTGAGACACCGGACCACTGTGTGTGTGTGAGACTGTTGGTGTGTGTGTGTGTGTGTGTGTGTGACTGTTGATGTGTGTGTGTGTGTGACTGTTGGTGTGTGTGTGTGTGTGTGTGTGTGTGTGTGTGTGTGTGTGTGTGTGTGTGTGTGTGTGTGTGTGTGTGTGTGTGTATGTGACTGTTGGTGTGTGTGTGTGTGTGTGTGTGTGTGTGTGTGTGTGTGTGTGTGAGAGAGACTGTTGGTGTGTGTGTGTGTGTGTGTGTGTCTGGAGCCTCACAATGAGCATGGTGACCAGGATGTTCTTCTTGGCGACCTGAGCGTGGGAGAAGATGAACTCCAGAACTGGTGTCATGTCAGGTTTGTACTGCTCCCTCAGGTTGATCACACACTTGTCATAGTGAGCTGCACACACAAGACAAGACGCTCACACACTACATCTGATATATTGACAACTTGACTGTTTAACCCATTTGACCTGAACTCCCCAACACCATTAGTCAGAAGATAGTGACAATTATCCATTACAGTGGTAATTGTTACTATCTTCTGTGAGAGTATGTGTTATATATATGTAAATTAATGTGTATATCTGTATATGTATCTGTATATGTATATCTGTATATATTTATATATTTATGTATTTATATACTTATATATTTATGTGTATATCTGCATATGTATGTGTGTATGTATACAGTTGTGGTCAAAAGTTTACATACACTAGTGAAGATCATGTATGCCATGGCAATATAGGGTTTTCAATAAACTCTACAACTCTTATTTTTCTGTGATGGAATGATAAGGAGCACATATTTCTTTGTCACAGAAAACATTCATGAAAAATGGTCCTTTTACGAATTTATTATGGGTCTTTTGAAAATGTGTCAAAATCTTCTGGGTCAAAAATATACATACAGCACCTTGAATTACCAATTTGGTGATGTAGAAAAAGTTGTTTCAATCCAATTTGCTTTTTGGCATGGCCTCCTAACTTCTTACGAGTGATTATGATTGACTCCAGCTGGTGACTTCTTTCAGTCCATGTAAATAGGGCTTGTTTGACACATTCACTAGACTCAGCCAGAAATACTACAATGGGAAAGTCTAAGGAGCTCAGCACGGATCTGAAAAAGCGCATCATTGACTTGAACAAGTCAGGAAAGTCCCTTGGAGCCATTTCAAAGCAGTTGCAGGTCCCAAGATCAACTGTGCAAACAATTGTTTGTAAGTATAAAGTGCATGGCACAGTTGTATCATTGCCACGATCAGGAAGAAAACGCAAGCTATCACTTGCTGCTGAGAGAAAATTGGTCAGGTTGGTCAAGAGTCAACCAAGAACCACCAAAAAGCAAGTCTGCAATGAGTTGGAGGCTGCTGGAACACATGTGTCAGTGTCCACAGTCAAGCGTGTTCTACATCGTCATGGGCTGAGAGGCTGCCGTGCAAGAAGGAAGCCATTACTCCAGAAGCGGCACCTTACGGCTCGACTGAAGTTTGCTGCTGATCACATGGACAAAGACAAGGCCTTCTGGAGGAAAGTTCTGTGGTCAGACGAAACTAAAATTGAGCTTTTTGGCCACAATGACCAGAAATATGTTTGGAGGAGAAAAGGTGAGGCCTTTCACCCCAAGAACACCATACCTACCGTCAAACATGGTGGTGGTAGTATTATGCTGTGGGCCTGTTTTGCTGGCAGTGGAACTGGTGCTTTACAGAAAGTAAATGGAATAATGAAGAAGGAAGACTACCTCCAAATTCTGCAGGAAAACCTAAAATCATCAGCCAGAAAGTTGGGTCTTGGACGTAGTTGGGTGTTCCAACAGGACAATGACCCCAAACATACATCAAAAGTGGTGAAGGAATGGCTAAATCAAGCTAGAATTAAGGTCTTAGAGTGGCCTTCCCAAAGTCCTGACTTAAACCCCATAGAGAATATGTGGACTGTGCTGAAGAGACAAGTCCGACTCAGAAAACCAACAAATTTAGTTGAACTGCACCGATTCTGTCAGGAGGAGTGGTCAAAGATTCAACCAGAAGCTTGCCAGAAGCTTGTGGATGTCTACCGAAAGCGCCTAATTGAGGTGAAAATGGCCAAGGGACATTTAACCAAATATTAACATTGCTGTATGTATATTTTTGACCCAGCAGATTTTGTCACATTTTCAAAAGACCCATAATAAATTCATAAAAGAAAAAATTTTCATGAATGTTTTTTGTGACAAAGAAATATGTGCTCCTTATCATTCCATCACAGAAAAATAAGAGTTGTAGAGTTTATTGAAAACCCTATATTGCCATGGCATACATGATCTTCACTAGTGTATGTAAACTTTTGACCACAACTGTATATATATACTACTCTCGTAATGGACAAATAAACCTATTCATTCTGTCCTGTAAATGAACTGTCACCTTGCTGAAACTGCATCTCCACCTGCAGGTACCTCTTCAGCAGGTCCAGAACCACGCACTTCATGTATCCACGGATTCCACTGCGGTACCTGTGGAAACAAGCCAACCAGTGACGTGAGCCTTCGACTCTGGACCAATGAGCAAGGCCGGGCAGGGCGGGACTTAGAACAGGGCGGGCGGGACTCTGACCTCTGCACCAGCTGGACGATGCTCTGGGTGTTCATGAAGAACACCTCCCGATCAGCCTTCCTCTGGAGTGTAGCCGCATGGCTGTCCAGAATGTTGGCGATCTGAGGGAAAGAAAGAGAGCGAGAGAGAGAGAGAGAGAGACAGAGAGAGAGAGAGAGACAGAGAGACAGAAGAGAGAGAGAGACAGAAGAGAGAGAGAGAGAGAGAGAGAGACAGAGAGACAGAAGAGAGAGAGAGACAGAAGAGAGAGAGAGAGAGAGAGAGAGACAGAGAGAGACAGAGAGACAGAGAGACAGAAGAGAGAGAGAGACAGAAGAGAGAGAGAGAGAGAGAGACAGAGAGACAGAGAGACAGAAGAGAGAGAGAGGCAGAAGAGAGAGAGAGAGAGAGAGAGAGAGACAGAGAGACAGAGAGACAGAAGAGAGAGAGAGAGAGAGAGAGAGAGGGGAGAGAGAGAGAGAGAGAGAGAGAGAGAGAGAGAGACAGAGAGACAGAGAGACAGAAGAGAGAGAGAGAGAGAGAGAGAGAGAGAGGAGAGAGAGAGAGAGAGAGAGAGAGAGAGAGAGGGAGAGAGAAGGGAGAGAGACCCAATAAGGCACTAGGGGTGTGTCATTTAAAACCACCTTCCCTTCTGAACCAAGGCGGCCCGGCGGCGAGGCTCGCAGAGCTGCCCAGGACTCACCCTCTGGCTGGGGAACTGGCAGAGCACCGAGGTGATGTTGCTGGCGTACTGGGCCATGACCTTACGGATGGCCTTCTCCACGGCGGGGGGGAGGCGTCCGGCCACGCTGGTCATGATCTCCTGGAGCTCCAGCAGGGGCAGCGAGGGGTCACGCAGGGTCCTCATCAGCGTCCACACCCACGTCTTCACCTGCGCACGGGAAACAGCGGCACAGACGCGCCCTGAAAAGGGGATTGAACCCTGGGATCTCCAGGCCGCTGTGTGGTGATCCTCTGCTGTGCTCCGGATATTGACTGTTGTTTTGTGAGGGCCTTCACTCTGTGCTGTCATGTGTTCATGCAGCAGGCACAGGGATCTGCACCTGAAGTGTTTCCACCAACCTTGTTGCTGAAGTAGGGCTCCATGAGACAGTATCCGTCCATGACGTTGACCAGGTTCTCCAGGATGCTGTGGAAGACCTGGTGGAGCTTCTCCCCCACGATGGGCAGAGGCTGCTGGGCCGGCAGGGAGGCAAGGTTCAGCTTCACCTGCACCAGGACACCACCAGAGAGAGAGAGAGTCAGTCCTGATGTTGTGGGGATCTACAAGCGGTTAAACACCAGTGGGTAGAGTGGGAGTGGGCGGTCTTGCCGGGTGGATGCTGCTGGGGTCGTCCAGCTCCATCCTGGCAACCACGCAGCCGGGCTCCAGAACCGCCCCCGGTCTCTTGATGCAGTGAATGCAACCAGACTGCTCCACAGTCAAGGTCATGACCATCTTCATCACCTGCATGGACAGAACCAGAAGAGCTGGTGCTCACCTGCTCAACACCACGTCCTGGTTGAGAGGCGGGGCCTACAGCCGGACCGGGTGACTAACCTCGATCTCCGCGTAGGCGTTTCCAGCGCAGATATGGCCCCCGTCCTCCACGATGTACTGCAGGAGTTTCCCAGCAGAGGGCGATCTCAGCACGGTGGGATCCTTCTCCTTCTCAAACACGCACGTCTTGTTGCCGACCGTGACGCGGTAGCTACGGCGACCGGAACGAAGGGCAAGACAAGGGCGCAGCTCAGTCGACCTCGGCCAACAACGCAACAACATCCGGAAGGTTCCAGTGGGGGGGGCGGGGCGGACCCTCTCACCTGTCCACCTCCTCCTTCATGTAGGTGGTGTAGCTGCTGCCGTTGTAGGACAGTAGGAGGCCTCCGTCGCTGAGCCTGTGGACGTCGATCTCGATGTCCGAGTTGTTCATGAGGATGACGTACGTAGTCGGGGACTGCCGGGCGACCTGGAAGATCGACAGTTGTGAGGCGACGCTCCGATGGTACGAGAGCTTGGGGGTCACGACAGCAGGCAATGGAGGAGGCAGAGAGGTCAAAGGTCTGAATACCTTCAGGGAGTACTTGACCCCTTCGTATATGAGCTCCAGGTCGACGGTGTTGAGGAGGCTGGCTGCAGGAAGCACCTGGCCCCTGCAGGTGAACACATCCCACATGGCGTTTACGAACCGCTCGCAAAACCAAATCGGTGAGAGCGGCCGACGATGACATCATCCAGAGACCAGGTAGGAGGAACTGACCTTTCAAGAGAGTGCAGGAAGTCGGACATGCTCTTCCTGAAGCTGGAGTCGGCCACGTGCAAAGAGCCGCACACGATCCCCAACATGGTGTCCGGCCTCTCAGCCTTCACCGAGCGAAACAAGAGGTGAAACCAAACCCCCCAAAAAAAACACCACCTCAGAAACACCAGCTGAGACTTCCTCGAAGATCTCAAGCTGCGCTACGGTACCTGCACTTTGTCAGCTATGAGGTGATCCAGCCAGCCCGTGTCGATGTCGTTGTTCCTGAAGCTCTCCGTTTCCAGCAGCTTGATGAGGTACTCCACTGTGGTCCTGAAGTCTCCTCTGATGGACAGTTCCTTCATGGCCACCACCATGTTCCTGGGCACACGGAAACATCACCGTCACCCCTGCGGCTAACTCAGATGAACCAGCTCGTGATAGGACCAGAGAGCGCTTACGAGATGGCCTCCTCTCGGTTCTCCCCCCAGGAGAAGCAGTGTCCGAACTGGGAGTCGGCGAACTCGTGCAGCCCCCCCGTGGCCCCTACGCTGAAGTAGCCCCACACGTTCTTGCTGCTGCGGAAGTTCAGCTCCTGCACCGTCCCCGAGCTGGGTTTGAAGCCCTGTGGAGGGGGGGGGGGGGGGGGGTTAGAGGTCAGAACCCTCAAAGCAGAGGATTTCCTGCGTGTGTTTAGCTTGGGGTTCCCGGCCTCACCTCGTCTGGGTTCTCGCTGGTGATGCGGGCAGCGATGACGTGACCTCTGGGGCTGGGAGGGAACTCGGGGGCCTCAAAGTTGATAGTGGTGTCCCCCCACGGGGCCTCTCCGTACAGCACACGGATGTCCTTGATCCTGTGGAGGGGGATTCCCATAGCAATCTGCCAGGGATGGGACAGTGAAGAGATCTCACATCTGAAAGAGTTGAATCTTCCAGAACTAGTCTTTCTCAACCCTGGCCCCTATAGGTCCTGATCCGAATCAATTGTTTTCGGTATTTGAATCCTTCAGTGCGACTCCTCCTGGAGCCTGGTTGCAGGGGGGGGGGGGGGGGGGGGGGGCGTGGCCTACCTGGAGCTGGGCGGCGGGCAGGTTGACGTCTCCGATCATCTCGGTGCAGGGGTGTTCCACCTGCAGGCGAGGGTTGAGCTCCAGGAAGTTGAAGCTCCCGTCCTCGGAGAAGAGGTACTCCACCGTGCCGGCGCTCACATAGCCCACCATCTTGGCCATCCGCACCGCATGCTGCCACGGAGAAGACCGACAGACGGTTATGCACCACCATGATGGATTTTTACGGTATTTTCTATACTACTGTATCTTCTGTACCGTATTTTTCGGACTATAGGGCGCACTTAAAAGCCTTTATTTTTCTCAAAAAAACGACACTGCGCCTTATAATCCGAAGCACGTTATATATGGATTAATTCTTTTGTTTACTGACCTCTAAGCGATTTTTGTGTGGTACAAGGCACTAAATAAAAATGTTTTAGTATGACTTTGGTAAACTACAAAGCAGCACCGCTTACAGCATTACGGCTACCGTAACCAGGAGTGTCGCGGAGTAATACATACTGTGCTTCACCATAATATTATTCGACTGATTTATCTGACTGTTTTTTTCCGCTTAATGCGCCTTATAGTCCGGCGCGCTTTATATATGAAAAAAAGATCGGAAATAGACCATTCATTGACAGTGCGCCTTATAATCCAGTGCGCCCTATAGTGCAAAAAATACGGTACTTGATATTTTAATATTATATATCGGCAGACAGCGATCCCAGTTGATCTAGATGACTTCCTTTACCCGCTCCATCAGTTCGAAGGTGGCGTAGGAAGCGATGGTGGCTGGAGCTTCCTCGATGATCTTCTGGTGCCTCCTCTGAATGGAACAGTCGCGGCCGAACATGGAGATGGCATTGCCGTACTGGTCGGCCAGGATCTGGACCTCCAGGTGGCGTGCGTGCTGGGCCAGCTGCATGATGAAGATGGGCGAGCCAGGCATCTCTGCCTGGACCTGGGGAGAGAGAGAGAGAGAGAGAGAGAGAGAGGGAGGGAGGGGGGGGTGGTCTGGGTGAGACCTCTGCTGCCCTGGGGGCCCCCCTGGGGGACACCCTGGACTGAGGTGCAGGTACGTAGAGAACCCCCCCCCCCCAGGTCAGGTGGACTCACCTGTCTGAAGAAGCTGGCGAAGTTGTCAGCACAGTCGACTTTGCGAATACCCTTTCCTCCTCCTCCTTCTGAAGCCTTTATTACCACAGGGTAGCCGATTTTCTCTGCCCCCTGCGACGAAAAGAACACAAATACTTTGGGTCAAAGGACAGAGCAGTGTTTTGATGAAACCTGGAAACCTGGTGATGTTGCTGAAATCCTTACCGCTAGTCCTTCGTCGACGTCACGCACGCAGCCGTGCACGTAGACCTCTGGCGGCACGCTGATCACATGACCGGAAAGCTGGTCGTCCTCGCTCCAGTCCACCTTCAGACCTGCAGCCACACACACACACACACACACACACACACACACAGTTGAGACAACAGTCAGGGGACCAGTATGGACAACAACACGATACACATATGAATCAGTTCATATTTTAACATTCAAATTGTTTAAACATTTTATTTATTAAAAACTTTTTTTTATTCGCTTTCTTTTTCAAGACCACCGATGAACAGAATGTAAAAGTATTCACGCGCATCTTCAAATTCGAACAGCACAAGAATCACCTAGGTAACGCCCGACACTCAAAAACACAGCCTGTGATTCATTTCAGTGTTTCCAGGGGAGGAAGGGAGATAGAGGGGGGGGTGAGGCAGTGTGTCACCTGAGCCAGTCCAGGGCAGAGTAGGGATGTCTGCAGTCTGGGCCACGATGGAGGATGCCACCTTGTCTCCCAGAGCCCACATGGCCTTACTGGACGGCCCTGGAGCACGCAGAGGAAGAGACATCCCTGCACGTCAGAGGCAGGGCAACACACACACTCTGCTACACGCACTCTGGAAGAAGATGAGGACCCTAACCTACCTAAAAAGGATATTCCTGCCTTGTTCAAGAGCTCAGGAAGTTTAGGATTCTCTGAGGCGTGGCCCCAGCCGGCCCAGACAGCCTAGAGAACACAGATGGACAAAACAGAAGATGACCAACTGCCCTCAGATGGGACCCAGACAGTGTTGTGGTGTTTCAGACAGTGCTGTGGTGTTTCAGACAGTGTTGTGGTGTTTCAGACAGTGTTGTGGTGTTTCAGACAGTGTTGTGGTGTTTCAGACTGAGTTGTGGTGTTTCAGACAGTGTTGTGGTGTTTCAGACTGAGTTGTGGTGTTTCAGACAGTGCTGTGGTGTTTCAGACAGTGTTGTGGTGTTTCAGACAGTGTTGTGGTGTTTCAGACAGAGTTGTGGTGTTTCAGACAGTGCTGTGGTGTTTCAGACAGAGTTGTGGTGTTTCAGACAGTGCTGTGGTGTTTCAGACAGTGCTGTGGTGTTTCAGACAGTGTTGTGGTGTTTCAGACAGTGTTGTGGCGTTTCAGACAGTGTTGTGGTGTTTCAGACAGTGCTGTGGTGTTTCAGACAGTGCTGTGGTGTTTCAGACAGTGCTGTGGTGTTTCAGACAGTGTTGTGGTGTTTCAGACAG
Organism: Neosalanx taihuensis; assembly: GCA_030340665.1. Lineage (NCBI taxonomy): Eukaryota > Metazoa > Chordata > Actinopteri > Osmeriformes > Salangidae > Neosalanx > Neosalanx taihuensis. Next base: position 4,474,769 of record CM059316.1, on the reverse strand, counting down.
TGCTGTGGTGTTTCAGACAATGTTGTGGTGTTTCAGACAGTGTTGTGGTGTTTCAGACAATGTTGTGGTGTTTCTGGGAGAGGCTGAACCACCTGGACTGGGATCCTCTTGGCGATGTCCACGATCAGCTCAACATTGGCATAGTTGTTGTTATTTGCTCCACCAGGTACAGGTACGTAATGGTCTGCCATTTTGATGTATTCTACACAACACACGTCAGATATTATTAGATAAGGTAAGATTATCTTTTGTTCCTCTCACCAGCGGAGAAATTGCAGATCAAGGTTGGTTCAGTGGAAGTCATCTGAACATATTTAACAGTCTTTTAAAGATTAACCAGCTGACTTAAACAGAGTTTAAAGTTTCCTTATTGTCATGGTTCAAGCTTATCAGCGCAATGAGGAAAGATAATTAAACAGAAGAGTTATTGACCTGCATTAGCCTTTAAGTCTTCCGGCGTAACCATGACAACAAAACGGATGGTCCTCTCGTTCCGGAACATTTCGTAAGACCACCGCCGGATAGAGCGCATGCATTTGACCGCAGCAATGCCATTATTAGCTATCAGTACCTAGACATAGAAGAACATGAGACAAGTAAAAAAACAGTCAGTAAATACAGATATCCAAACAAGCTTTTTCTCTGTCATTTGGATCAATCTAGTTAGAAGTAATTTGATGGGTTAGGTCCATCATCTAAGAGTCCATTTGGCAAAGGCAGAGGAAGCGTGTTGTAATTGGGCCTCCGTAAAAAAAACAAAAAAAACATCCAAAATGCACAACCTTGTCTCTCTCAATCAGGCAAAAACAGAGGTACACAATTGTTTTTGTATCGTTTTAAACGTCATAAATTGCACTTCCGAACAGACAGACACGTCTTACTTTATCTATGACCCGGTTTCCACCAAAGCGGGTGACGAACTCTGCCGGCGAGGCTACAGTGAAGTCTCTGTGGACGTCCATCTTCCTGTGATCCCGCCCTTTCTTTACCAAGTGAAGGCCAGACATGCTGGGCCTGCAGGGAGGGAAGACACCATCAATACTGGACCTCGACCACAAGTCAACCGTCAAGCTTCCATTTAGTCTGTAATGTCCACCTCGTCTCCTGACTGCCATGCATCCGAGTTGTGTCAGAGAGAAGTACCTGAAGACAGCTGACTCATCCACAAATCACAAACCTTCACTGATTTGTGCTGCCGTTTCCTCTATCATCAAACCTGAACTGCAGCCAAAGAGCAGATCCATAGACGTTGAAGGCCCGATCCAGTTGTTCTGCCCCCCCCACCCCCCGCAACCCCCCCCCCCATGAATAAAACTCTCTTCCGCTCTCTTCTCTTAAACTATCTTCAACGCAAGTTAAACCAATTCAACACCTCTCTCTTGTGAGGACAAACCAACCTAAAGTAAACCTTGATACAGCTATTTTACGGAGAGAGAGGTTGAGGTTATCTTAAGACTTGTTAAGCAGACCGCAGCCAATCAAAGGTTAATTTGTTATCTGGGGAAATAAACATTCATGCAAGGTTTTAACCCATTCAAGGGAAAACAGCGTGCTACATGTCCCAATTACATCAAACTATGCCACACCCATGGAAAGAACTAGTGCTGCTACTAACAATCCTTCTTGTGGTGAAGTCATATCATAACTAATAGTCTAGTTTGAGCCCCATTTTTTGCAGTATCGATATAAGATCTACGTATGGAACTCTGTTGGTCTATTCCATTTCCTCATTACAGTGCGTGCTTGCAGATAACAGATCCAAAGTTTCAACACCCAGTCAAGAGGGGTTAAGTCATTCAGACTGGCCTAACTGATGCACCCTGAGCAAAACTAACAAAAAAAGTACTATAGAAGTGAAATTCAAATCCCCCGATGTCAAACTAAATGAGGATATCAGCTTAGAATCTGTCTCTGTAGGTTTTGAGGAGCAGTTTTTTATTAAGTAAGGAGGAAAAACACTAGGCTATCTGGTTAGAGAAAGAATGAGGATATGGGAAGTAATAGACAGTCTTTGCCAAACATGTGTCCAGCCTCTGCACAGAAACACATAACAACCACCTTGTTGTTAGCCCAACACTCATGATGTGTGGCTATCTTAACACAACCGACACTGACTTTCCAACATCAACATGCCAACCACAAGCCTGATTCAATGTCGGTTAAAAAAAAACACAAGAAAACTGCAGTGTCCAGTTACAACTACAGAAGGAGAGAAGTCTACTGGACTGATGTCAATAGTCTTATCAGGGACTAACCTTTTCAAACACTGAAACCAGTTCAGGCTTTGCTGGGCCTCTCCCTCCATGGCAGATAATGCCACTAAATTGAGATGTGTGGGATCGCTCTGTTGAAACTCAAGACCAAAACACTGCGACCTCCAGCAGTACCCTTTCTCTGACAGGCCCCTCCCTCTCTGCCCTCCCACTCACACATCCAAACATCCCTCCTAGACCTGGAGCAAGGCCACAGCAGTACAGGCTGTAATATGACTCCTAGATCAACTTCAGATTAACAAGAAAACAAACACTCACAATCTGCCATTGTTTTATTTATTTTTTTTAAAGCTGTGAGGAAGAAGTCAAAGACTGCAATCTATGCAATGGGGAAGATCTCAACAAAATGGACAAATCCTCAGTAATCCTCCCCGTTAAATTAAATCTGTGCATGCTCCTTGCAGGAAGCAGTCTGCACCTATGTCGAGCAACAGCCTGCAAGCCAGTCCGCCAGCCCTGTCTGTACCAGCTGCTGTCTACTTCACAAGGTTAGAGAGGCACAACAACAAGCACTCTGACACAGACTTCTCTTACCTCTCTCCCTCACACACGCTTCCTCCGAGGCCATTCCTACAAGTGAACACACAGGCTGCTGCTCAGCTGACAGGAACCTTCACCCATTCCCACCAACGTACCATCGGCCCCAGATTCAATCAAACAATTCGGGTGACCTGATCAGCTGACCAGCTGTCTGAGCTATCCTTAGCGTCCCGAATCAATACTGAGCCAGAAAGACCAGCAGGCAGCTTCTATCCTTCCGTACTCTAAACTGTCATGGGCAAGAGTCGGGGGAGGGGATAGAGGGGGGGGGGATGTCGTTTGTTCAAATGCACTCTGTATTGTGGCCCCCTCTGGTCTCCGTCCCCCGTTTTCAAAGTCAAACTCGGAAAGACACTTGTTCCAATTATAGTGCATGGACACCAGCGGCATGTGACAGTAACGCAGGTCAGCACACACTGGTCAGGTGATCACACGAGGGGGAGGGAGGGAGGGGGAGAGAGAGAGAGAGAGAGAGAGAGAGAGAGAGAGAGAGAGAGAGAGAGAGAGAGAGAGAGAGAGAGAGAGGGAGAGAGGGAGAGGGAGAGAGAGAGAGAGAGCGTGTGGAAGCGATAAGATAATGTGGCTACTTTGTTGAGTCGGGCTTTAAGCTCTGATTGTTAAGCAACAGCACTCTCTGCTGGATCCCACAGGGTGAAGTCACTTATACATTGGGTTTGAACTGTGATTGGCTCAGACTGGGAGCAGTGTGACGTTCTAAGACGAGGTTCTGAGGTTGATACGAAGTTCCAGAGCGGATTTCAAAGAATTCTCAAAGAAGGAAATCATACTAAATACTGGTATCTCCATCCTATCACATCCTAGATGTTTCTCATCTTGATTATCATGTTCACCATATGCGTCGTACTCACCTCATGCCAGTGGAAGAGGTGGCTGATGGGGTTTTCTGTTGGGGGGGCGGCATCGGGTCAGACAGGCCGGTGGGAGGTTTGGGCCTCAGAACCACAGACTCATCATCTGAAGAATTATCCTCAGACGCTCCGAGGATGAACTTGAGGCGAGCTCTACCTGCTGCGTCTGAGCTGAGCTTGGGCCTGCTCGCTCTGCTGCCAGCCGGGGTCTTTCCTGACTTCAGCGGCTGAGGTGGGGGCTTCTGATTGGGCTGCATGTCAGACGAGGTGGCTCTGGCCTGGGGATCCCCTGGTGTGGACACGGAGCCTGTCGTGGCACCGTAGGTTAGGACAGCTTTCTCTTCACCAGCAGGTGTGGAAGTCGCCGGAACGGTGGCTGTGGAATGTTCTACGTGAGCAGGTGAGCGCGTGACATCACTCTGCATGTCCTGTTCTGCAGCCGCTCTACAGCCAGGATCAAGCTCCTCCTCCTCTTTCAGCGGCATCAGCTTGACGTTAGCAACCCTCCACAGCAACCATGGAATCAGAAGGCTTAAAACCGCAAGGAGAAACGGCAGCATTCAACGACATCCTCTTGTAACAGCTGTTCCAAACCAACAGAGAAGAAAAAAAACACTTTAAGTGGATTAAAATCAAAATAGTCTAAACCTATTATTTAGATTAACATAGCAAATACATTATATCCTGTGAGAAATGTGAGCAGTTCTATGAGAAACTGTCTAGTCTATGAGTCTATAGACTAGGTTAGAGTTCCTTTGACCTTTCAAAGTTGAGAAATCTTGTCCCTCTCATAGATAAGCACAGGACTTCTGGTAATTCAATCTAGGATCTATGTGATCTGTCACAAACAGTCACCAGCAGCCAAGACTGTTTAATAGTCCTACTCTAAACATTTCTATGATTAGTCTAGCCCAGATACTGCCATGTGCAAAGCACAGCCAATAACATTACAAATAAGGTAAGGAAGGCAAGAATTCCTTCACTACTGACCAGTCAACAGACGTTGTGGCACAGAGACTTGAGGAGTGTTTGCTTCAAAGGGGCCCAGCTGTTTTAGTCCCATATAGAGTAAAGGTCATCAGTAGTGACAGCAAGAGGGGGGGGGAGACACAAGCAACAAGATAACAAACATATCTGTTAGGATCAAACAAACTGTGCAGGAAAAAAACGACATTATTTTGTTTAAAAACAAGATATCCTTCCACATTGGTATGGGTCTAATTCCTATAAAGTCAAATAAATGAGCAAGTGTCTATGGAGTTATATTCCGGTGACCTTCTCGAGCGTGAATAAACTCAATAAGTGTTGTGTTTTCTAACATTGTTTAAAACTATAATCTTCATTATTGCAGAGGATGATACAGTAAAACTATACACGATGCAAAATACAGTAGCTAAAATATATAATTATAAACGTCAATACGCGACACATTGCATTTGTACAAACTGACCAAATGGTCAGAAGTCCACTAACAATTGTAGTTTAGTGTTTATTCATAAATGTCAAAATACAAATATAATTGTTTCTGTAGGAATTGGAGCCTGGAGCAAAGTTATTGGTTCAGCTGGTAAACTTGACATACTTAAAGCAACATGCTAGTTAGCTGCTCTTATAAGGTGTTGACCAAATCCATATTTTAAAGGTTCAAAAATATTTATTTAAGATAATGTACATCTAGTTTCGCTAAAACACTAAAAGGTAAACAATAAAACAATAGATATAATTCAAGCAAACCTTCAGCAGTGTTCAGCCTCCAGCGCCCTGCAGTACCTCAGCCTGCTCTGGTTTTGGCTTAAAGGAAAAGTGTTTAAAGTATTTAAAGTGTTTAAATTACTAACTAACTAACTAACTAACTAACTAACTAACTAAATTACTCAACCAACTTCAGCTAGTTCCTAAACTGCTTAGCAGACAAAGATATCACAGATAATCCTGAAGTTTTGAGACATACACAGAGTTCACATTATCACCAAAATGTCAAAGTTTTTGCCAAAATCAATAGGATTTCCTGCTTCGCCTTAGTTGCCATAGTGATTCAGAATAAAGCTGTCAGTTGCCTTGTTCCTCAATGTTAGTACAGTAGCATAGTATCATTTCTGCTTTTATAAACATACCCGAAAGGAATGAGTACTAAGTCTAAAGATTTACCGACGGTATTCAAGTCAAAATCAAAATATCGATTAATAGGTGAATTCATGTCAATAAAATAGTGTAAACTACATTAACAGATGAATAAATCAAGAGGGCAACAGTCATAACAACAACAGAATTGCCAGAGTACAAAAATAAAAGCCCATGTTTTTTTGTGGCCATTAACCAATACTGACATTTTTTAATGCAAAACAACATCATATTATGTTGGTGGGGAGGTTTCAAGATCAATTGGCATTGCATTGATCCTCTGATTGAAGAGTTTAACTACATTATATCACTCAACAACAAGGGTTCACTGTCACCACAATGGCAGGTTTACTCTGACTAAAACACAACATAAACATTCTGCAACTGAAGGAATGTAGTGACCTTCAGCAACGATCTTTGAGATGCTTTTCTAATAAAAAAGTAACGAAAGGCAGCTAAAATCACATGTCGGTAAGGTTCATAGTCATACTCACATATTTTTTCCTTTGGACTCCAATAAACACATGAATACATACAACGAAAACGTCCTATGAATGTAAACATATCAAGTAAAAAAGCTGATAAGGACCTTGATTTTGAAAGTTTAGATTTCAGTGTAGTTCTTTTTTTTTACAGTGTTTCCGGTATTGTGGGGACCTTTATTTTGAAATATTTCGATTTCAGTGTTGTTCTTTTGTTACAGTATTTCCGGTATTGTGACGCAAGGGGAGGTCCGCGAGACACAGCGCGCCAAAGTCTGATTCTACAACAACACAGTTGCTGTCATAGAGTGATGGGTCAACGCAATTTGACAGCTTTTTAAAGTAACATATTTGGTCTTTTACAGTTCTATTGGCATTTCTGCGTATTGGTAACATTTATTCGCTAACAATTGAGAAACGTTTAACTGGCAAAAGAGGTTTTAGTCGCACCAGAGAGCCTAACTCCAGAGAGCTACCAAGCCTCTCTCTGCCTTTGTGGATTCCAGTAGTTCATGTATCTTGAATTTCAGGATCTTTTTCTGTGACATTGGCTGCAGACTGTTGTCACGATGGTTCTACAAAATACTGGAAAATACAGATCAGATCGTGGACAAAAGTTTGACCAGGATAACCAACAGTAAGTTCAATAGTGCGGACGTCCGCGTGTCAGATTTGGTCATATTGATTTGTTACTGTAATAATAATAACAAACCAGTCAGACACATGTCAGTAGTTAATATACTGTTTGGTTGAACCCAGGGATGATGGGTCAGCCATGTCGGCTGCCAAGCGGCTGGAGCGCCTCCACTTCACCGACGAGATGGACCACCGCTTTGGGTTTGAGAGGATGAAAGACCCTGGAGAGAAGACGGGCTGGCTGATCAACATGCACCCTGTAAGCTGAGGACGGGGATGATGATGCACCAGCTGGGGGAATATTCAGGTGTTACCAAGGTGTTTTCTGTGTCCCCCCCCCTACCAGGCTGAGATCCTGGACGACGACAAGAGGATGGTCAGTGCTGTGGATTATTACTTCATCCAGGACGATGGCCGCAGGTTCAAGGTGAGGAGTGTGCGTCCTTTTAGTTATTCACAGTCTAATAACACAGTCTGAATAGTCACATTGTTGATGTTATTATTGCTGTTTCTTCAGGTGGCTCTTCCATTCAACCCTTATTTCTACATAGCAACTAAAAAGGTACGTTTGCAGTTATGCCAGTATCTTTTTTCCCCCTCCTTTGACAAATCAATTTTTTTTAAACCTCAACCCAATTGTCCCACTTGCTCCTCCCAGAACTGTGAGAGGGAGGTGATTTCATTTTTATCCAAGAAGTACCAAGGGAAGGTCACCAAGCTTGAGGTCGTTCCCAAGGAGGACCTGGATCTGGTGAGGAATCCGATCAAATGACCAAATCCAGCAGATCTTTAGCAGTTAAACTGCCACTAGCATGTTCACTAATGCTTGCTACGTGACTCGTGAAACATCCTGGGTGTTTTTAACAGCCGAACCATCTGGTTGGCCTGAAGAGGAGCTACATCAAGCTGTCCTTCACCACTGTGGACGACCTGGTCAAGATCAAGCGGGAGATTTCTCCGGCCGTGCGCAAGAACAGAGAGAGGGAGAAGTCCAACGATACCTACACCTCCATGCTGTCCAGGTAGCTCACTCTACCTGTAGATGAGACAGCCAATCATGTCCCTCCGGTTGTGTTTTAGCTCCATCCCGATTGGTGGATGACCGTTTCCTGTGTTTGCAGTGCCTTGGCAGGTGGCAGCGTCGCCATGGGAGAGGAGGACGGCATGTCATCCAAGAAAATGTCCGACCAGATGGACAACATCGTGGACATGAGAGAGTACGACGTTCCCTACCACATCCGCCTCTCCATCGACCTCAAAATCCACGTGGTAGGAATCTCTCCAGGGCCCCCTGGACCAACCAGACAAGGCTCGCTTGTGTCCTACCAAACCCAGAGGTCTTTAACCGCCTGCCCTCTGTGCTCCTCAGGCCCACTGGTACAACGTGAGGTACCGAGGCAGCGCCTACCCTCCTGAGATCGTCCGGAGAGACGACCTGGTCGAGAGACCTGTGAGTGTCCTTCCCGTTCTCCTCACCCCTGTTGTTTGTCCTCTCCTGCTCTAGCCTGGTTCGTCGTCAGAGCCCATCGCTCATCGAGACGAGCAGGGGGGACTTCTTAATGCGTGCGTCATCGTCCTGCGTTTGACCGCGTGTTAGTCTGACTAACCGAGCTTGCTCTTGTGGCAGGATCCTGTGGTTCTGGCGTTTGACATAGAGACCACCAAACTCCCTCTGAAGTTCCCAGACGCAGAGAGCGACCAGATTATGATGATCTCCTACATGATCGACGGCCAGGTCCGTTCCCCCCTTCCCTCACCTCGTGACAGCCCCCTTCTCTAACACTATCTACTGGATTGGCTGTGGCTGCTTGATGGGAAGCTTGGTTGTTTGTGTGACGTCCTGTGTGTGGGCGCACCTGGCAGGGATACCTGATCACCAACAGAGAGATCGTCTCGGAGGACATCGAGGACTTTGAGTTCACGCCCAAACCAGAGTACGAGGGGCCGTTCACCGTTTTCAACGAGCCTGACGAGGTGAGGGACGACGCGTCACATGACAGGGCGGTGGTGGGGGGGGGGGGGGGGGGGTCAGATGAAGGATAGCCAAAATGGAAGATGTTCGCCTTGTCAATGCAACATGGCTTCTGTTCTGTGGTTTCAGGCTGCTCTTATACAGCGATGGTTCGAGCACGTCCTGGAAACCAAACCAAACATCTTCGTCACGTACAACGGAGACTTCTTTGATTGGTAAGTCGAGACGCATCACGTTGTCAGAGCTCAACAGGACAGTGGAGGGGACAGCCCTGTTAAAGGACTTCAGCATCATTCAGAGGGAGTGACCCTGTCTCTCTAACCCCCTCCTCTGTCCTGTCTCTGCTCCAGGCCCTTCGTGGAGACGAGGGCTGCTCAGCATGGACTCAGCATGTATAACGAGATCGGCTTCCAGAAGGACAGCCAGGGGGAGTACAAGGCCACGCAGGCCATCCACATGGACTGCTTACGGTAGGCTGGAGGTGCAGCGTGTTTGGGTGGGGTGTCTCCGCAGGGATGTCCCCCCCACCTTCCCCTCCCATACAAACCAGGCTCCTTCCTTCTCACCCCTCCAGGTGGGTGAAGAGAGACAGCTACCTGCCGGTGGGGAGCCACAACCTGAAGGCAGCCGCCAAGGCCAAGCTGAGCTACGACCCCGTGGAGCTGGACCCCGAGGAGATGTGTCGCATGGCCACCGAGGAACCCCAGGTGCATTGTGGGAGTCAGAGGAATATGGTTGAAACACGTTTTTTTTAATCCGCCTTCTGGATTTTGTTCATGTTTTTGTCTCTCTCTCTGCTGTCTTAGACTTTGGCCACCTACTCTGTGTCGGACGCCGTGGCAACGTATTATCTGTACATGAAATACGTTCATCCTTTCATCTTCGCTCTCTGCACCATCATCCCTATGGAACCTGATGAGGTTGGTCTGTTCTGAGTCCATCAGGTCAAAAACATGTGAATATGACGGTATTAATACGAGTGGGTTTGTCTGATGGATCGGTCTGTGTGTGTCTGTGCTGTCAGGTGCTGCGTAAGGGATCAGGGACGCTGTGCGAGGCTCTGCTCATGGTGCAGGCTTTCCACGCCAACATCGTGTTCCCCAACAAGCAGGAGCAGGTCTTCAACAAGCTGACCGACGACGGCCACGTCCTGGACTCTGAGACGTACGTAGGGGGACACGTGGAGGCTCTGGAGTCTGGGGTGTTCCGCAGTGACATCCCCTGCCGCTTCAAAATGGTACGATCCGTCCCAGCTCGGTACCATTCATGTCTTTATTAAAGTCTACACTATTACACTAGTGTATTCTGCTCTATGATTTTTTGTTGTTGTTGAAAAGTTGGAATTCCACCCAAAAAGTATGAAGAAAATGTGTTGGTTGTTTTTTTTTTCTGGAAAAAAAGTTTTTGAAACTGTGTTTTTGAAACAATATTTTCTTTTTGGGAAAAAGAATGTTGTGGGTGTTTCTGTTTGGTGACGATGTCTTTGTGACCCCCAGAACCCGGCTGTTTTCGACTTCCTGCTCCAGCGTGTGGAGCTCACGCTCCGCCACGCCATCGAGGAAGAGGAGAAGATCCCCCTGGAGCAGGTCACCAACCTGAACGAGGTCAGCCGATCCAGGCCGCCCCTCACCAGCACCCTCCCCCTCAACGCAGCCCTCAAACCCCCCATGCCTTGACTGTGTCCAGTAATCCCCCCCCTTCCGAACCTCCTGTCCTCTCTCCAGGTGTGCGACGAGATTAAAAAGAAGCTGCTCTCTTTGAAGGAGGTCCCCAACAGGATCGAGTGTCCCCTCATCTACCATCTGGACGTGGGGGCCATGTACCCCAACATCATCCTCACCAACAGGCTGCAGGTAAATACAAACAAACCAAAACCCTGACCCGCTGAACCAGCGGTGTTAAACCTCGTCAACCCGATGACGTCATGACTCCTCCCCCTGTGTGTGGTCCTATCAGCCCTCAGCCATGGTGGACGAGGCCACCTGCGCCGCCTGCGACTTCAACAAGCCTGGTGCCACCTGTCAGAGGAGGATGGCGTGGCAGTGGAGGGGCGAGATCAGTAAGCTCCTCCTCTCTGCTTCCAGGATGGAGCTGTCTGTCTGGGAGCACAGCTCCCATTTCTCTCCCTGAATGGACGAAACTGTGGAATGAAGCTGTCTGATGTTGATTGGATGATGGAGATGTGGATGACTGGTTAGAACCAGGCCGGGTCTCATGGAGGGTTCCTGGTTTCACCTGTTCCTGGTTCTCCTGTTCTCAGTGCCCGCCAGTCGCAGTGAGTTCCACCGTATCCAGCAGCAGCTGGAGTCTGAGAAGTTCCCTCCGTTCTTCCCCAATGGCCGACCTCGCGCCTTCCACCAGCTGAACCGTGAGGAACAGGCCCGCCACGAGAAGAAGCGCCTGGGAGGTGAGACGACCGTGCACCCCTACCGGCCTGGGTCACAGCACTGCCTACCTGGGGGATGGGTACAGCTCGGTGGTAGTCAAGACAGATCTTAGGTTACTTACACACATGTGCATGAACTGTGGTGGGGGTTTTCTGAGAATCAATCCGCTCGACTAAAGTTGGGTGAAGTAAAATGTTAATGTTTATTACAAGTAGCAAAACAGGAAAACGTATGAGGAATATTGAAGCAACGTTACACACATGTTCACACACAATGCACAAACACATGAAAGTTACACAAAGACAATACCATACGGTTCCAGCTAGCATTCTAGCATGGAACCCTGGTCTACATCTCCAAAACCTTGGAGAGGTCCAGGGACCACCAGCACTACGCAGCTGATCGCCCTGAACCCCCCCAACATACTTTCAACAGACCATTTTATAGTCTCAGAAGTCATTGGTCTATCACAGACATGCAGTCTGTCCCATGTCTGTTCTCTGATTGGTTAAATCTCCAAAGACAATAGAGTAAGTTGAATCCACATTATCTCCAGACTTCACATCTCCAATGTAAATGCTTCAAGAGGTATCTGCCCAAAATGCTGTATTGTCTGGTTGGTAGGAAGGATCACAACCCCCATCCTGACAAAAGCAACATTTACATTATTCAATCAGCAGAGCTTCACAAAAGAGCATCGTCACTCATCAGAGCAAATGGCTCTTAAAGAATGCAGGCAACCTCCTGTTCAAGAAATGTTAATTGTACAAACATTGGTCAAACATTTTCACGACAGAACACACACACATGATTGATTCAAGAAGGATCACGTCCTATTGAATTTTCCATACCAAGTTATTATAATGAGACATGAGCCTCACAGGAGGGGGGGGGGGGAGAGGAGGTGGGAGGCCTACCTGTGTGTCCCCCATGGGTGGGGGAGGCCCCAGGATCTCCCTCCAGGACTGGGTGAGCTCCGTGTCCTCCACCTGACTCCACCTGGCTGTCCTCCCCCCGGGACGGGCTCCTGCGCTTGGTGCTGATCAGGACGGCTGGCTGCAGGGGCCGGATGAAACACATCTGTGATCGTTGATCATCGAACAGCACCTGGGTCCTCTCTCTTCCTGTTTTGAGCTACCCCACCCCTGTGACCCGTGTCTGCTTGACTTCCTGTCCCAGACTACTGCAGGAGAGCTTATAAGAAGGTGCATCAGACCAAGCTGGAGGAGAGGATCACCACCATCTGCCAGAGGGAGAACTCCTTCTACGTGGATACTGTGAGGGCCTTCAGGGACCGCAGATATGAGTTCAAGGGTCTTCACAAGGTACCACCTACACACAGGCTGGCACTCATGCAACACATGAAGAACAATCTTTTATGGCTTTAAAAAAAAAAAAAGATATAGACAGAACGGAATGTCAACATCCGCAGAAAAAAATGAAATATTGGGACTAATATGGTCACAGTTTCTAGTTCTCTGTACTAAGTGTTGGTCCCTCTGTCCCCCTGCCCCCCCCCCCCCCCCCGCCCCCCTGTCCTCCAGGTGTGGAAGAAGAAGCTGTCTGCTGCCCAGGACAGTGGAGACGCTGTGGAGGTGAAGCGTTGTAAGAACATGGAGATCCTGTACGACTCTCTGCAGCTGGCTCACAAGTGCATTCTCAACTCCTTCTACGGTTACGTCATGAGGAAGGGGTACGCACTGCCCGACCACAAGTATTAGGATTTGAGGACGGAAATCCAACATGGAGGAGTGTGTTTTGTGTGATTTGGAGATTGTTCTGGTGCTGGTCGACTGGAGGTTCAGGTTTGCGTGTGCTGTTTGTGTCCACCAGGGCTCGCTGGTACTCCATGGAGATGGCTGGGATCGTGTGTTATACTGGAGCCAACATCATCACCCAGGCCAGGGAGATCATCGAACAGATAGGGTGAGGATCATCCTACCTCACACACCATCACACAGGACCCCAGTACACTGCAAATGAACCTTCTCTGTGGTTGTTGGGGGGGGGGGGGGGGGGGGGGTGAATTCACATGGCCCTTAATGCTCTCCCCCCTCTCCCTCGGCTTGGTCGCAGGAGGCCTCTAGAGTTGGACACTGACGGGATCTGGTGCGTCCTTCCCAACACGTTCCCCGAGAACTTTGTGATCAAGACGAGCAATGAGAAGAGGCCCAAGGTGACCATCTCGTACCCGGGGGCCATGCTGAACATCATGGTGAAGGAGGGCTTCACTAACGAGCAGTACCAGGAGCTGGTGGACCCCGCCTCCCTGACCTACCAGACCAGGGCGGAGAACAGCATCTTCTTCGAGGTGGACGGGCCCTACCTGGCCATGATCCTGCCTGCCTCCAAGGAGGAGGGCAAGAAACTGAAGAAGAGGTAGGAGGGGCTCCTGAACTGGATCCAGGGGTGTGTGGGTGTGTGGGGGGGTGGGGGGGAGGGGTCCTGGGTCCAGCCCTCAGCAGATCCTCTCTGGATCACGCAGTCCTGATATCACGACTGGCTTCCAGGTACGCGGTGTTCAACGAGGACGGCTCCCTGGCTGAGCTGAAGGGCTTCGAGGTGAAGAGGAGGGGAGAGCTGCAGCTCATCAAGATCTTCCAGTCTTCCGTGTTCGAGGCCTTCCTTAAGGGCACCACCCTGGAGGAGGTGTACGCCTCCGTGGCCAAGGTGGCCGACTACTGGCTGGATGTGCTCTACAGCAAGGTAACCACGGGAACGAAATGCCTGCGTGACATGACTGAAACCAGACCATAATCAGAACCAAACAAGTCATTTCAGTCAGAATCCAGGCTTGTATTTAGCGTTAGCTAACGCTATTAGCATTCAAGCTAATCTGGGAACTGTAGCGGATCAGGTTGACACCTGTTTCCTTGTCCTCCAGGCGGCCAACATGCCGGATGCCGAGCTGTTTGAGCTGATCTCAGAGAACCGCTCCATGTCCAGGAAGCTGGAGGACTACGGAGAGCAGAAGTCCACGTCCATCAGCACGGCCAAGAGGCTGGCTGAGTTCCTGGGGGACCAGATGGTGAAGGACGCCGGGCTGAGCTGTCGCTACATCATCTCCCGCAAGCCTGAGGGCTCCCCTGTCACAGAGAGGTGAGGAGTCCTGGTGAAGGCCTGGCTGGCTGGCTGTGTGTCTGGCTGGCTGGCTGTGTCTGGCTGGCTGGCTATGTGTGTGTCTGGCTGGCTGGCTGGCTATGTGTGTGTCTGGCTGGCTGGCTGTCTGTGTGTCTGGCTGGCTGGCTGTGTGTCTGTCTGGCTGGCTGTGTGTCTGGCTGGCTGGCTGTGTGTCTGGCTGGCTGGCTGTGTGTCTGGCTGGCTGGCTGGCTGTGTGTGTGTTTGGCTGGCTGACTGGCTGTCTGTGTCTGGCTGGCTGTCTGTGTGTCTGGCTGGCTGGCTGTGTGTCTGGCTGGCTGGCTGTGTGTCTGGCTGGCTGGCTGTCTACGTGTCTGGCTGGCTGTCTGTGTGTCTGGCTGGCTGGCTTGCTGTCTGGCTGTGTCTGACTGTCTGGCTGGCTTGCTGTCTGGTTGGCTGGCTGGCTTGCTGTCTGGCTGTGTATCTGACTGTCTGGCTGGCTGTGTGTCTGTCTGTGTCTGTCTGTCCTGGTGTTCTGACTGTGATCCCCTCCTCCAGAGCCATCCCCCTGGCCATCTTTCAGGCAGAGCCCAGCGTCAAGAAGCACTTCCTGCGCAAGTGGCTGAAGATGCCCAGCCTCCACGACCTGGACATCCGCACGGTGAGTCCACACCCACTGAGGGCTCTTTGGGTGGAACACCCACACACAGCTTGATGGCTGTGGTGTCGCCCCCCTCTCTCACCCGTGTCTAGTCTCCTCTCTGTCTCCTCGCTCAGATCCTAACAGCTTTGTGGTGACCTTCTCAGATCCTCGACTGGAACTATTACATCGAGAGGCTGGGCAGCGCAATCCAGAAGATCATAACCATCCCAGCTGCTCTTCAGCAGGTAGCAACATCACGTGACCTCTGACCCTTCAGCTAAAGACTGCCACTGCCTGGCTCCCCAATGGTGGAATCATCTCCCCACCTCCATCAGAAGCACAGACTGCCTTCTCACCTTCAAGAGAAGGCTTAAAACTCACCTATTTAAAGAATTGAATGGCACTTAGGAATAGTATGGCACTTCACATAATCTAATGTGCTTTGGAACAATCTGTTGGTCCCCATATGGTGACTTTCCAGTGTTGTTTGTTGTATATCTTGCTTTATGTTCACAATCGTTGTGTTATGCATTTATAGTTCTTCCCTTGGCACTTATTGGTTCTCTTGATGTATGATTCACGATCTAAAAAACCGACTGTGTTCGGGGTCTATCACGTTGCTATGCTCAATGACTGATGCTCTTTGTAAAAGCTCTCTCTTGTAAGTCGCTTTGGATAAAAGCGTCTGCTAAATGAATACATGTAAATGTAAAGAAGAGGGCACTGTGTTTTCCGGTCAGGTGTGACGGCGGCAGTGTGTTCTACTGTGGTTCTCACGTTCTGTGGTTCTCTTGTGTGTTCCCCACCCCCAGGTGAAGAACCCTGTTCCCAGAGTTCGCCACCCAGACTGGCTCCATAAGAAGCTTCTGGAGAAGAACGACATCTACAAGCAGAAGAAGATCAGCGAGCTGTTCACCAGCGAAGGGAAAAGACAGGTACTCTGATCGAAGAGTTTCCCTCTTTCACCTCTCATCTGGCTCACAAAACCACTCAAGTCTTCACTCGTTCCTGGCCTTTGTTTCACAATCTCTCTTCCCCCCCCTCTCCCTCCCTCCCCGGCACTGCCAGGTGGCCCACCAGCCCCTGGGGGAGGGGCAGGCACCAGACATGGAGGACTTTGGTCAGGCCCCACGGCCCCTGCAGCCAGCCGTCCTGATCAGCACCAAGCGCAGGCGTCCGTCCCAGGGGGAGGACAGCCAGGTGGAGTCCCAGGACACGGAGCTCACCCAGTCCTGGAGGGAGATCCTGGGGCCTCCCCCACCCATGGGGGACACACAGGTAGGCCTCCCACCTCCTCTCCCCCCCCTCCTGTGAGGCTCATGTCTCATTATAATAAATTGGTATGGAAAATTCAATTCAATTCACTCTTGAATCAATTCTGTGTGTGTACCTGTGTGTGTTCATGCATGTGTGTGTGTGTGTGTGTGTGTGTGTGCAGGAGGAGCGTCTGGTGTGGCTGCGCTACCACAAGAAGAAGTGGGACCTGCAGCTGAAGCAGAGGAAGGAGCGGAGGAAGAGGAGGAGGCTGCAGGACGGTCAGCCCCAGCCCGTGGGAGGAGGCCTGATCAGGGACGCTCCCACCAGCGGCCTGGGGAGCTTCCTCCGCAAGACGGCCCGCAGCGTGCTGGACATGCCCTGGCAGGTCGTACAGGTGGGAGCCCTCCACTGGACACAAGCTGGGCCCCTGAATGCCATCAAAAATATACACAACAAAAAATATACACAACAAAAAAATATACACAGAAATACACAATAAAAAAATACACAATAAAAAAATACACAATAAAAAATACACAATAAAAAAATACACAATAAGAAAATACACAAAAAAAGTACACAACTAAAAAATATTACAAAAATATACAGAACAAAAACAAACAGAAAAAGATTTGTCCTAAAAACCTAGGTGGATTTAAGTCAATAAATCTGTCGGTGTGGAAATGTTCTCCTGTGCTCCAGATCGCAGAGACCAGCCACCCAGGCCTGTACAAGCTGTGGGCTGTGATCGGTAACGACCTCCACTGCATGAAGCTCAACATCCCCAGGGTGTTCTACGTCAACCAGAAGGTCCCCAAACAGGAAGAGGGAGCCAGCTACAGGAAGGTCAACAGGATGCTGCCTCGCTCCAACATGGTGTACTTCCTGTACCAGTACTCGGTACCTGAGGACATGTACCAGCAGAACATCAACGAGATCAACGCCGACCTGTCCGCCCCGGACATCGAGGGCGTCTACGAGACCCAGGTACTGGAACAGGAACATTCCGGAGATTTAGAGGGAATTATGCACCACCTGCACTTGAATCAAAACTGCATTCTAACACTCAGTCTGATACATGTATACGTGTGCAAAATGCCTTTACATGAATATTCTCATATACATATTTTGGGGGAGTCTTCTGAATTTGTGCTGCAGGTGTAACAGTAATGTTGAGAGTTGTTTGGTTAAATCTGGTCAGTGTGTCTCTTGTGGCCCTGTGCTGACAGCATTTTTCTGGGCTGTGTGTCTCCCAGGTGCCCCTGCTGTTCCGAGCGCTGGTCCAGCTGGGCTGCATGTGCACCGTCAACAAGCAGGTGGTGAGGGAGCTGGCTGCCCGGGAGGCAGACACCTTCGACCTGGAACACCTGGAGATGAGGTCCCTGGCCCAGTTCAGCTACCTGGAGCCCGGTATGACACACACACACACACACACATACACACACAACAGCTCACATTGACTCCTCCTGAGGATTGTGTCAGTGATGTTGTGTGTTTGTCTTCCAGGAAGCGTCCGTCACATCTACCTGTATCACCACAGCCAGGGGCACAAGGCTCTCTTTGGCCTGTTCATCCCTTCTCAGCGCAAAGCCAGCGTCTTCGTCCTGGACACGGTAAGACCCCCTGCGACCTTCGACCTCTTAGACCTAGGAGAGCGTTCATCTATTGTAGATGAATCTGACTTGACTGGCCCCCTTCCATGTGTGTTCCACAATCCAACCCCCCCCCCCCTCCTCCACCCCCCCAGGTCCGCAGCAACCAGATGCCCAACCTGAGCTCCGTCTACGGGGCGGAACGCTCCGCCCTCCTGGAGAAGACCAGCGAGGACCTGCTGCCCCCTGAGAAGCACAGCTTCGAGGTGCGGGCGGAGAGCGACGTCAAGGCCATCCACCGCGCCCTGCAGCGCATCCTGCTCAACTACAAGGTCCTCCTCTCCTCCTAGACCTCCACACTTAGACACACAGCTCGACTCTTGAGGGATTTCTATGGCCTGTCTGAGTTCGGCTTCACTGGTAGTCTAACAGTGTGTGTGTCCTGCCTGTCTGTCTGGTAGTCTAACAGTGTGTGTGTCCTGCCTGTCTGTCTGGTAGTCTAACAGTGTGTGTGTCCTGCCTGTCTGTCTGGTAGTCTAACAGTGTGTGTGTCCTGCCTGTCTGTCCGGTAGTCTAACAGTGTGTGTGTCCTGCCTGTCTGTCTGGTAGTCTAACAGTGTGTGTGTCCTGCCTGTCTGTCTGGTAGTCTAACAGTGTGTGTGTCCTGCCTGTCTGTCCAGTAGTCCAACAGTGTGTGTGTCCTGCCTGTCTGTCTGGTAGTCTAACAGTGTGTGTGTCCTGCCTGTCTGTCTGTCTGGTAGTCTAACAGTGTGTCTCTCCTGTCTGTCTGTCTGTCTGGTAGTCTAACAGTGTGTTTCTCTCCTGTCTGTCTGGTAGTCTAACACTGTGTTTCTCTCCTGTCTGTCTGTCTGTCTGGTAGTCTAACAGTGTTTCTCTCCTGTCTGTCTGTCTGTCTGTCTGTCTGTCTGTCTGTCTGTCTGGTAGTCTAACAGTGTGTGTCTCTCCTGTCTGTCTGTCTGGTAGTCTAACAGTGTTTCTCTCCTGTCTGTCTGTCTGTCTGTCTGTCTGTCTGTCTGTCTGTCTGTCTGTCTGTCTGTCTGTCTGTCTGGTAGTCTAACAGTGTGTGTCTCTCCTGTCTGTCTGTCTGGTAGTCTAACAGTGTTTCTCTCCTGTCTGTCTGTCTCCTCAGGAGGAACGCAGGGGCCCCACTCTGGTGGCGGTGCAGTCCAACTGGGAGCTGCGGCGCCTGGCAGCAGGCATGCCGGTGCTGGAGGAGTTCCCGGTGGTGCCGGTCCATGTGGTGGATGAGATCAGCTACAACGTGCTGGACTGGCAAAGGAGCGGGGCACGGCGCATGCTGCGACACTACCTCAACCTGGACAGCTGCCTGTCACAGGCCTTCGACATGGCGAGGTGAGAGGCCGGTCACTCTTTATAAACTGACAAGAACTACAGAGGGGATCATTTATGGGCGAAACAAGGTTTTCGTTTTGAAAACTCCTAGTCAAATTGAATTTGCTCACTGTATTAGCAGTAAGCCATAGACACATATTACCCTTTTAATCTTCCATCATCATTTCCATTCTCCTCCTCTTCAGGTATTACCACCTCCCTGTGGGGAACCTGCCTCAAGACGTGTCCATCTTTGGCTCAGACCTGTTCCTGGCCAGACACCTGCGCAAGCACAACCACCTGCTGTGGCTGTCCCCCACGTCCAGGCCCGACCTGGGGGGAAAGGAGGCCGACGACAGCCGCCTGGTCATGGAGAGCGACGACAGAGGCTCTGTGGAGATCAACGCCCAGGGATGCTACTCCACAGGTACTGTCTCTCTCCCTCCCTCTCTCTCTCTCTCTCTCTCTCTGTCTCTTTCTCTGTCTCTCTTTTTCTATCTCTCTCTATCTCTCTTTCTCTCTCTCTCTCTCTCTCTTTCTCTCTCTCTCTCTCTCTCTCTCTCTCTCTCTGTCTGTCTCTTTCTCTATCTCTCTCTGTCTCTCTCTCTCCCTTCTCTTTCTCTTCCTCTCTTTTTCTCTCTCTCTTTCTCTGTCTGTCTCTTTCTTTCTTTCTCTCTCTCTCTCTGTCACCCTCTCTCTCTGTCTCTATAAGGCAGTAATGAGGTGTGTGTCTCGTCCTGCAGTGTGTGTGGAGCTGGACCTGCAGAGCCTGGCAGTGAACACCATCCTTCAGTCGCAGCACGTCAACGACATGGAGGGCGGCGCCAGCCTGGGCGTGAGCTTCGACGTCATCCAGCAGGCCTCCCTGGAGGAGATGATGTCAGGGAACCAGGCCGCCAACGCCGTGGCGAGCTACGACGAGACGGCTCTCTGCTCCAACACCTTCAGGTGAGCGCTCGCCTCCATCAACAACGCCCAAAACACTCCTCCGTGTGTGTGTGTGTTGTTTTTTGTCAGCGTGTGTTTCAATGATCGATGATCGTTTCAATCCAAATAACAACACTGTGTGTTTGTGTGTGTGCGTGTGCGTGTGCGTGTGCGTGTGCGTGTGTGTGTGTGTAGGATCCTGAAGAGCATGGTGGTTGGCTGGGTGCGGGAGATCACCCAGTACCACAACGTCTACGCCGACAACCAGGTGATGCACTTCTACCGCTGGCTGCGCTCCCCCAGCTCCCTGCTGTATGACCCCGCCCTCCACCGCACCCTCCACAACATGATGAAGAAGGTCTTCCTACAGTGAGTCACCCCTCCCCACTGCAGGCCTGTTTGTTGAGCTTGTTTCTGAAGGAGGACGTGGTGTTGAGGTTGTGGTGTTGGGTCTGTTCCCAGGCTGGTGGCAGAGTTCAAGAGGCTGGGTTCCACAGTGGTGTACGGGAACGTCAACAGAATCATCTTGTGTACCAAGAAACGTAGGATCGACGATGCTATTGGCTACGTGGAGTACATCACCAACAGGTTGGTACTCCCCCAACAGCTTCTGAAAACATTTCTTTTATTTATTTGTATTTCTTTTTATTTATTCACTTTTTATTGACTTAACTCTGTTTTATTTATTTGTATTTTTTTTATTTATTCACTTTTTATTGACTTAACTGTTTTATTTATTTGTATTTTTTTTACTTATTCACTTTTTATTGACTTAACTCTGTTTTATTTATTTGTATTTTTTTATTTATTCACTTTTTATTGACTTAACTCTTGTTTTATTTATTTGTATTTTTTTTTTATTCACTTTTTATTGACTTAACTCTGTTTTATTTATTTGTATTTTTTTTATTTATTCACTTTTTATTGACTTAACTCTGTTTTATTTATTTGTATTTTTTGGGGTATTTATTCACTTTTTATTGCCTTAACTCTGTTGGTGAATGTCTTTTCTCTCTAGTATTCACTCCAGAGAGATATTCCACTCACTGTCCATCTCGTTCTCCCGATGTTGGGAGTTCATCCTGTGGATGGACCCTTCGAACTTTGGCGGGGTGAAGGGGAAGCTGCCCTCCAGCCTCCTCTATGGAGAGGTACCACCTGCTACACACACACACACACATACTCACCCTCAGGCCTGTTGAAATAGGATTCATCTTGATCGTCACGTCCTCTCAAAGTGGCTGATATGAAAACATCACGTTTCCACAATCAGGACGGAGCGGCCCAGAAGAAGAGGAAGGGGAAAGAGGAGGGAGAGGAGGCGGACAGCGAGGAAGAGGAGGAGGAGCAGGAGGAGGAGGAGGAGGGAGAGGGGGAGCCAGATGATGTAGAGGAGCTGATAGAGAGTAACTGGAACATCATGCAGTACCTGCCTCAGACCGCTTCCTGTCAGAAGTACTTCCTCATGATCATCTCAGGTACCGCTCACTTTTGGTTTGGGTTAAGAGCAGCTAGCTAGCATGTCGCTGGTTAGCAAGTATGTAGCTGGTTAGCTAGCATGTCGCTGGTTAGCAAGTATGTAGCTGGTTAGCTAGCATATAGCTGGTCAGCTAGCATATAGCTGGTCAGCTAGCATGTAGCTGGTTAGCTAGCATGTAGCTGGCTAGCTAGCATGTAGCTGGTTAGCTAGCATATAGCTGGTCAGCTAGCATGTAGCTGGTTAGCTAGCATGTAGCTGGTTAGCTAGCATGTAGCTGGCTAGCTAACTTGTCTCCTCCCTCCCAGCCTACATCGCTGCTGTTTACCACAGCATGAGGGAGGAGCTTCGACGCAACGCTCCTGGAGCCACGCCCGTCAAGAGGCGGGGCGGAAGCCAGGCGTCACAGCCAGCAGGGGACCTGAGTGCACTTCCTGGTCAGTCTGATATCACTTCCTCCTTTTAGAATCCTACACAGTCACAATGGTTTTATACACATTCTTCAATCCGGCCATCTTTAATCCTGCCATCTTTCACTCCTGAGTGTGTGTTGTTATAAATGTGTTCATCTGTGTGTTTCTGTCAGGTATGATCTCCTTCTCCCAGGAGTACGTGGCCAGCGAGCTGACCCAGAACTTCTTCACCATCACCCAGAAGATTCAGAAGAAGGTGACAGGAACCAGGAGTGGAGCTCAGCCCTCTGAGATGTTCCCAGTCTTGCCTGGCTCCCACCTGCCTCTGTCCAACCCTGCCCTGGAGTTCATCAAATACGTGTGTCAGGTGCAGTAACCCCCCGCCCCCCCTTTTTGAGGATCTCCTTCCTGTCAGGTGACCCTGCTGACCCCAGGTGTTGACTGAGGTGTTGTGTTGACCCCCCCCTCCCCAGGTCCTCTCCCTGGACGGTAACATCGTGAACCAGGTGAACAAGCTGAAGAGAGACCTGCTGCGCCTGGTGGACGTGGGCGAGTTCTCCGAGCAGAGCCAGTTCTGTGACCCCTGCAACTCCTACATCCTGCCAGAGGTCATCTGCCATCACTGCAACTTCTGCCGCGACCTAGACCTCTGCAAGGACCCCAATGTGGGCCAGGTCAGCCCTGGGAACTGGGAGGGGGCTGGGAGACGTCCCACTCTGTGTTGCTTTCTGCTAGATGAATAAAAATATCCGTTCACAATGGGAATGTTGTTGTTTGTTCCACCAGGATGGTTCCATCCTGCCCCACTGGTTCTGCTCTAACTGTCAGACCCAGTATGAGACGGAGGCCATCGAGATGTCTCTGGTGGACGCCCTGCAGAAGAAGCTCATGAGCTACACACTGCAGGACCTGGTGAGAGGACAGAGAACATCACACAGCAGAGAGCTGCTTCCTGTTTCCACTGTGTCAGCGATGTCACTGCTCTCCTCTTCCTCCTCCTCCTCCTCTTCATCCTCCTCCTCTTCCTCCTCCTCTTCATCCTCTTCCTCCTCCTCCTCCTCCTCTTCATCCTCCTCCTCTTCCTCTTCATCGTCCTCCTCTTCCTCCTCATCCTCCTCTTCATCCTCCTCCTCCTCTTCCTCTTTCTCCTCTTCATCCTCCTCCTCCTCTTCCTCCTCCTCCTCCTCTTCATCCTCCTCTTCCTCTTTCTCCTCTTCATCCTCCTCCTCTTCCTCTTCCTCCTCCTCCTCTTCCTCCTCCTCCTCCTCTTCCTCCGCAGGTGTGTTCCAAGTGTAAAGGAGTGAAGGAGGCCAACATGCCCGTCTACTGTAACTGTGCTGGGGACTTCACACTCATGTTCCCCACAAAGGTTTGGAAAACGCATGTTTTTTATCGTTTTCAGAATCAGAATCAGAATGGGGGTTTATTCGCTATGCAAGATAAACAAACATAGAATTTACTTTGGCAGGAATGAGCAAACATAGAACATAAATGTGGCCTACTAATAAAATAAAAATGAATACCATGTAAGATACACTGCAGTTCTTAAATATTTATTGTATTTCTTCCTTTATTGCATGAGAACGTCCGCTCATCTTCCTCTCTCGTCTCGATCCTCAGAGCTTTTTAGAGCAGATTAAAGTGTTCCGGAACATCGCGGGTCACTACAGCATGCGCTTCCTGGAGGAGACCATCGATTGGCTGGTCTCCATGAGCCCGCAGATCACTGAGGCAACGGCACGCTGACGGGAACGTGGGCAGCTGCCTGTGGTCGCTAGCAGACCCTCCTGAGTCACGGAGGGGCACAGAAGCGCTGGTGAACATGGCCAATCAGCACGTGGCCATCTTGAAAATCTGTGTGATGTGTTCTGTGTGTGTTGTGGCTTTTCTGTGTGTTCTGATGAACTGATACATTATGAACTGCTCTGCTATAGTAGGGGTGGGCAATCCTGGTCCTCAAGGGCCGCTGTCCTGAAGGTTTTAGAGGTTTCCATCCTCTAGCATACCTGATTCCAATCAACAGGTCGTTATCAAGCTCTGTGGAAGCCTGATCATTATTATCTGGTGTGCTGGAGCAGGGAAACATCTCAAACCTTCAGGACAGCGGGCCCTCAAGGACCAGTGTTGGCCACCCCTGTGCTATAACAAGTCATTGTAAAATATAGTGATTTGTTTGCAGAAAAGCTGAGAGGGATTGTTGTTTTCCGATTTGTCAATAAATATTTTTTTATGTCTTGTTTGTCTAGATTTCAATTTTTTTGCATGCCTCGGATCAGTGGCTTTTTTTTGTCATTTGAGTCCAGCCATGTCTGTTTGTCCGGTGCTGCAGACGTGGTCTAAGTGCTTTTCAGTCATCAACACCCTGTTACTGGATGCTAATGTGTCCCAGAGGAAAAGGATGGGGAGTGGGGGGGGGGACAACGACTTTGATTTAATGGTCTATGCGATGCTTTATGTTCCAGACAATCATCCAATCCACTTCCTGTCCTTTAACTCTGTCAGCTGCAGACTGTCATTACCTTCTGAGTGAGGACAGGGAATCAGAGCTGTCGTTTTTAACCACAGTGTTGACTGCGTGTGTTTCGTCAAGGTTTTTTGGACCATTTAAACGACGCCAAGACAATTCTGTTCTTTGTTTTCTTGTTTTTGTGTTTTTGTCATATGAATTATTGATGTTAGGAACTGTGTGGAACTATTAGGGGTCTGAAATGCTGCTGTTTTCGCCCCAGTCCATTAGAAAGGCTGTAGGAACAGAACTATACTGTTAATATGTCATTCCGGAATGTTCTTCTTGTTCCAGATCAAAGTTCACCAGACTCGTCAGCCTCCATCACTATAACCTCGTTCTCCCAGAGAACTCTTGTCTGCCGATGGGCGTCTTTCAGATCCGTAATCACATTTGAGGCCGAGAGCTCAGGAGAAATTAGATTGGCTCCACTTGGTTATTTGGTGAGAGCACTTACTGAACACTTGTAAGTATGAAAAACAATCTTAGGTTTCAATTTACCTCTTCTTTCTGTTTTTTTTTTTTTTCCACAGTGAACCTGAGAGGGTTTTAATTGTGCATATTGAATGTGATCTTAAGAACAGCTATAAAAATGATCATGTAAGTCAACTTTCGTGAATATTTCACAGAGAAGCATGATTACATGTCCTTTAAATCAAACTCATTCTTGACTGTCAGCTGTTTTGATCCCTATATATCAAAACCCAGATTCAGGCAGGAGTTGATATCATCATCGACAGCTCTATTACTCTGTCCAGAAAGATTCATGCCAGCCCACAATCTAATTACAGGAACCATTTGGTGAGAAATGTTCCCGTTATCGAGTTACTGACTCTGAGAGAGCAGCCCCCCTCCCCTGGACTGGTCTGACTTCCTGTGCAGCATCCAGTCAACCTTAGTGTGTTCTTATGGTAAACTGCATGCACACATCACTTTCAAGCAAGTTCATATAAGGTTGTACAAGATGCTGACTAGATAGTCGTGAGACGGGCAGACACAATGCACTGTCGATGTAAGTCCTTTTATTGTTGTGTGAAAGTCACATGTATGTTAGCGGTAGTCTTTCAAAATACCTCGATTCACAACGTCAGTGAGTGTGTTATTACACGTTTTGGTGCGTTCCATGTTGCGCAACACCAACATGATGTCATTAACATTCATTTAAGTCGGGTGAATACTATCCTAATACCTTTCGTGCGAATAACACCTGGACCTGATGCAGTGTAGTGCTGTTCAGGTCCTGAAGTGGCTTGATTTGAGATGGCATTGACCCTAGACACGGTCATTACGTAACGACAGGCTCTCAGAAGATGACCCTCTGGTTCTTGTGGCATGTCATTGGGTTTGGTTCCACGAGAACCCGTGAGCCTGGTCAGGGTACATCTGAACAGTTCCCAGAGGACCGTCCCTTCAGGGGTCTGGGGGTCTGGGGCATCCGCTCAGGGATGTCTGTGTTACAGGGGAACGCCCTCCGACAGGTCTGAGTGGGTGGATCCATAGCTGATGATGGCGAACTCTGTAGACAGGACCGGAGCAGGCGTCTGGGTCCTAGTGCCCTGTGAAGACGAATCAAGACAGGTCAATCAGTAGGACTAGTGATGTGGATGAGAGGTTCAAGGCAAAAAAAAACAAAACAAACTTTCTTAAAGAGTTTTTTTTTCTCTCACATCGTCAAACTTTCTGTCGCTGAAGACTTCGTTCTTGTCAATGAAAGTCAGCATGATCCAATCACAGATGATGGAACACTGGACAGAACATGATTGGATGAGAGGAATGTGGCTAAAACAGCGATTGGTGGAGTTTAGTAATTTACCAAACCGACGGGAGGAAGTCTAATTCAAACCTACTATTCCAACTGATGTCATGGCCGTCACTGTGTTGATGATTGTTGGAATCAGGCTGAATTTTCCTGCCTGCAAACAAAATTCAAGAAAGTTCAAAAACAACTGTAGTGGAACAACGAAACTCCTTTTTGATGACTATTCTGTGTCAGTGTTGGTATTGCTGAAGACGCAGGCTCCACTTACATGTCCATGAACGATGACATCCAGTCGAATCCCAAAAGCCTTGATGAGCGTCCGAAACTCCTCCCCGTCCTTACTGTAGTACTTGGCGAACCTGCAGGTATAATTTCAACATTCACACACAAACTAGGCAGAAAGATGGACAGAGATGAATAGACCGTGAAGATTAGATGGTTTGATGTGAAGTTTGATGTGTTGACAGCTCACCTGTAGTTGTAACCTGAGCTGGCCAGGTTCTTACGGAGGTCCAGCCGGCGGAAGGAATAAGTGGGGGTACACATAGAGGGGTCCACATCCAGGTCACACTTCCAATTAATGAAAACACCAATCACCCCTCCCTGATAGAGAACAGCCAATCAGCTCTCGTCACCGCAGCGACCGCACAGACAGCATGACTGACTCGGGGCTTGTATTAAACAGAACCCGCAGGTAGTCACATATGTGGGACTCACGGTTTTACACAGCTCGCTGAACTTCTCCCTGGCTTGTTCTGCGATGTACCCCAGGCGGAAGACCGGGCAGTAAGGGGCGTTCTCCTCGTGGTAATGACACTTATTCAAGTATTTCTTAATGTTTCGTTTGTGCGGTTTGATGTTCCCTCTGTGGAAAGAGAGGCGTAAAGCAAGAGATGCTCTGTTACCTCCTGCGAGCGACGCAGGGTCAGCAGGGTATGAAGGGATGGATGCGGGTGTGCGTTTGTGCGAAAGGTGGAGAGCTTCTTTACCTCAGCACTTTGAACTTTGGGAAATGGATGGCATTTTTGATGAACACTGTGAAGTTGATGGCCTCTACTAATGGAGGCTCCCTGTTGATGACAGTGAGCGATTAAGACTGATGTGCCACTGAATGATGACGTGACATTGTGGATCCTGCTGTGTTTGACTCCCACCTTACAGCAGCATAACCTTCCACAGGACACCAGGTCTGGATCTCACAGGTCTTGAAGGTGAGGTTATAGTACGGCACGCAGCGCCCGGTTCTAGGCCCTGCACAAAACAGGTCATCGTTAAACAGAGACATTGTCCAGGAGATGCTGATTAAATTGCCAAACTCTTAAAATTGTAATCTGTACCGCTGCCATCAAAGTCCACCTCTCCTGCAATGCAGTCGGAATCCGTTGTACAGTTGGCATTGGAAACTGTGAAATGCTTTGAAAATGGAACAAAGTTGGATTTACTTTTGTTTACCCAGACAACGTGCTGAAGAAATGTCAGTTTCATGCCTGATTATGAATACGTTTGTGAATTTGGCCTTTGCAAGATCACCTCAGCACAGATCCCCTGCCTCTGGTTATAGGTCACCTCCCGTCGCAGGATAGTGCTGATGACATCTCCACCCTGCACGTGAAATGAACAAATTATAAATATAGACTTAATATTAACACATTATTAACATGTTAGCACAGGCCTGGTAGGCCTACATGTATTTTAGTTCACAGCTCTTAAACAAGTCATTGTCCTGGTAGGTTAATAGAATAAACGTTTAATGGCGTCGTAAAGTGTAATGTAGCCTATTTTAAGATGCATCGTTGCAAAGAATAGATTTTTAGTTTTCATTAATTATGCATTAGTCTGATAAGTATTTCCGGTACTCAGTAACGCCTTTAGTCTGAGGCTGCAGTATTCCCCTGGGTGAGCCTAAGTGTGATTTATACCAAGCCTTCACTCTTTTCTGATCTATTACTTAATTGACTGGCAACATAGGTTCCCAATATCATCAAATACACTGTCTCTGTTGGGAGGCTGGACCCTCACCTCTGGAGGCTGGACCCTCACCTCTGGAGGCTGGACCCTTACCTCTGGAGGCTGGACATACTCCACCATGTCCAGGATGCGGTCCCCTTGCAGGGCTGTTCCTGTTAGTTTGGTGTAGACTGAGCTCTCAGGCCGGGTCTCACTGTCCTGGTAGGCCTTCTGACTGATGAACACATACCTGAGAGATGGATGACACAGCATCATCACTGCACATCACTCACATTGCACTAACTCAGTATAGTTATATTCCTCAGTCAATCAAAGACACAGAAGTATGAAGGAATATATTCTCTTGATATTTTGATTCTATCCAAATTCAGGATTTGTAGACATTAGTTTAAATAATCAACGACTTGCTCTGATGATTTCTAAATATTAGAGAGAATCTACTGTAGGATGAAGGCAATTTCTCAGACCATGGTTTTTGAAACCACCCCGTTTTATTATTTGACGTTAATTACCAGGCAAAGGCTTTGCCTCTCTGCGTTTGGGCTTCAAATTAACACTTCTTGAATTTTCTACACAACCATAATAATGATCTAAATCTTTTTTTTTTTTTTACTGTCTAATTTGAAAACCTGACATCATACAACGTTAATCAAAATAAAATATCGCTCAACAACGCATTTACAAATCAATTAAAGAAAGAATATGGTATTTAAACATAAAATACTAAATTTTAATGACTAAAAATGAATATATATAAACTTACCAGATAAAATATGTGACCACCAGCAGCTGAACTCCTCTGTAAATGACTCCAAGAGTATTGTTTTTAACCACCATAACTTTGGGTGTCTCATAGTCCCAGAAACCAAGAAAATAATCCTTGATGAACTCACGGAATCCCATTATGACGTTTAGGTCAGGAGTTTTCCAAGATTGGTGAAATTGAACGTGAAACCTTTGGTCGTAGATACTTCAAAGTATCTTATGTGTTCAGATTCAGATTCAGATTCAGATTACTTTATTGATCCCGAGGGAAACTCCTTTGTATCAACGGCACACAGTCTCGCAAAGCACAGTTAAGGGTAAGGGTGTGAGGTAAAAGATTAGAAAGTGTACACAGGGGTAGGGGGTGGGGTCAATAACAATAAGTAAAAAAAATGTTGTCTTCCTCTCTTCCCCTCTCTCTCGTCCTCTGTCATTCTCTCTCTCATCATCATCTTCCTCCCCTCCTCTCATCCTCTCTCTCTCATTCTCTCTCTCATCAGCATCTTCCTCCCCCCTCTCATCCTCTCTCTCTCATTCTCTCTCATCATCATCCTCCCTCTCTAATCATCTCTTTCCCCCCCCCTCCTCTCCATCTGACACACCCCCTTCCACATCTCATCTGCTTTACTGACAGGATGTTTGGTTAGTTTGGTTCTAAGTTATTTTATGCATTAGTTCTGTACATCCCATCATCAAATGCCTTATTGTACATTAAGGGGACTGATATGTGGAACCAAGGGAGTGTCATGCATGTAAGTCCTTCTTAAACAGGGTTTGCAGGGGTGACTTTCATGGCGAGAAGGAATACAGCAAACCTGATTCATGTCTTGAATTATATAGTTGTTTAAGTTATTAAATGAGGTAGAGGACTTTCCTTAACTAATAATGTTGGTGAAGTGACGCAGCTGCAGTTGTTTTTGTTCAGGCTCTGAGGTGTCCGTGTCCGGGGTCCTGACGCAGCCAGGGGTCCTAACACGTGTGTGACCAGCAGCAGCACCGTGTCCATCATAGCCGCAGCTCTGCTGTTTATATCAGAAGATAAGAAAAGAAAAAGAACAATAATCATACATTTGACGACACACACATTCCGTTTAAAAGATGGGAGGTCTTCAGAAAAAGAAAGTAAGTTCACAAAGTGTCATTACAGGTTTCGGTTTTAATGAAAACTAACGCCAGCTAGCTTGTTGGCTAACATCATCACCAGCACGTGAAATGTTATTTATGAGATGTTATTTCTGATATGTGATATGAATGATATGATGTGTTAGTTCTGGAAGAGCTGCATGCAATGTAGTCAAAGCATCACATCTTTTTATCAATGTAAACGTGTTAGAAACATAAGACTCAACTATTATGTGCGTCTCACTTATTTGCAATCTGCAGACAGTCAACTAACCAGTTTGTTAGGTAAACAGTTGTACTAGATCCTGTGTGTCATTTCAAAACGTTATGTTTATTACGCTTAATAACGGCATTGATCGGTCCAGTTTGAGCGTGGATCTGCCATCAACTACATCACAAGAAATAAGGCACGGAAGAAGCTTCAGCTGAGCCTAGCAGATTTCAGGTAGCTTTCGATAATACTGCCTTTC
Organism: Neosalanx taihuensis; assembly: GCA_030340665.1. NCBI lineage: Eukaryota > Metazoa > Chordata > Actinopteri > Osmeriformes > Salangidae > Neosalanx > Neosalanx taihuensis. The sequence goes on along the minus strand of CM059316.1, from coordinate 4,444,159 downwards.
TCATACACGCCTCTGTGTCTTTCAAGCTAATGCATTTTTCTATTGTTGATCCTTCTCAAACCTCCTCTTCCTTCCCTTGCTTCGGCAGACGGCTGTGTATCCTGAAAGGCATTTATCCACACGAGCCCAAGCACAAGAAGAAGGTGAACAAGGGTTCCACGGCCCCTAGAACGTTCTACCTGCTCAAAGACATCCGCTTCCTCCTGCATGAACCCATCGTCAGAAAGTTCCGGGAGTACAAGGTAACGCTAAGGTGTTTTCTCAACTGACACGCATACGATGCTGATACGGCGGTTCTCTGTCCAAATGTTTTCACCGAGATGAAAGTGAGTACGTTTGTTCAGGTGTTTAATGGAACGATGAATTTATGTTCTGTGCTCTGCAGGTGTTTGTGCGTAAGCTACGAAAGGCTTACGGAAAGTCTGAATGGACTTCAGTGTCGAGACTCAGGGACAACAAACCAGCATACAAACTAGACCACATCATCAAAGAGAGGTAATATAAGTATACTCAGAATATACACAGTATGAACAGTATACTTATATTTCTTATATTCTGTTGTAATAACTGTTTTGCACTTCTGGTTGGATGCAAACTGTGTTTTGTTACCCTGTACTTGTACCTGTGTAATGACATTAAAGTTGAATTTAATGTAATCTAAGACACTCATGGGTCAGTGTAGTGCTTACAGTCGCCCTCCAGAGGGCGCTGACGAGTCACAACTCTGCCTGAGACGGCAGAACTGTACGTCTCCTCGGCCTGGATCACAAGACAGTGGCTTGACTGCCTGTGATTGGCTGCGGCGAGAGATCCATCGTCCTTGTCTGTGTGTCAGGTACCCAACGTTCATCGATGCTGTCCGTGACAGCGACGACGCCCTCTCCATGTGCTTCCTGTTCTCCACGTTCGCCCGCACGGGGAAGTGCCACGTTCAGACCATCCAGCTGTGTCGGCGCCTCACAGTGGAGTGGATGAACTACATCGTCACGTCTCGCTCCCTCAGAAAGGTGAGGGGGGACCGGCCCACTGACAGACCTTACTGGGGTCTAACAGATACCGTATTTTTGGCACTATAGGGCGCACTGGATTATAAGGCGCACTGTCAATGAATGGTCTATTTTTTATCTTTTTTCATATATAAAGCACACCGGACTATAAAGCGCATTAAGCGGAAAAAAACAGTCAGATAAATCAGTCGAATAATATTATGGTGAAGCACAGTATGTATTACTCCGCGACGCTCCTGGTTACGGTAGCCGTAATGCTGCAAGCGGTGCGGCTTTGTAGTTTACCAAAGTCGTACTAAAATATTTTGATTTAGCACCGTGAGCGCCTTGTACCACACACAAATCGCTTAGAGGTCAGTAAACAAAAGAATGAATCCATATATAAGGCGCTTCGGATTATAAGGCGCAGTGTCGTTTTTTGAGAAATATAAAGGCTTTTAAGTGCGCCCTATAGTCCGAAAAATACGGTACTTGTGATGCAGAGACGGGATCCTTCCAGGCATGAAAACAGTGCGGTTCCTAAACTGGTCCACAAGGACCTTCTGTCCTGCATGTTCTAGATGTTTCCCTGCTCCATCACATCTGACTCTAATGTATGGGTCATTCTGAAGCTAAGCAGAAGCCTGATAATATCCATTTATTTGAATCAGATGTGTTGTAAGACGTGCAGGTCAATATGGGCCCTGAGGACCAGGATTAGAAAGCACTGAATCGTCATGTCATCCTTTTTACGTTGACAGATATGTAAAACTCATGTTTTGGTTTATACTTGTGAGAACACATGTGGTTATGTAAACCTGAACTGGGGTTTTGTCTGTAAACATCTAACCGTCACTTTGTTTTTCCCTGACAGGTGTTCCTGTCTATAAAGGGTATCTACTATCAAGCAGAAGTTCTTGGACAGACCGTCACTTGGCTGGTTCCTTACCAGTTTGCTCATGATGTAAGTATGGAGGGATGATGACTCCCTTGATGATGACCTGCTTGGCTCGCAGCCTGTCCTTAAGCAGCTGTTCTTTAGACTTGATCCCCTGCATGCTCTGAAAGAGCTGAATGCATGTCAGTCTGTACTTTTTACACTTTACAAGTTTGCGGTCTGCGTAAAGGTCCATCTCTGGATCGGGTTCTCATGATCCCATCTCATGATCGGTAATTTCTGCTTGTCTAATTTGAATCTGTACATACCCTGATTGAATCTGTACATACCCTGTATATTCTGTCTATACTGTTCATAATATGTATATTCTGAGTATACCCATATTATTATATTCTGTTGTTAATAACTGTTTTGCACTTCTGGTTGGATGCTAACTGTATTTCGTTGCCCTGGACTTGTACCTGTGTAATGACAATAAAGTTGAATCTAATCTAATCTAATCTAATGATGTTTGTGGTCGTGTTCATCAGACATGTTGACTTGGCTCACCTCTCCCTGTGTTTCCATGACAGCACCCCACCGATGTGGACTACAGAGTTATGGCCACGTTCACAGAGATGTACACAACTCTTCTAGGGTTCATCAACTTCCGCCTCTACCAGACTCTCAACCTGGTCTACCCCCCTAAGGTAACCCCCACACCCATCTCAACCTGGTCTACCCCCCTAAGGCAGTGGTCTTCAACCCTGGTCCTCAGGACCCACTGTCCTGCATGTTTTAGATGTTTCCCTGCTCCAACACACCTGATTCTAATGCATGGGTCGTTATCTAGAATCCTGGTAAACGATCATGCATTAGAATCAGGTGTGTGGGAAGGGGGAAACATCCAAAACATGCAGGACAGTGGGTCCTGAGGACCAGGGTTGAAGACCACTGCCCTAAGGTAACCCCCACACCCATCCTGGATCTTCCTCCCAACATTCAGACGGACCTACCACTGCTGTTGCCTTCAGCAAAGGAAGTTTGTTTGGCGTCAGAGAGCTTCATCCAAGTATAGGTCTCCTCTTCTTCTTCTCCTCAGATGGATACAAAGGCAGAGGCGGACCTGAAGGCGGAGTTTGAGGAAGACTACGCCATGGACTCGGAGAGCTACCTGGAGGTAGGACCTCGGAGTGACGGCATCGCTGTCTCTTGTCACGCCGTGCCGTTGGTTCTGCCTTTGGTTGTCGGGAGCATCTCCTCACGCGTTGTCGGCTGCTTGTTTTTTCGTCCAGAAACTGTCGGCCCTCAGTGCCAGCCTGGCGCGGGTGGTTGCCACGGCCGAGGAGGAGGACGGGCAGATGGACCATTTTCCCGGCGAAGGGGTGAGCACATTTCCTGCCAGCGACCCAACCCCTCAAACCCTCCCATGTGGCCGTACATGTTGGCGGTAAAACTGAAGATAAACATGGCAGGTGTAACAGGGGGGTGGGCCGTAGGGACCTAACACCAGACTAACTGAGTACTCTGCTGATTGGAGGTGTTGGACAAGGGAGTACTCCGGGGTTGCTAGGCGATAGGGTGTTGTAAACGAATGAAATGATGAAAACAAAACAGAATCTTCATGACTGACCAATGTTTCATTTCAACCTGTTTCACCCCCCCCCCCCCCCCCCCCCCCCCCCACAGGAGGACATGGAGAACATGGAGGCTAAAGAGAAGGCACTGAAGGAACAGGAGGTCCAGCAGCGGATCTTCGAAGGTCTGAAGTTCTTCCTCAACAGAGAGGTTCCCAGAGAGGCGTTGGCCTTCATCCTGAGGTAACACTCGACTGGTTCCCACCAGTTCCCACCGTACCTTGAACCACACTACGTGGGTGGTTCTCATCTTGACGGCCCCCCCCTCCCTGGTCCCCCTCCCTGGTCCCCCTCAGGTGTTTCGGTGGCCAGGTGTCCTGGGACAAGTCACAGTGTATCGGGGCCACGTACGACATGACCGATGAGACCATCACCCATCAAATAGTGGACAGACCCAACACGGACAAACAGTACATCAACAGGTAGAGAAGCAATGCTCACACGACAACCATATTAGGCTGGACAATGTTCAAGTCTAAATTGAACGAATATGGCTGTTTTTCCCCCCACAATGGTCACAATGGCTTCTTTCAGATTTCCCTCAAGTGGGATCAAAGAGACCTTGGTATCCTGTGGGCAGGGCCAGTGGGTGCCAAAGACAGCAGGGTCTCTTTGTGTCTGGGGGGGGGGTTAGGTCACAAGGTCGTGTCAGCCCCTGTCGTCCTGGTAACTGAGCGTAGCTACTCTCTCAGTCACAAGGCCTCCAGCCTCCCTCTGGAATCCTGATGGTGGTGTTTCTGGATGTGTGCAGGTACTACATCCAGCCCCAGTGGGTGTTCGACAGCGTCAACGCCAAGATCCTGCTCCCAGTAGAGGACTACTTTGTGGGCGTGACCCTGCCCCCGCACCTGTCGCCCTTCGTGGAGGAGCAGGTCGGGGACTACGTTCCTCCAGAGAAGCTGAAGCTGATGGCTCTGCAGCGGGGAGAGAAGCCTGGTGAGGCACCCTCGCTCGCTCACATCCTCCAGCTCTCCCTACTGGGACCTTCTGCTCCATCCAAAGATCTCAAATGATGAAAGTATAACTGATCGTTAACTCCGCCTGATTTCATTTCACTTTAACTCCAGTACAAGAAGACGAGGAGGAGGAAGATGATGATGAAGATGATGAGGAGGAGGAGGAAGATGAAGAGGACGAGGAGGAAGATGAGGAGGTGGAAGATGAGAAGAACCTGAAGGAGATGGAGTTGAAGCGCTCCCAGGGCAAGGTAGGTGTCTGTCAGCCTGCTGTCCCCCCCCCCCCCCCCCCCCCCCCCCCCCCGTGTGAAGATCAGGAGGGAGAACCACCATGCCTCCATGAAGCCTGAGGTCAGACACGCTGACCTGACCCCCCCCCCCTGTCCCCCCACAGGCCCTCCCTGTCAAGGTGACCCCGGGCAAGATGAAGGTGGAGAACCGCGGGCGTCTGGAGCAGGAGGAGAAGGCGGAGGAGAAGCGTCTGGCCATCATGATGATGAAGAAGAGGGAGAAGCACCTGTACGACAAGATCATGTTCGGCAAGAAGAGGACCGTCAGAGAGGTGAGCAGCGCTGAGCTCCGTTGCCGTGGCTGCGGGTTTCCGCACATTCCGCTGTCAATCATCCTGCAGTCACCTGTCTGCATGGGAACAGGCTGTTCAGCGGCGTCCCACGCCTCTAGAAATACACAAGATACGGAGCTCAATGCATTATGTGGCTCTCAGCCAATACAGTTGAAGGGATAATGGTTAACGTGGGCAAATGGCTGGGTTCTGGAATGTGGAAACGATAACCTCTGCGGTGGCAGCTCGACCTTGGATGGAGTCCCCAACGTGGACAGGTTCACTGCCCTCATCGCTGTTCATTAACTACATCCTCTCTCTCTCTCGTGACAGGCAAACAAGCTGGCGGCCAAGAGAAAAGCTCACGACGAGGCCAGCAAGCCGGACAAGAAGAAGAAGGCCAAGAACCAATGAGAGGAGAGCTCCAACTGTCTTTAAGGACTTGGGTGTTGTGTTCGTAAGCGACTTGCGTACGTCAGCGGTTGACGTCTCGTCAAACTGCTGAGACAGTCTTGATGCTGAGTCTCACAGGGGAGATGTGGGTTTGTCCTGGTGTTGTGCGTCATGTTGTCAGAGCGTCGTCTCTAAGGAGTGTGTGCGCAAGCCTCGTTTGTGCGAGGAAGGACTCTTCGCACGCCGTTTCTCCTTTATTTTTCACTTGTTTCCAGCCATTTTAATCTGTTGTAACACTTTATTAAATTGAAAGTCAGATACTTCAGTAAAAAAAGGGCTCGTTTTCATGATTTTGTTTTTTCATGTCTTGGTAAAATAGTTCTCGTTGTTTACATGGATGTGTTCTATTCTGATCCGCAACGAGTCCGACATTCAAATACTCACAAACCACCAGATGAACATTTCAACTTGCGGGGTTATTTACATGTGACACCTGCATCTATCTCATGTTGCAGAAACTTATCGTTTGCATGGTCACTCTCCAGGTGTCAGAATAACATTCCTGGATCCTGACATGGTTGAAGGAATCACGCTGGAGTTCAGAGGGTGAGGTTACATTTACATGTATTCATTTAGCCGACGCTTTAATCCAAAGCGACTTACGGTAAGTACAGGGACATTCTCCCTGAGGCAAGTAGGGTGAAGTGCCTTGCCCAAGGACACAAAGTCATATAGCCACAGCGTGGGCTCGATCTCGCAACCTTCCAATCATGAAGCCAACGCCTTAACCCGTTGAGCCATCTGACTCCCCTAGGTTGCCCCTAGGTTGCCCCTAGGTTGCCATGGAGTCAGCGTATGGGAGGCTGAGTGATTGGCTGGAGCTGGACTGTGGTGGGCGATGCTGACGACAAAGCACCACCCTCCTGGGCCTCTAGTGATGAAGCTGTGATCTCAATGGGCCAGGAGCCAGGCCAGTCATGAACCCCCTGCTCCTCAGTCATTGGTCGGTCCGACCCCCGCCGCGTTCCTGCTCTACATTCCCAGCATGCCCGCCCAGTCCGGGGCTCAGCCTGGCACTAGGGGTGCGTGCACGCCAGGGCCCACCCTGCTCAACAATAGCCTGAGTGTTGTGGCAGGGTGCTGGGGTGAGGAGATGACCACCTCCCCCCCCGCCCAGATAACAGGGAGGAATTGGAGCCTCTTTCCAGCTCTCCCTCCCCAACCATGTTGTTGACCAAGGCTGGATGACCCCATATTGCTGCATCCTCGTTCCCAGTGCCAAATTAACTCAGCCCCTGAGTTGGATGTCTGTCTAATCTCTATTGACAATCCTACTGTTGTGCTATGGATGTGAGCGTACTGTACTGGACAGACTGCAGATGGGTTTTCTAATTATAATCCACAATAATGTATATAAAAGCCGTTATCAAATTACTATGTATACGCCTACAGACGCACGTTACAGCAAATCCAGGCCAGGAAATATATCATCTAACTGCAAACGCCATAGAAAAACGCGTGTGTTTTCCTGCAGTGTTTAACCGTCATATTTAGCAAACTTGTCCTTTACCGCGAACGTGCTTCATCTGCCTTCATAACTAGGCTCGCAGAGCAGGACTGTACGACGCTTGATCGAATATCACAATCGAGGCCTTTGTGTCGTGATGTGGATCGTTTGTTCCCCTTTCTGCTGCTGCGATCAGCTTGCAAGCTCCGACTGCTCGGTCCGCTCTCAATAGCCGTCTGTGCGCACAGAGAATAGAGGCCATAGAGATACACTCTCTCTTTTCTTTCTCCTTCCCTCTCTCTTCCCCCCCCCCCACCCTCCTCCACCCCTTCGAGCCCTCACCCTCCACGCCTCACCCTCCACCCCCCCCCCCCCCCCCCCCCCCCGTCTCTCGTTTCGCACACACACACTGACGAGTGTAAGTCCCTCGACGAGGGAGGCTGACGTCACGGGTGAGAGGCTGAGCCTCTCAGGGGTGCTGGGTCAGTCCTCGTTCTGAAATTAGAACGAGCAGACGAGGCCCTCAGCAAACGCTGTGCATGTAGAGAGGAGGGAGGGAAGAGAAGAGGGAGAGAGAGAGAGAGAGAGAGAGAGAGAGAGAGCACCTGCTGAGTGAATGGATCTTGCAGAGTTGCATGAATGATAAGGAGAGCACAGGGACTGTGTGAAGCCTCCTGACAGCATGTCTGTCTCCAGATCCCCACACCAGTGGACTTGATAGCTTCTCTGAGACTGCTGGGGCTGAGGAGCAGAGACTGGGACTGTCCTGGACTGTCCTGGACTGTCCACAAGCTGCTGTTGGCTTCCCTGTATGATCGGAGCAGGGGAAGGAAATCGGTGGGGTAAAACGTAAGTTTGCTTCATTTATTTGAATTAAAACGATCAGGTTATTAGTCATGATTATGTTTCACGTCTACAAGTAGAATTATTTTGTGAATTCTGCAGCTAGAAAAGTTACTGTTTGGAGTTTATCTAACTGTACAATCTCAGTGATGAAACTGTCAACATGCACTTTTGCCCCTAAAAATAAAACTGAGCATTTATAATTAGTGCTCATGTTATTACTCAGTAATTTCTCTGTTACTTAGCAGTAACCACAGAGTAAATTGAGTTATCCAGTTACACATCCAAAAGCATGACAAAGCAACACAGACCACAATTAAGTAATACCAAAACAAACCGCAATTAAAAAACGGTTTCATGGTGAATGGGTCTTCAGGTAAGCAACACTCATCAGAGAGAGGTAAACAATCTGATGGCAGGTGCTTCTTATTGCCTCCCCCAGGGGCCCATCCCATTCTGAGAGGGGCCCTTCAGGAGGCAGCACTACTCCAGTCAAGCACCCTGTATCCAGCTCCACTGCTCAGAGTCACTGGGCTCAGAGAGCAGAGAGAAAGCTCTCCAACACGCCTCGATAAAGAGTGCTTCACTGACAGTGATAAAGGAGATATTTACGTAGGCCTTCTACCCAAAATCTGGACGAACAACTTTAAGAAAATAGTTGTTCAACGTCAATACGACTTGTTCTTTTGAGGCGACCGGTTTGACAGAAGCCATTATCTGACTTGGCCGGTGTACAGGATCGATAACATTTTTTGTCTTGTAGCTTTAACCGTAAAGATGTTTAATTGATTGACGTGGGCTCTCGTCTCCCTTTTGTACTCCAGTGTTTCTCCCACGTTACTTTTTAATGCTGAAAAAGGTGTGTCACTGTACAGCTCTTATTACACACCAGCCTGGGGGTTAAAAAGATCACTTTCCACCGTCCTGCAATATTAATCAAAGAGATAGATTACCAAAATAGACAAGGTACACCAGAGAAGGGCACTGTTGTCAGCACAATTGTTATAATGACATTAATTCAATAAACGATACTAATTCAGGTTGATCTGGTCTATATTTGTCTAGGTAAACACAATGGGAGTTTATTTCTATGGCTGTAGGCATCCCAGAGCACAATAATTGGACACATGAGACCCCGGTGTAATCACAGAGTTTTAGATGACTCTTTAGATGAATCTCTGAGCAGGTGACATTGATCTGGTGTTCCGGATCTCTTCACGTTGATGAATAAGCCATTTTCCCCGCCCAAATCCTAAGCCTTACAAGACATCTGAAACATTTCTTCTCCCTATTTTCTCCAACAGACAGTCTGGTGCATTTGACCATGGTTGTCAAGCAGGGCAGACAGTGGAGGTCCATGTGTAAAGGTTTGATGTTGGGGACGGTTCTCACCAGCTGCATGATCCTGCTTTACTGTCTGTCCACCCCTCAAGTCCACCTCAACCTCCCAGAGTAAATCCTTCTTTCAACCCAGTCAAGTGGGGACGTCTTGTCCATGACATTCTGCATAGTGGTTATAGATAGATACCGTCTGGAGTAACTATAGCAACATGGTGACTTGAGTCAGGTTACTATGTTCTGTTTATTTTTCAGGGTTCCTGTGCCGTACTCCTGTGCGCATCGTCCAGCCTCACCCCACGCCTCGTCCGTCACCAACAGCTCCCAGCGTCTCCCGGGACAGGCGAACCTCTGCACCCCCAAAGTAGACATCCTGTTTATGAAAACCCACAAGACTGCCAGCAGCACGTTCCTCAACATCCTCTTCCGTTTCGGAGAGAAGCACAGGCTGAAGTTCGCCTTCCCGAACAGCCGCAACGACTTCTTCTACCCCTCGCCTTTCCAGCGCTCCCAGGTGAGGGACTACAGGCCTGGCATGTGCTTCAACATCATGTGTAACCACATGCGCTTCAACGCCCCCGAGGTGGCCCGGGTGCTCCCCGCAGACACCGCCTACATCACTATCCTGAGGGAGCCGGCCGAGCTCTTCGAATCCTCCTTCCACTACTTCGGCCGTCTGGTGCCTCTGACCTGGAAGATTCCGGGGGAGGACAAGCTGACTGAGTTCCTGCGGGATCCGGGTCGCTACTTTGACCCAGAGGGCTTCAACTCCTTCTACCTCAAGAACCTGCTGTTCTTTGACTTTGGGCAGGATAACACTCTGGACCTGGGCGACCCAAGAGTGGAGGAGGGCATCAGGGCGATATCCGAGCGCTTCCACCTGGTCATGCTGGTGGAGCACTTCGAGGAGTCCCTGATACTGCTCAAGGACGCCCTCTGCTGGGAAATGGAAGACCTGCTCTTCTTCAAGCTCAACGCTCGCAAAGACTCCACCGTGTCTAAACTCACCCCCGAGCTGAGGGCCAAGGCCCGCGAGTGGAACGCCATCGACTGGAAGCTGTACCAACACTTCAACGCCACCTTCTGGAGGAAGGTGAAGGCGTACGGACACGGGCGCATGGCCGACGACGTGGCCGAGTTGAAGAGGAGGAACGCGGAGATGGCGGCCACGTGCATCGAGGGCGGCCACGCCGTCGAGGCCGGGAGCATCCAGGAAACAGCCATGCAGCCGTGGCAGCCTATCGGTGAGAAGTCTATCATGGGCTACAACCTGAAGAAGAATGTGGACAAGACCTACAGGAAGACGTGCAGGAAGATGTTGACCCCGGAGCTGCAGTACCTGACAGAGCTGGGGGTCAACCTCTGGATCACCAGGCTGTGGGGCCATGTGAGAGATATCATTAACTGGTGACCAGAAACAGCAACGCAAGGGGGCCCGATTGGCTCTTCTGGTGAATGAGGGGTTAGAAGTGTTTAGGAGAAGTGTTTTGGTGTTTGTTACAGTGATTAAGACTTGGGATAGGAACATTAGCTCTGTGTTTTTCTGTTTGTTGTGTTACAGCTGCAGCAAATTGTTAGTTTAATGTCAAATGTATCGACTCCATTTACCTGACAAATAAAGTTTTCTAATAGATGCTAGACAGTTGACCACACAATCTGAACACATAAAGATAAGTATCCCTTAAAAGCACAGTGTTACATTTCCCTTTTAAAACACATTAGTGTTGAATGGGGTTTAACTTTTTATTTTCATTGACGTTTAGATTGTTTTTGATGGTAACACGATGCTGAATTAAAGAATAAACATGGAAGAACTTTTTTTTATTGGGCCAAAAAAGGTCCAATAAGGAATTTCCTCAGAATCATGCCAATCTTTTCTACTGATAATCTCTCGGTGTCTTCAACAAGTAAAGATAAATTAAACACCTCAATCTCCGTTGTGTTTTTTTAAGACTCTGTATGAAACGTTAATAAATGGATTAGCATTATTTTATTTCATAAGTAGTTTTATTATTATTTCATTGTACAGTAGGTGGCGACTGTTCAAACTGGGCAGAAAGAATGAAGCGCCCTTCCTTTACAGTCATTGGTCAAATATCTACTTTGCTTCTTCTGTGGTTTTGTCCCAGGAAGACATTAGGTCAAGTGTAACTGTAGTTCTTTGTCAACGCTTCATGTATTGAAAGCTCTCGTTAAAAACTACAGTGCCCAGCAGTCTTTTAGGGGCGTGGGTGGACGACTGTTTGTTAGGCTCTAGAAATCACACTTACGACTAAAACCAACATAAATAGTTTTAAACAAAATGAAAATGATTAAGTTTATCATACCAGAAAGCGGATATAGATAGGGTGAAGTTCGATGGCCTAACTAGCTCATTTTTGCTGTAACTCGTTTAGTTGACAGCGTTGGAAAGCTAGATAGCTTCAAGCTAACGGCTAACATTGTAATCTCTCTTGTGTTACTGTTGCTAAGTGATGCCAAATGTCTTAAAGTTCACAGCAAATTCTCCCAAAAAAACCTTATTGCTTATTGGTCTTTATTCGTTAGACTTGCAGAGCTTGTTTTCGGGGTGTGACAGATTGAACGTGTGATGGTGTCCTGGTGACCAACATGTCTTGCAAATCTAAAGTTGCCCCCAGTGTTGACTTCGACCACAGCTGCTCAGACAGTGTGGAGTACTTGACCCTTAACTTTGGTCCTTTCGAGACCGTCCATCGCTGGAGGAGGCTTCCACCGTGTGACGAGTTTGTTGGGGCAAGGTAGGCTTGGATATTTCATTTTGCAAGCTGAAAGGGGCAGAGATTCATCTACTTGGTCATGGCAATAATGTATTTATCTCTGATCTCTCCACCCCGTCTCACAGGCGCAGTAAACACACCGTGGTGGCATACAGGGATGCCATCTATGTGTTTGGGGGGGACAATGGGTAAGACAACAATATAGTTGTGATAGAGTCACTGCAACCTGTCTATTGAAACTGTCTACGTGGTCTTACTGTAAGGTTATAACTGTACTATAACCTTGCACACAGGAAAAACATGCTGAACGACTTGTTACGCTTTGACGTCAAAGACTGCTCATGGTGTCGGTAAGGATGGAGTTCACCCAATTAAATCTTTTTTTTTTTTTTACAATATCAAGTACAGTAGTAGTGATCTTACCATTGGGTGCGCTTGATGTGTGTCACAGTGCCTTCACCACGGGCACCCCGCCTGCACCCAGGTACCATCACTCCGCTGTGGTGTACGGCAGCAGCATGTTTGTATTCGGTGAGTTTGCGCAGTCTTTTGAACGCTTAAACATGCATTAGCCACGAACGTTTGTTGGTGCTAGTGATGTTACGTCTGTTTTCAGGGGGTTATACTGGCGATATCTACTCCAACTCCAACTTGAAAAACAAAAATGACCTCTTTGAATACAAGTTTGCAACAGGGCAGTGGACTGAGTGGAAAGTGGAGGGCAGGTAACATTAAGAACACCGTGCTGTGTTTTTCCTCAATCCTCCATACCTGAACGTCATAACAGGACGGTGACGGATCCCCTCACCTGTGTTTCAGCCTGCCTGTGGCCAGGTCTGCCCACGGGGCTACAGTCTACAGCGATAAACTCTGGATCTTTGCTGGCTACGACGGGAACGCCAGGTAGGACGAAATCAAATCATTTGCCCAATTCCGTGAGAACGCTACAGTTTCGAGAGTCTTGACGTCGCCGTGGTTTCGTCTGTGTTCCACCTGCAGGTTGAATGACATGTGGACCATCAGACTCCAGGACCGTGAACACGCTTGTTGGGAGGAGGTGAGAGTCCGGAACCTTCTACCGGAGAACAAGAACCCACCGGGAAACACGCACCGTAACCACGTTTAGTTAAACAACCTGCGAAACATCAGCGGGCGTGGCCTAGTGAGGTCACGTGATGTGGGGATGTATCGCTGTGTGTTTTCAGATCGCGCAGAGCGGAGAGATCCCGCCGTCCTGCTGCAACTTCCCCGTGGCCGTGTGCAGGAACAAGATGTTTGTGTTCTCTGGGCAGAGCGGAGCCAAAATCACCAACAACCTCTTCCAGTTCGAGTTCAAGGGTCACATGTGAGTCTCGGTCCAGCCGCAACAGGGGGGGGGGGGGGGGGGGGGTCAAGATTTAAAACAGGTGTGTGTGTGCTCTGACCCTACCTGTCCCCCACCCCCCCCCCAGGTGGACCCGTATCCCCACCGAGCACCTCCTGCGGGGCTCCCCTCCCCCCCCGCAGCGGCGCTACGGTCACACCATGGTGGCCTTCGACCGCCACCTGTACGTGTTTGGCGGTGCGGCTGACAACACGCTGCCCAACGAGCTGCACAGCTACGACGTGGACTCCCAGAGCTGGGAGGTGGTCCAGCCCAGCCTGGACAGCGAGGTGCGCTCCCTCTGACGGCTACGATCCAGGAGCATCATCGCTAACCTGTCTCCTGTCAATGTAGCGTCTGATGCTTTTTGAAGTACCGCTGTTCTCTCAATCTCCCTCCAGGATCCCCTCGGAAACGAGATGGCCTCATCTCAAGGGTCAATCGTGGTAAAAACAAAAAACAAAACAAAACAAAAAAAACCTTCATTCAAATCCAAAACGTGTGTCTTCTTACTTGTCTTCATTTCTGCATCGACGAACAGCGCGCACTAATTTGAGCATGTGGTCGTTTTGACGGGGTGAAAAGGGGCTTGCTAACGTGTTTAAAGATCCGTAGCCGTGGTGTGTGTGTGTGTGTGTGTGTGTGTGTGTGTGTGTGTGACTGACTAACAGACTGCTGTCAACCAGCCCAGCCTTAACTTTACATAATGCAAACATCTAACCAAGTGTTTTAAAACCAGGACAAATGGGTTGAAAGGGGACTTCATTCACGCCTGTTCAAACGCCTCTCTCATCTGCTTTGCTCTCTTCTCATTTCCTCTAGTCTCTTAGAGGATCACCCTCCAGGGTGTCTGTGTACCACTGGGCCTCCTGACTCCCTCTCTCTGGGCCTCCTGACCCCCTCTCTCTGGGCCTCCTGACCCCCTCTCTCTGGGCCTCCTGACCCCCTCTCTCTGGGCCTCCTCACCACCTCTCTCTGGGCCTCCTGACTCCCTCTCTCTGGGCCTCCTGACTCCCTCTCTCTGGGCCTCCTGACCCCCTCTCTCTGGGCCTCCTGACCCCCTCTCTCTGGGCCTCCTCACCACCTCTCTCTGGGCCTCCTCACCACCTCTCTCTGCCCCTCCTGACCCCCACTTCTCTGCCCCTCCTGACCCCCACTTCTCTGCCCCTCCTGACCCCCTCTCTCTGCCCCTCCTCAGATGCCCAGCGGACGTCTGTTCCACGCCGCCGCCGTCATCCACGACGCCATGTACGTCTTCGGTGGCACGGTAGACAACAACGTGAGGAGCGGCGAGATGTACCGCTTCCAGGTAAGACGGAAGAAACCTCCAGACTTAACACATCTGCTTGATATACGTCCTGCATGCTGGCCTATCTAATTGCCCGTCCGTATTTGCGTATCTTTCCTCCACGTGGCTGCAGTTTTCCTGCTACCCCAGGTGCACACTGCACGAGGACTACGGCAAGCTGTGGGAGAACAGGCAGTTCTGCGATGTGGAGTTCACCCTGGGGGAGGTGGGTGCCATGCTTGACGCTCTGTGATGGGGGGGTGGGGGGGGGGGGGGGGTGGGCTGTGATGGGTCGGTGGGAGCCGTTGCTTCACTTCCTGCTCCGTCCCCATGCAGAGGGAGGAGAGGGTTCTGGGTCACATCGCCATAGTGACGGCGAGATGCCAGTGGCTGCGTAAGAAGATCCTGCAGGCCAGGGACAGGCAGAGACAGGTCAGTCTGAACACAACAACAACAACAACACATGCCCCCCCCCCCCCCCCCCCCCCCCCCCCCCCTGCTGTGTGTGGATGGTGTTGACTCCTCCCCTATGTGGGTGCGCATTCACAGAAGAACAAGCCGGAGGGCTGCGAGGAGAGCGAGGAGGGGCCTCCTGCAGGGCCCCGGGACCTCCCGTGTGTGAGCCGGCCATCGGGGGCCCAGCCTCTACTGGAGGTGTCCATCAGGGAGGCTGAGGCCAAACCCTTCGAGGTTCTCATGCAGTTCCTCTACACAGATAAGATCCTGTACCCTCGCCGAGGTGAGCACACACACACACACACACTTCAGTGGTGACGTGATCTGCAGAGGTTCTGGAAGGTTCCGTGCGTCCCTCCAGGTCACGTCCAGGACGTCCTCCTGATCATGGACGTGTACAAGCTGGCCCTGAGCTTCAAGCTCTCTCGCCTGGAGCAGCTGTGCGTGCAGTACATCGAGGCCTCCGTGGACCTCCAGAACGTTCTGAGCGTGTGCGAGAACGCCAACAAGCTGCAGCTGGACCAGCTGAAGGTCAGCCCCCCCCCCCCCCCCCCCCCCCTCCGTCCTGAAGAACCCCATCCTAGAAAGGATCTCCCCAGAAGATGAACTACCCTCCTCACCCCCAGATCCTCACCCCCTTCCCCTCTGTCCCCCCCCCTCAGGAGCACTGTCTGAACTTCGTGGTGAAGGAGACTCACTTCAACCAGGTGATCATGACCAAGGAGTTTGAGCGTCTCTCCACGGCGCTGATCGTGGAGATTGTGCGGCGGAAACAGCAGCCTCCTACTCGGGTGTACTCCGATCAGCCGGTGGACATCGGCACCTCTCTGGTCCAGGACATGAAGGCCTACCTGGAGGGTGGCGGCCTGGACTTCTGTGACATCATCCTGCTGCTGGACGGACACCCACGACCCGCCCACAAAGCCATACTGGCCGCCAGATCCAGGTACATTAGATCCAGTAAGGATTATCACACGCTTAACATTTCTTGTCATTGCCATGTTAACAATCTACATTACTGGTTTCTCTTCACGTTTATGCTGCCATTCCTGCATGGTCTGGGTTCTTCTCTCACTTGGCCCGGCCAGTTATTTCGAGGCCATGTTCCGGTCCTTCATGCCTGAGGATGGTCAGGTGAACATCTCCATCGGGGAGATGGTGCCCAGTAAACAGGCCTTTGAGTCCATGCTGCGCTACATCTACTACGGAGATGTCAACATGCCTCCTGAAGACTCACTGTATCCTTCATCTTCAGCCTCCACCCTCCACCCTCCATACCTCCACCCTCCACCCTCCATACCTCCACCCTCCATACCTCCATACCTCCACCCTCCATACCTCCACTCTCCACCCTCCACCCTCCACCCTCCATACCTCCACCCTCCATACCTCCACCCTCCATACCTCCACTCTCCACCCTCCACCCTCCATACCTCCACCCTCCATACCTCCACCCTCCACCCTCCATACCTCCACTCTCCACCCTCCATACCTCCACCTCCACCCTCCATACCTCCATACCTCCACCCTCCACACCTCCACCTCCACCCTCCATACCTCCTCTCCACCCTCCATACCTCCACCCTCCATACCTCCACCCTCCACCCTCCACCCTCCATACCTCCACTCTCCACCCTCCATACCTCCACTCTCCACCCTCCACCCTCCATACCTCCACCCTCCATACCTCCACCCTCCATACCTCCACTCTCCACCCTCCACCCTCCATACCTCCACCCTCCATACCTCCACCCTCCACCCTCCATACCTCCACTCTCCACCCTCCATACCTCCACCTCCACCCTCCATACCTCCATACCTCCACCCTCCACACCTCCACCTCCACCCTCCATACCTCCTCTCCACCCTCCATACCTCCACCCTCCATACCTCCACCCTCCATACCTCCACCCTCCATACCTCCACTCTCCACCCTCCATACCTCCACCCTCCATACCTCCACCCTCCACCCTCCATACCTCCATACCTCCACACCTCCACCTCCACCCTCCATACCTCCTCTCCACCCTCCATACCTCCATACCTCCACCCTCCACACCTCCACCTCCACCCTCCATACCTCCTCTCCACCCTCCATACCTCCACTCTCCACCCTCCATACCTCCACTCTCCACCCTCCATACCTCCACCCTCCATACCTCCACTCTCCACCCTCCATACCCTCCACTGTTTCTAATAGATATGTTATGTTGTTGTGTGCCAGACTTCCTTGACTCTTCCTGTCAGCTACCTGTTTGCAGCTCCATATTACTACGGCTTCTCCAACAACAGACTCCAGGCCTACTGCAAGCAGAACCTGGAGATGAACGTCACCGTGGAGAACGTTCTGCAGGTATCTGACCCCGGTTCCACATGCATATTTTATTATTTTTTATTTTTTTGCATCCACGTCACATTTTCACCACGACGATGTGTGAGGCAGTGGTAGCATGTAGCCTGGGGAAGGACAGCTGCCTAACCCCTGCCCCCCCCCCCCCGTGCCCCCCCCCCCCCCCCCCTGTGCCCCCCCCCCCCTCAGATCCTGGAGGCAGCAGACAAGACCCAGGCCCTGGACATGAAGAAACACTGCCTGCACATCATTGTCCACCAGTTCATCAAGGTGGGTGGGCTGCTCTCTGGAGCCTTGGGGCGATGCTGTCCCCCCCCTCTCTGCAACTGAGCTGACCCCCCCCCCCCCCACTCCCTTCACCTCTCAGTGGCCCACCCCTTCTCTCTCTGAGACAGTTCACAAGCTGAAAAAGCACCTTATCCCCTTGCTCATGTCGTTGGGTCACAATGCCAGTCGAGTGTTTGCTTGTCTTTAAAGAACCAATGAAAACACGACGGAGCTCTTTGTTTACACAGCAACGCTTTAGCGTTAATTCAGCCTCGCCAAAGTTCACTTTAAAGTTCGAAGATTATTTATTCCTTCGGGGTTCTTTTATTCTTTTATATTGTGTTCCCCCCCCCCCCCCCAGCAGCCCTGTTTGGTTTCGTATGAGCATGTTGCTGCGGTCTGTGCTCCCCCTGTTCTGGGGCTGTGGCTCGAAGTGTGTTGGTTTACGTTTTGGGTTTTGTTGTTTTGCTCTCCTCTCCCTCCCCAAGGTGTCCAAGCTGCCCAACCTGAGGTCTCTCAGCCAGCTGCTCCTGCTGGACATCATCCAGTCTCTAGCCACTCACATATCAGACAAACAGTGTGCAGAGATGGGCTCCGACATTTAGGACTGTACAGGGCCGGGGGTGGGGGGGGGGGGGGGCCCGCTGTCCTCCCTGTTCTGTTCAGGTCTCCTGACTTCCATTCCGTCCTGGTCAGAACCGGTCTGCCTGGATGTTCTATTGGACCTTGCATGTCCCCCCCCCCCTCTCCTTTTCTGCTCAGGCACACCAAACATTACCAATACCCTCTCCTATTCATTTGCGTCTTCATATATAGTTCTCCTTATACATTATTTGACGTCCATGTCATATATATAGGTAAAAACCCATTCTACAGTAATATCCTGTATAGTAATGTTACATGTGCTTGTACCATGTGTACAGTACCTTTCTATGTAGACTGTTTTATCAGTCATAGACATACTGTTAATTATTTTACCAACTTGTATTATTGTATTATAACTATATATATATATTTACTTACATCAACATGTTATTCATGAATATACGCTTGATGTATTCAATGCCTTAAATAAATGACCTTAGTAAAATTTAATTTGTGTCTGAGGAGATGGATATCTTTTCTGATGGACGCAGCTTGGCTGGAACTGAATGGTGAAAAGACGGACTTGACTCTGTAGCACAATGGAGCCTATTATCCTGGTCCTGGTTGTTCTGAGCACACTGGCCAGCTGGCTCTGGAGCTCTGGGACGTTAGTGCAGCAGACAGGCCCCAGAGTTACCTTTCTGATGGCAATAGTCCTTGAAGTTAGCTGCCAGCGCTAACGTTCTCACATCCTCTAAAGCTGTCGCTGTTTCTGAGGAACTTTGTCAGGCGAACTGCGTGCTGACAGGACGGCTGTTCCCGTCTTGGTGAATCTGAAGTCAACTGTGGGGTCGAAGGGCACGGGTGAGGTCAAAGGTCATTCAGGACAGGTTCATCCTTGACCTTTGTCCTATTAGCATTGACCTTCAGCAGTTTGGGCTTCCGCAGTCCCGATGTGTGTGGTAAGCTTAAACAATGCAGTACTATGTGGATGAACATTCCAGTTATATAAGCCAAGGGGTATCGGTGCATGCACAGCTAGCTGTGGGTTTCTAAGAGTGATCGGATTGCTCTTTCCGAATCATCTTTGAAACTTGTGTTCCACGTACGTCTAAATCACTTTCTTTACCTGTGAAGAGGATGTTGTGGTGTTTGTGTTCCAAGTTAACGAGCACAAGGCTGAAAAACAAGATCACGTTCCTGCTTACAAATCTATCTGTCTTCAAATCTCACGAGGGACCATTGACTAAGTGTTGTGTCCTTTTTGTAAGCAGGATTGCTGTGAGGACAAGGTACCATTCATGGTCTCGACACTTGAGACACTTTGGCAGGTCAACCGATTTTCTCAAAGGAGGAAAGGCAGACCTTGACTGCAGTAATGACCCCCGAACTCATAAGGCTAGGTCAGTGATCGATCGGCACATACTTGGACATGATCCTCACTGCGAGAGGCAGTGCAGGACGGACTTGAAAGACTTTGACCACCTGTCTGACCGCCCCTTTGGAGAGGTCCCAGACCTTCCTGTTTCCGCTGGTCACTTCATTCATCGGAGGCTGCTTGCGTCCAGATTCCCACTGGACATATCTGGTTTCTGCTTTCATTTGAAAACAGTGCCCCTTGTTCTCCATAGCGCCATTTTTTTATCACAACGCCAAAACAGTGTGTCTGTTGTACTGGCGCAGAGCTGGGCTTATCTGTCTGTGTGTTTTATTAAGATGCTGGGCAGGGTGGGCTGGCCGGCAGGCAGGGAGGGAGGGAGGGAGGGAGGGAGAGCTACCTGAGGAGGAGGAGGAGGGCTGGCGCTGCTTCACTCTCCACCTGCACTCTGACTGAGACGCAGCCCTGGAGAGACACACCGAGAGCGTGCGAGGCAGGTGAGACACAGGGAGAGAGACTTGAGAGCGTGCGAGGCAGGTGGGACACAAGGAGAGAGAGAGACTTGAGAGCGTGCGAGGCAGGTGGGACACAGGGAGAGAGAGAGACTTGAGAGCGTGCGAGGCAGGTGGGACACGGGGAGAGAGAGAGACTTGAGAGCGTGCGAGGCAGGTGGGACACAGGGAGAGAGAGAGACTTCAGAGCGTGCGAGGCAGGTGAGACACCGGGAGAGAGACTTGAGAGCGTGCGAGGCAGGTGAGACACCGGGAGAGAGAGAGAGGCCGAAGATGGTTTTCCTGACCACCAAAATCATGCAGAGGACGGCTCTGTTCGTGACCTTCGGTGGCCTGGTCACCACCCTCATCACCACCTTCCTCCCCCTGTGGAAGACCATGAACTCGGACCTGAATGAGGTGGAGAACTGGTACTCTGGGTTGTGGCACATGTGCATCTTCACGGAGGAGGTGGGGGTGCAGTGCAAAGCTTACGAGTCCTTCATGAATCTGCCCGTGGACCTGCTGGCCTCCAGAGTCCTCATGCTGTTGTCAGTGAGCACCGGGGCCTTGGCCGTGGTGGTGGCCTTCCCAGGGCTGGATGGCGTGGAGCTGGGTGCAGGGAGGCAGGGGCTGAAGAGGGGGCTGCTCATCCTCAGCGGGCTGCTCTCCTGGGTGTCGGGCCTCACCACCCTGGCTCCCGTCTCCATCGTGGCCTACGTGACCGTGGTGGAGTTCTGGAATGAGAACCTTCCGGATGTGGTGCCGCGCTGGGAGTTCGGAGAGGCAATGTTTTCCGGCTGGTTCGCCGGGCTCGGGTTGGTGATCGGAGGGACGTTGTTCTTTGTGGCGGTGTGTATGGGAGACCATGACCGGCCCCCCCACAGCCTACCCAGCGCCCCCCAGAGGAAGCCAAGGACACAGCACTACCTCAGGACTGAGCTCTTATAGCTTGTGCCCAGGCAGATTTGAACACCTGAGGGAAAAACCCAGATATATGGTTTGTTGTGTGATTTCAGGTTGAAGGTCTGATTTGTAACAGTGTTTGATAGTTGGTCACCTTGAAATATTTCAGAGCCATAATGGTGTGTTTGGTGTTGATTATGGATAAAATATTTTGGACTGGAAACTGCAATGAAATGTTAATTCCTAATTGAACTAAAGAATCATTGAGTAATTACCTGACCCTTTGGTCAAAATGTGTCTCATCAACATTCTCCTTAATTACGTGTCTTTGTCAGTGTCCTGATTATGAGCACATTGTTGACCTGATAGAGGATACATCAACATAAATGAAGAAAAAAAACTATGAATAAAAGGCTTTTGCTCACAACCGATCAATCAAAAACATCTGTTCATATCTCCATGAGGTCACCCAGGGAAGAGACAGATTGAGGCAGTGTAAATCAGCATTTCCATAGCATAAATGGATGGAAACGCCAAAAATGCGAGTCGAGTCGAGCTGATACCATGCGGTGGAAAAGCGCCAATAGAGTCATCGTGCCGAGGAGATAAAATCAATCCTCGTCGATATCGCCCAGGCTCTGTGTCCTGGTATTCACAGTTTAATAAGGGAGACATTCCTCTCCTGCTGTTCATCTGCGTTGGGTTTCCTTCAGAGGAGGAAACTTGCTTAACAAGCCTGCTAATGCACATTCTGGCCCTGGGTCTGGACTGTTGATGGACTGTGAGATTAGAGCTGATAAAAACCCCCCAGAAAAAAATTATGAGAAATTATAATCAGTTCTGTTTAAAATTAATAAAACCCTGTTTTAATAGGCTACACATTTTAAACTACACACACATTTGAAATGATGAATCTATCCCCCGATCTATCCAAATTCACACTTCTCACGGTGCCTTTCAGAGCGCCTGTGATGTCACAGCTCATGAATGATTCGCTCAACCAGGATCTTAGTCAGCACAGTCAGGCTGGGCCGGTCGAAGCACTCGCATAATTAAATTTAACTGAATGATGTGCCTGTGATGTCACAAGGCCCCGCCCCCTCCAAACTCTGTCCTTGCAGACAGCTGGTCATCTTTGCTGAGTTTACAGCATCGAACGCACATGACGAAACTGCATGCATGTGTACACACACACACACACACACACACACACACACACTCATGTCGTATCTCTGGCTGACCAGCAGAGGGACCCCTGCGTAGAAAGCTGAGGCAGGAGAATCACATTGTGTTCATTGTAATGAACACGTTCAAGCTTGTCAGAGTTCAGGAGAGGATGTGGGTCTTCCAGCAGCGGGGGGGGGGGGGGGGGGGGGCACGACACAGGCAGTACGCAGTACGAGGGGCACGACACAGGCAGTAACATAATCCTGTTTGTAGAATGAGGTAGGAACAACTGAATAAGATGCAGTGAATATGAAGTGTGTGTGTGTGTTATGTAAGCTACCATAAAGTGGTGACATCAGTGTTCAGGCAAGCTGGTTGATGGTCAGTCAAATAAGTATTTACTGGAACCAGATATACACAGACAGACAGGCAGGGAGACAGACAGACAGACAAGCAGGCAGGTAGGCAGGCAGACAGATAGACAGGCAGGGAGACAGACAGGCAGGCAGGGAGACAGAGAGACAGAGGGAGACAGACAGACAGGCAGGGAGACAGACAGGCAGGAAGACAGGCAGGGAGACAGACAGACAGACTGACAGACAGACAGGCTGGCAGGCAGGGAGGCAGGGAGACAGGCAGGCAGGGAGATAGGCAGGCAGGAAGACAGACAGACAGAGACAGGCAGGGAGACAAGCAGGCAGGGAGACAGGCAGGCAGATAGGCAGGCAGGCAGGCAGGCAGGCAGGCAGGCAGGCCATGGGGGAGTCCAGCAAGTCTTTGATCAGGCTAAACTGGCAAGTCAGGACTTTGGCATCTGAAGTTGAGGCTGAAAGAATCAGAGCTGTGTAAGGGAGTGTGTGTGTGTGTGTGTGAGAGAGAGAGAGAGAGAGAGAGAGAGAGAGAGAGGGAAGGGGAGGGAGGGGTGAGAGGAACGTTTGGAGAATTCCTGCTGTGTGAGCATCCAGCCAGCCAGTCCATCAATACTGCATGCAGCTGAGATCCTGGCACTGAGCCCTGCTGCTGCATCCGTGTGTCCTGCCACAGAACAGGAGGCCGGTCCCCCCCCAACCCCCCCCCAGAAGCCCCCCTCTCCAGCGCAGGGACACAGCGCTCACCCACAGCCCTGGCCGCTGCCGCTGCTGCCGACACTGCAACACGCGGGGAGAGGAGGAGGAGGAGGAGAGCGGAGGAGGAGGGTAGAGAGGCAGGCACACAGTGGAATACTCACAGCCAGGAGAGTGAGCCAATCCCCAAGCAGGATCGGGACTCTTAGAGGCCCTGGCGGGCTGGTTGGGTTAGAGTGCAGCAGGATAGTTTCAACGCCGGGGAGTTTGGACTGGAACTAGACACACCTGCTCCACAAAAGACTCGGGGTAAGCCTCTTTCCTTTTTCTCTCTCTCTTTTGTTTCAGGACGCTCACAGTTTTAAAGTGTGATCGGGGTGCTATTGGACGCTGATTGGCTGTCTTTGCGATGCTGTGGAAATCAATAGTTTATTTTGACGCGTGCTGTGTGGGTGCTGTGCTGATTGGTTCAGAGTGAGTCAGTCTTGTTCCATGATCCAGGCACCAGGTTCAGTTCCTCTAACCTGAGCAGTCCTTCAGAACTGGGATATAGTGGTGCAGTGTCTCTCTGTACACACTGCACACTGCATTATATACACTGCACTTGTACCTAACATAGAGGGTTCAAATGTTAGGAAAACACACACACGTGGATATACTCTTCCACTGGACTGTGGGTTTGACTAAAACAACATTGCAAGTGAATAGATTTGTGAATGTGTTTATTTCCTCTTTACATACTGCATGATAATGTGTATGTACTTTATATTGATGGCTGGTATTTGCATTGTGTGTGTGTGTGTGGGGGGGGCATAATGTGTTTACTTGTGTGTGTGTGCTTGTGTTTGTTTGTGTGTGTGTATGGGGACATGACATGTTTACTTGTGTGTGTGTGTTTGTTTGTGTTTGTGTGTGAGTGTGTGTGTGTATGGGGACATGATGTGTTTATTTGCTTGTGTGTGTGTGTGTGTGTGAGTGTGTGTGTGTGTGTGTGTATGAGTGTGTGTGTCACCTGAGAAGTGTTTTAATTCCATGGTTGTTTGCGGTCAGTGCTCCTGGCTGCCCAGTGGCAGTGGACACTGAGGTACCATGTAATTCAGCTTTTCCATGCAATCATGGAGAGCCAAGAACACTGAAGGTAACTTCAGAGAGTTGCTGCTATCTGAGCTGTCTGCATCCACTAGGAACAAAGTGGTCACCAAGACACTCCCCTTTACACATATCTCCGAGATGTCACTGAAGGTTACTAGGAGTGTTCTTGGTGGGGATCCTGGACTGATGGGGTGAACACCACTGTGTGCAGGTACAGCGTGTCTGTCGACATGTGATCCCCACGTTCATCCTCTTCATCAGCAACAAAGAGTCGGCCTTTGAATTCCACGACTGGTCGAACAACATGACCTCTGGATTGTGATCACGGTGAAAACACATTTCAGTGCATTCCTCCAGGGTCGTCCCTTCCAGCGAGTGGATCTAGAACACATGATGTGGTTCTGAATGCATGTATCCTGCCTTAGTGCCGTAGGAGTACACAGAACTATGACCTCACAATATTTACCTCCAAGAAAATGTATAACTGGATTAAACACTACAGTGTTAAATAGTTGTGTTTGAGTTTAGCTATAGTCCAATGTTGATACTTTTATACTGGTAATCTTGAGAAAGGAATGAAAAGGCATATTTACCGTTTCTTTCCGTTCGTTTGACAATTCAAACATCTGTTTGAAGCCTGTTCCTGATCCTACACAAGAACAATCTCTTTAACCAACCTGTCATTCTGGATTTTTAACATAACTAACAACTCCCCACCTCCATCAGAAGCACAGACTGCCTTCTCACCTTCAAAAGAAGGCTAAAAACTCACCTATTTAGAGAATTTAATGGCACTTAGGAATAGTTTGGCACTTCACATAATCTATTGTGCTTTAGAACAATCTGTTGGTCCCCATATGGTGACTTTCCAGTGTTGTTTGTTGTATCTCTTGCTTTATGTTCACAATCGTTGTGTTATGCATTTATAGTTCTTCCCTTGGCACTTATTGGTTCTCATGATGTATGATTCACAATCTAAAAAAACCCCACTTTGTTCGGGGTCTATCACGTTGCTATGCTCAATGACTGATGCTCTTTGTAAAAGCTCTCTCTTGTAAGTCGCTTTGGATAAAAGCGTCTGCTGAATGAATAAATGCAATGTAAATGGAACTAGAACACCCCTTTTGGGTGGGAAAGACCCGGTTTGAGTGCAGACTCATTGTTATTGTGATTTACATTCATTCTCTTGTATCTTAAAGATGTTGTTTAAGTGAACGCTGATGCAATGATGATGACGCCCTAATGTGTTATTTAACGTCAGGATGCTGATCCAGGTTGTGTTATCTTCCATTTACGTTTATTCATTTAGCAGACGCTTTTATCCAAAGCGACTTACAAGAGAGAGCTTTTACAAAGAGCATCAGTCATTGAGCATAGCAACGTGATAGACCCCGAACACAGTGGGGGTTTTTAGATGGTGAATCATACATCATGAGATCATCTTGTTGTGAAACACTAAGAGTGGAGTGAGTCTGTCTGGAGAGACTATCAACTCTGCATCAAGCAGGGCTCCGATCTTGAACCAGAGAGAGCTGGAACAGCTGTATGAATAAGGAACAGCACGCGCGACACGCCTCTACTCAACCATGCTTCAGGAACAGAAGATTCATTCAGTGACTGATTGATGGGTTGATCCAGTGATTGATGTATTGGTTGATCGATTCAATGATTGACGATCGATTAGCCGATTCAGCCAATCCTCACAAATTTCTGTGTTGGCCTACAACTAACAACCGCATAGCCAGTGAAATACTGATGTCTAATGTACAGTGACTCAGGTAAAACGGTACCTTTCACTGAACATGCTTTTTATCAATTGTAACAGGACAATGTACTGTTCACTTAATGTGACACTTATAGTTACAACCACAGTAACAGTAACAGTTACGATAACAGCTAAAGGTACAGGTGATTTGATGGTACCCGACAGCTGTACTGAAGGTTCTTGTTTTAATGTGTTCCTGTCTCAGTGGCTAGGCTGTCCCTGTGCGCACTCTCCAACAGGGGAAATAAAGATGTCCTGGTGCAGGGAGGGGGGGGGGGACTGATGAGGGAGAGGAGGCAGGGGGTAAGGAGGCAGGGGGTAAGGAGGGAGGGGGTGAGGATGGAGAGGGTAAGGAGGGAGGGGTGAGGAGGGAGGGACTGATGAGGGAGAGGAGGCAGGGGGTAAGGAGGCAGGGGATAAGGAGGGAGGGGGTGAGAATGGAGAGGGTAAGGAGGGAGGGACTGATGAGGGAGAGGGTGAGGCTAAAGGAGGCAGGGGGTGAGGGGGCAGGATGTGAGAAGGGAGACGGTAAGGAGGCAGGGGGTGAGGAGGGAGGGGGTGAGGAGGAGAGGGTAAGGATGGAGAAGGTGGCAGAGTATCTTTGAGGGTACGATGGCTGCAGCCTTGGTTCAGTCACACCGCTGGATCCAGAAGGTGTCGTTCACAACCTCCTTCAGCTGCGGTGGAGGGGTGATCTCAGGGACAGTACTCAAATACTTTATCCTTGAGACATGGGGGAAGATTTACACGTGATAGATGTGGTTGTCTGAATGCGTCTGTATCTCTTCGCTCTGACGCTGCGGTGTATTCAGACTAACCTGCTTCCCCTCATCATGTACCATACAAAGATACACACTGGTGGAGAGGGGAAGTCCTGAGGGAGAGCTAATACCCTCCTGCATTCCAGTAAAAAGTACTGCATCTGGGGGAGAAAGTGACAGCTTGTTTGCAGCAGGGATTACCAGGCCTGCATAGAGACGGGAGTAGCAGTGAGAAACAGGGATCTGCGTCATGTGCTGTAAGGACCAAATCTGCTTAACCTACTTTAGTTTAACACCAAATATCTCAGGCTTGCTGGAAGCCAACGATGGCAGCCTTTTTTTTCCGATCAAATGGAAACACAAGAACGGCTGAGTCATTTGAACTTCTCCAAATGCTTCGCGGAGGCCTTCCTCTGTCTCATGACGCACCTTTCCTCCGGACATCAAAGACGACGCCGAAGTTCGAACGTGCGCGGGAGAAGATCCCATGGTTGCCATGGAGATTTGAGTACCGCGGTTGAGGAAAGAGCTCACGCCCACGTTCAGCTAAAAAAGATGCCTTGCCACTTTCTGCCTTCCGGTTGGCAGTTACAGTACGCTCCCAAATCACTCCTGTGTTTCTTTGAGTGAATGTCTGTTTGTCTCTGATGATAGTCTAAGTTCTTCCTTAGAAAGTATTTGATACCTCATTTTACCACAGAAACACCTAGTTCAAACTAAGGAATCACATTTGTGTGCAGGAAAAAATATAGCCTCACGCTGTTTTTTCTTTTTTTTTTGTCGTTCTCACAACATCTCTGATCTCTCTGAAGAGATCTTTCCACAGTTTTGGTCTCTGGACTTTGTTAACAACCGATTCATTCAACAGGCAATCTTTCCCTACTTTAACAACATAAAGTTGTGCTCGGAATATCAAGTAGGTGCTTCTGTTTGCGTCACCAAAGGATAGTTTGCTAAGGAACCGCACTTAGTCCGCTGCTTAACCTGCCATTTACTGAGAGGTTGTTATGGCGTTCATATTCCTATCAACCGCTGCTTTGCAGAGTTACATTGTGTGGGTGAAATACCAGGAGAGTTGTCGGGGGCGTGTGGGCAACATGGCAACCTCACAAAGAGGATTCAGACCCCTCATGGGGGGGGGCAGACCCCTCATGGGGGAGGCCTCTGCTTCAGTCCCAAACAAGCTGTGACAAGAAAGTTAATCAGTGTCTGAATTCTGTTCATCGTTAAACAGTTTTTCACAGGAAAAAGAAAAAAGAGGACGCTGTTTTTTTTGGGGGGGGGGGGGGGGGGACACATGGTTTTCGAAAGCATCATCCTGTTTTGATGGTGAAAATACTGAAATACTGAAATGATGAGAGAACATCATCACAGTTCCTCTCCAATTATCTATGGCTGTTTTGTTTCTGCTTGTATATATGCCTGAGAGAATACAGACGCCGTTGCAGCAGTTTTATACTCATTAGCTGCAGTTGTATCCTTGTACTGTTGTCATTAATCCACGAAGCAGAGGGAGCGGACTTCCTAAACACTTTGACAAACACTGTCAACAGAACTGAGAGGGAAAAAACCTCCTTGGCACAGTAACCACGGTGATATGAGGTGTTTCATAGTCAGAACTCCCTCAGGTCAAGTCAGTTTATGTATAAAGCCCCTTTGAAAACCAGCCAATGCTGACCACAGTGCTGTCCAAAGTTATCAAATACTAAATCTTAGCCATCTCTGTGTTTGTCTCCCAGGGAATGTGGAGGAGCTGATGTCTGCGATGGCCGGCCTGGACCTGCAGGAACTCGTACCCCGCCTTCGCTGTTGCCGTTCCCTCGCGAACCGAGCGGCCCAGCCTGAGGATCTGACCCCCCCGCGGCCCCACCACCCAACCACCCACCCACCTCCCCCACCCTGACCCACCCCGCCCTGCCCCACCTCCACCTCCAGGCCTGCTGGCTCCACCCTGGCCCCATCATGGGAGGATGTTTCTCCAAACCTAAACCAGGTGACCACCAGCCCTTCCCAGCAGCCCCCCCACCCGCCTCTGCTTCAATGCAAACCCCCCCCTCCCAAATCCTGTAATAATTGGCACTTGTTTGCATTCTATATATAGGTCATACCCACTGCTCCCCTGACTGCCTTTATAGCATGGCGGTGGGCGGAGGAGGAATTTTAATGCTGTCGATTGCCTTGTGTTCAAGAGGATTACGTAGTAAAACACAGGCATGAAAATGTGTCCCAGCGCATGGCTGTTTGAAATGGCGCTTGTATTGTCGTCTTGTCGCTGAGCTGGGACAGTTTATCTTCCTTTAGCTTTTGTGTTGAGTCTTTAGTCAGAGTGCTGCATCTCTGCTTTCTCTCAGGGAGTGGCTTTGCAAAGCTAAGACCGGTTAAAGACTACAGGAACGGCTGAAAACGACACAGACCGTTGAAATTTAAACCTATTCATTCATTCATTCATTCATTCATTCATTCATTCATTCATTCATTCATGATCGATAGCTTCAGATGCTACACATGTAGCGACTGAAAACAGCAGAGCTGTGGTTGAGTAGGTGACTGTACCCTGAGGGGGGGGGGGGGGGGGGGGGGGCAAACAGACCCCCTACTGGGATAGTCAGGCTCCCTGATTTAATTAGTCCAAGTCAATTAAACTAAGCCCTGGACGTGACCTTTGACCATCCGTGATGAGCACCGAGCGAGATTGTTAACCAGATGAACGGAAAACAGCTCAAGTAGATTGTGGAATCGTCCTCAGGAGCTAAGAGCCAGTTGTCCTGGCTTCTATGACATTTTTCAATTCAAAAGGGAAAGCTGCTGATGGTACCTGTCAGTTCAGCTGTCTCTTATGACTTGACTGCGTGTGTTAGGGAGAGAGAGAGAGATAGAGGAGAGATAAGAGAGAGAGAGGGAGCGATGAGAGAGAGAGGAGAAAAGAAAGACTCAGAAGAGAGCAAATTGTGTAAAAAAGAAATGATTGATTCATTGTATTTTCACAAACTGTACGCAAAACAGTGTTTGTGTTCTAATGTGGAATCATATTGACTAACAGATACCTGACAGAAAAGCGTGACAGGGGTGTTTTTCCGAAGGTCCTGTAGGATATCTTGCTTGTAGCTTGTCTTTGATAAAACAGATCCCCTTTAAGGCTGGGAATGGAGAACCCTTTCCTCTCTATGATTTTCCATTGATTTTAATTAAGAGCTGCTCAGCAGGTGAAAATTCCACACAGATTACTGAGAGGAAAGACCGGATGGTCAGCGGAAATTTTTTCCAGCCCAAGAGATAAAAAGCTCCGGAACCGCAAGTGAACTGAACCGCAGTTACACAACCTGCCCCTTCAAACGTGGACATGAGCATACAGAGCATCCTCCAACAGCAGGTCCCTCTGGGCATTGTCATGATGAATGTTCTGTCAGCGGACCCTCTGCTTAGTAGAGAGGCTGTGTGGAGAGAGTGTCCCGGGCGTAGAGCTGCAGATTCTGGTGTTGCTAATGAGTCTTTGTAGTCCTGAATCATTTCCTCAGCTATAGGCTCTTTGCTCAGACCTTCTTATTTGATTTTTTTTCTAAGTAACGACAGACTGCCTGAATAGCGATCATCATTAAACAGACACAGTGTGTTCCCATAGGTAGAAATACATATTAGTAGTGTTTCTCATCCGAATGAGAAGTGTTTCGTATCTGTTCGATTAGTGTTTCACATCTGTTGATGTGTGATGTGTGATGTGTCTGTGTGTGTGTGTGTGTCCCAGTTGAGGTGAAAGTGGAGCTGACCCTCCTGGAGAAAGAGAAGGACGTAGACGTGATGTCACCCAACGGGAAGGCCAGTCTGTTCTCAGACTGCCGTCCTAACGGAGCAC
The DNA here is from genome assembly GCA_030340665.1 of Neosalanx taihuensis. Taxonomy (NCBI): domain Eukaryota; kingdom Metazoa; phylum Chordata; class Actinopteri; order Osmeriformes; family Salangidae; genus Neosalanx; species Neosalanx taihuensis. The sequence goes on along the minus strand of CM059316.1, from coordinate 4,413,539 downwards.
TGGGCCACAGCTCGGATGGACGACTCCAGCGCCCGGCTCCACCACAAGCCCCGCGACTACGTGGAGGCCTCTGTGTGTCACGTCAAAGACCTGGAGAACGGACAGTAAGATCTAGAAACCCCCTGAGGTCATCCTACCACTGTCTCATGCTGCAGTTCTGGGTTATTCTTATCTGCAGCAGGAGTAGCATTTGTTCTAATCAACCTGCCTGTGTGTGTGTGTGTGTGTGTGTGTGTGTGTGTGTGTGTGCACCTGCCTGCCTGTGTGTGTGTCTGACTGTGTGCCTGCCTGTATGTGTGTGTCTGCCGTGTGTGTGTGTGTGTGTGTGTGTGTGTGTGTGTGTGTGTGCACCTGCCTGTGTGTGTGTGTGTGTGTGTGCACCTGCCTGCCTGTGTGTGTGTCTGCCTGTGTGTGTGTGTGTGTGTGTGTGTGTGTGTGTGTAGGATGCGAGAGGTGGACCTGGGTGCTGGCAGAGCTCTGCTGATTAAACAACATGGAGAGTTTTCTGCCATCGGTCATAAGTGCCCACACTACGGTGCACCTCTCGTCAAAGGCGAGTCAGCTGTTTTCATTTTTAAACGTTTCGTTAATATTCGCTGTCATACCAAGAATCGTCTGTCAGATAATGATTCATTGTCTGCGGGAAATGTTTTTCTTCTGTGTAGCGCAGGTGTCTTGTCTAAAGGTCACGTTCGCTGCCCCTGGCACGGAGCTTGTTTCAACATCGCCACGGGAGACATCGAGGACTTCCCCGGACTGGACAGTCTGCCCGTCTTCCAGGTGACCCTTGACCTTGGCGATGTCATGCAAGTTCCTTGCCTCGTGTCTAAAAGTCGTCCGAACACTGAACAAGTCATATCTGTTTACTGCAGGTCAGAGTTGAAAAGGACAAGGTGATCATCCGAGCGAACAAGCAGGTATAAAGGCGAACGTTCAGCGAGTGTTATTAAGGTAAATAAACACAAACGTGTGACCTATGACCTGTGACCCCTGCAGGATCTACAGTCCCAGAAGAGGTCGAAGGTCATGTCGCGGTGTTCAGCGGTCATCAACTCCAGCACAGGATTCAGTCACGTGCTCATTATCGGCTCAGGTGAGGAGCACCATGGGACATCATTCAGGCCTGGCTGCATGAAGGATGCTGGGGTGTGTGTGTGTGTGTGGTCTAGCTGTGTCCTCTGCTGGCTCCTCAGGTCCCGCTGCTCTGGTCTGCGCCGAGACTCTGAGACAGGAAGGCTTCACCGACCGCATCGTCATGGCTACCATGGACAAACACCCGCCCTACGACAGGACTAAACTGAGTAAGGTTTGTACAGAGACCCACGGTGCACCACAGAGACCACACTGACGTCCCTCTAGTCTCTCGTTTGAGCTGTTGGTCTGTCTAAACTGTCCAGATTCTTTGGAAGATGGTTTTACTGTATTTTCCGCAAGTCCTGAGTGTGTGTTTGATTCGTGAACCCTCTCCTCCCGTCAGTCCTTGGAGAGCACGGCGGAGCAGCTGATCCTGCGCTCTGCCGACTTCCTCCAGAGCCACGATGTAGAGCTTCTGACCGAGAAGGAGGTGAGGTGGGGACCAGTGGGGGGCCAGGTGTCCGGGGGGCCAGGTGTCCGGGGGGCCAGGTCTCCGGGGGCCAGGTGTCCGGGGGGCCAGGTGTCCGGGGGGCCAGGTCGCCGGGGGCCAGGTGTCCGGGGGGCCAGGTCTCCGGGGGGCCAGGTGTCCGGGGGGCCAGGTGTTTGGGGGGCCAGGTCTCCGGGGGGCCAGGTGTTCGGGGGGCCAGGTGTTCGGGGGGCCAGGTGTCCGGGGGGCCAGGTCTCCGGGGGGCCAGGTGTCCGGGGGGCCAGGTGTCCGGGGGGCCAGGTCTCCGGGGGCCAGGTGTCCAGGGGGCCAGGTGTCCAGGGGGCCAGGTGTCCAGGGGGCCAGGTCTCCGGGGGCCAGGTCTCCGGGGGCCAGGTGTTTGGGGGGCCTGGTGTCCGGGGGGCCAGGTGTCCAGGGGGCCAGGTGTCCAGGGGGCCAGGTGTCCAGGGGGCCAGGTCTCCGGGGGGCCAGGTCTCCGGGGGCCAGGTGTCCAGGGGGGGGACTGTTTTGATGTGTGGCTGAAGCTGTTCCCTGTGTAACTCTGCCATGTCTGGATGCCTCAGGCTGTGGCTGTCGATGTGAAGATGAGAACCGTCACGTTTCAGGACGGCCTCAAGATGGAGTACAGGAAGCTATTTGTGGCCACAGGAAGCAGGTGTGAACAATCAGCAAATCCAATTTTTCTTCTAAAATAAATTGCTATTCTGTAAAGCACTTCACCAGATCCTTTCTCAATCCGATGCACTTTTTTTTTGCTGCTTAAGACCAAAGCCCATGAACTACATTGGCAAGGACGTCAAGAATGTGTTTTACCTCAGGACCCCTGAAGACGCTAACAGCATAGCCACTCTCGCCAACAACAAGAATGCTGTCATAGTGGGAACCTCATTTGTTGGTAAAAAAAAAACACAAACAACAACACTTAACTGTTTCAAGTCTTAACTAAGTTAACTCCCAGTTCTGGATCTCCCAGAACACTTGCCTTGTGTTGGCATGGTAACAGTGTGTTTCCCTGAACCAGGCATGGAGGTGGCTGCTGCTCTAACAGATAAGGCACACTCCGTCTCCATCATTGGGATGCAAGCCGTCCCCTTCCGGAAAGCTTTTGGGGAGAAAGTAGGGAAAGCCATAATGAAGGTAGAGACCCCACCTCTTCCCTCCCTCCCTCTTCATCTTCCTCCAGGGAAATCAGGCTCCTTACTCCCCAACACTCTAAAAGTCCTTCATCAGCATTATCACTGAGACAAACCACTTAATCACACGCAAATCGTTCTTGATCGTCTTGACTTACAAGCACCAGAGACCTCAAAGGAAAAGGCCATGTTTCACTCCAACAACTCTGTGTCTTTGTTTGTGTGTGTGTTTGTGTGTGTGTGTGTGTGTGTCTTTGCAGCTGTTTGAGACAAACAGGGTGAAGTTCTACATGCTGAACGAAGTGTCAGAAATGCGGGGTCATCATGGACAGGTATTCAGAAAGTGAGAGAAACAGCATGACATGATGCACAGTAGGATGCCTCTCCCCCCCTTCTCTCTCTCTCTCTCTCCCTCCCTCCCTCTCTCCCTCTCTCCCTCTCTCCCTCTCTCTCTCTCTCTCTCTCTCTCTCTCTCTCTCTCTCTCCCTCTCTCTCTCTCTCTCTCTCTCTCTCTTTCTCTCTCCCCCCCCCCTCTCTCTCTCTCCCCCCCCCTCTCTCTCTCTCTCCCCCCCCCTCTCTCTCTCTCTCTCTCTCTCTCTCTCTCCCCCCCCTCTCTCTCTCTCCCCCCCCTCTCTCTCTCTCTCTCTCTCTCTCCCCCCCCCCCCCTCTCTCTCTCCCTGGCCCCCACAGCTTGTTCATAGAATAGGGCCAGAGGTCTAACGCAGACTGTCAACAGTGAGCCAACAAACAAAGGATAAGCAATTAAATTACAACCAAACCTCCTATTAGGGTGTGAACTGGTACAGTACAGGTGCCTAACCTCCTATTAGGGTGTGAACTGGTACAGTACAGGTGCCAAACCTCCTATTAGGGTGTGAACTGGTACAGTACAGGTGCCAAACCTCCTATTAGGGTGTGAACTGGTACAGTACAGGTGCCAAAGGTACTTTAGTTAAAGTAGCTACAGAGAAACGGAACTTTGTACTCAGGAAGGAATTACCGGTGCGGTTTTCTAATGCTGTAGTAGATTGTGGGTCTAAGCTCAGTCTTGTTCTCCTTCTCAGCTGAAGGAGGTGGTTCTGAAGAGCGGGAAGGTGCTGAGGGCGGACGTGTGCGTCATCGGTACAGGTACGTCAACATCGGATTAACGACCAATCAAATCAGAATGTTTGTTTGTAAAGCCCTTCTTACAAGCAACGTCACATAGGGCTTCACGTAGAACTGCTCCCTCAGCCAACCTTAGGGAGCAAAACCTGGCTGTTTAAACCTGGGGGCAGCCCAGGCGTGACCCCACTGACTGGTGGTGTGTTTGCCCCTGGTAACCTGCTGCGTGTTTGGTGTGCGTTGGCCTGCAGGGTCCGGCCCGGCCACAGCATTCCTGAAGCAGTGCGGCATTCACATGGACTCAAAGGGCTTCATCACCGTCAACAAGGTAACCAACCTTTCACTCGCAAAGCCAACTAGACGGGGACGCCCAGCCATCTAAACACCCCCCACCACTCCCCCCCCCCCCCCCCCCCTCCTTCCCTGCTCTGCCCGTCAGTCGATGCAGACCAACGTGGATGGTGTGTACGCTGGAGGGGACGTGGTGACCTTCCCTCTGTCTCAGCGCAGCAACAAGAAAGTGAACATCCCTCATTGGCAGATGGCCCACGTCCATGGTGAGCGCTACAAATCCCACGCATGCAACCCCCCCCCCCCCCCCCCCCCCCCCCACAGCTGCACACACCGGCCCCCTGTCGCCACCCCCCCCCCCCCCCCCCAGCTTCCCCCGAGACCTCTGACCTCGCCAAACAGGAAGGAGGTCATGAAAACATCCTCTGTACCGTTCCTCTGTTTTGCTTGGTTGCGTTGGACAGGAAGAGGGGCCGCACTCAGCATGATGGGGAAAGCCACTGAGATTAAAACCGTGCCTTATTTCTGGTCGGCCATGTTTGGGAAGAGCTTGCGCTACGCAGGTAAACAAACTGAACTATGCGGAGGGGGGGGGGGAACTATTAGAAAGCGAATGTGTGGGGAACTAATCTATAGCTTTGTGTGTTCGCAACTTGTTTACTGGAACAGACCAGCTGATTCTTTTCGTACGTTTGAAGATTAGAACTTCATTACTGCCATCTAGCTGTGATACTGGAGCTAGGAGTCATGGGTTATGGGGAGGGGTTTGATGACGTCGTCATCCAGGGGGATCTGGACGAGTTGAGGTTCGTGGCGTTTTATACCAAGTAAGTGTTAGAACGCCTCCGTCAGTCACACGACCAGCGAGTCTGAACGATCCCCGTCTCTCTCCCTAATCTGACCTCCATGGTTACAAACACAGCTCCCCTGCTGACTGGCCTCTTTCAGACACCGGCTGTGGTTTGTTCCCCCCCGTCTGTAGGAGCGAGGAGGTGGTGGCTGTGGCCAGCATGAACTACGACCCCATCGTGTCCCGTGTGGCGGAGGTCTTAGGGTCGGGGAAGACGATTAGGAAGAGAGACGTGGAGTAAGTGATGGTTCCACTTTTGAAATGTTGCTTGCGAGTGAACTATGGTTTGTGACAGAGCAACAACGTTTAGGAGAAAACTTGGAAGATGATTGTGAATTTGAACTAATTACATCCAGTCCCAAAGTACAAAACATCATGTCTGTACAGTTAAAATCTGATATGTATTTCCACCATTAATAATTGACCACAATATGTACAACTGTCTTTAGTAATAGTCTTTGTCTGTATTATCCTTTAGTGTGGTTTTGTTGTAGAAGCAACTGTCTCATGTTTGGCATTTATCTCTCGTTTTAATTGTGCGCGCAAATTACTGAAGGATGCTAACCAGACTTGGCAAGTACGAAAACATGTGCCGCCATCTTTTCTCTTTGTCACCAACCGTTTTAGCCATTCATTCATCACCTCGCTGTGATCTGGTGCTTATGGTGTCTAGGTCAATATTCTCAAGCAGACCAAGGGTCATCCTGCCTCAGTCGCCATGGCTACAGTCCACCGTGACATCTGTGCTCTTTCCCGCTTGCCTGTAGGACAGGAGACATGTCTTGGCTGATTAACAAAGACACCCAGTGACGACCCGCATGGCCACAGTGTCCCCCGGAGCCCGCAGGACACTGGACCATAGACGCTTCTGGTGCAGCTATGTGGTGGACGAACTGCAGATCTGGTCTGATCCGGTCGAAGCCCCTCCCCCTGAAAGCCTGGAAACAAGACGGTCACTGTTTTTTTTTTACATTTGCATTCTATAAAGACACTCTGGTGATGGGATTGCACAGGATGCTGACTGTCTTCTTAATAATACACTGTCTTTGGGAACGCTTGAGGTGATGGCCATGGTCATGTTTTGTCCAATCACAGCCAAGCAGTACAGGCTGTGATGCTTGTGTTCCTGCATGCTGGATCGGCCTGTCCACGCAGGTGTGTGTTCACACTTTTTTTTTTTGTACAAGCAACTTTGTATATAGTTATAATCGTCAATGCACTGTAACAAAAACAGGACTGTACAATTTAAACTGACATTTTTTTTAAAAGGTCGAGAATGCTTGTGTGGGTTGAACTATGGATCGGATTTTAGCGGAAATTATATTTTTGTTGACACTACCCCCCCCCCCCCCCCCCCCCCCAACATATTAACAAGAAATGCTAGAATCCTAAAACATACCTGAGTTAACGTGACATAAACCGTCAACCGCAGAAAGTAACACAACACAACAACGAAATCCCCTATATCTGTTTTCCAGCCCTGATTGGTCCTTCTCACCACCCTCACACTAATGCACACAAACTCACAGAGAAGATGCATGAAATCTCCACAAGACAAACTTCTGTGCTGTTTTTAAAGATGCTAGTAGCATTAAGATCACCACATACCTCTTCCTATGGTGACCTTGGTCGCCTTGCTAGTAGATTGCACAAATGAAAAATCGAAAAATGTACTTTAATCTACTGTATGCCTTTGCTTGCGCACTAGAATAGAAGTGTTTTCTAACCAAATTAAAACAGCCATTATTATTATTTTAAAGAAAGATGCAATAGTTGCTGAAAAGCTATTTTTTGGGGGTTAGTTTGGTAGGAATAAGCTAATATGGATGTTCTTTGATACTAAACTCAGGGATCTGATCTTAGAGGCCCTGTTAGACTGGAGATGGTCCTGTCGCATAAAAAAAGAAATGTTGGTTTTATTATAACAGATAGGAATGATCTGTTGAGTGAGCTATCATTGTTCTATCAATCTGCTTTGAATACTTTTAGGGGTGTAGTAAAGGAACCTTCCTGTTGTCGTGTTGCCAAATTTAATAAATTACAAAATACTTGAGCCCTGAGGTAGAGTTAAATACAACACTTTAACCAACATTTTGAAAAGCATATTCTTCATACTGAAAAGCTTGGAATGGTATTTTTATAACAAAAACTTTGAAATAAAAATCTTCAACAACGCACTCTTTATTGTTTATGAACTTGGTTATGAATGAAAACAAACTCAGATTGGGGAATTATTAAATTATGCACTTTATTAGTAGGACATCTTGAAACATTTCTAATAAAAGAATATCTCATGCATGAGGTACTGCGATTATTAGATTCACAGATATAGAGGAAGACGTATGATGAGAAGTTTTATAAATACATTTTGAACAAAAAGATTGAACAAAACTAAGATGAAGTCACTTTGTTGATCATTTAAATAAAGACAAACAAACTGCGATCAGCACCTTTATATTACAACCCCCCCCCCCCAACCCCCCAAACCCTAATCATACCAGTTAGACCAACCGTACACTTCTATTCTATCCAAAATACAAAATTGGTTTGAAGAAGTCTTCCAGATATGCCACAGATATTTCTTATTGAGGAAGTACCCGGAGCGCACCACTAGAGAGCAATAAATACATCGGAAAAGATGTGACATGGCTGAAGCCATCATGTTGTCTGCTAGATAAACAGTAAGTTAACAGGGACAGGGCAGTGGTTTAAACATGAAGGCTGCACTAGACACAGGAAGGCAGCATGACATGACTCTTTGCTGAACACAAACACCTTGTAGGGACGGTATCTTCATGTTAACATCAGCAGAGACAGCTGGAGCTCAGGAGGAGAACGTTACTGGCCTCTCAGTATATAACTGGCAATATTTCAATCTTAAAACTACTACAAAACAACGGTGTGATTAAAGAGATCTTAACAAACCTTATGTATATATATTTAAAAATACTATTTTATATGTATGCAGTGCTTTCTAATATGAACTCATATCAAAATACCAAAGGATTTCCACTCAATATATAAGGTATATTAAGATATAAAAATTACTGTTGGAAAACATGGAAGTTTGTTTATAGGTCGCTATGGAAGCTTGAGTTTATATGTAAACAGCTCCATACTTCCAGATCCAAATATTACACACATCACAAAATAAACACATCACAAAACACACACAGATTATCACAAATTCACCTGTAATCAAGAAGCACAATCACAGTGTCACCTAAGGCACTTCACAGACTCCCAATCCATGTTCATTTGAAGTACGTCTTCTCCCCCCAAAAAATCAATCCAAATCAATCACATATAACATATCAGGCATGGTCCAGTTAAGTTTTGTAATGATCGGTGAAACTCTTGGCAACGAGAAACCCTTTGGAGTGTCGCCACGGCGACGCACAAGATGGCCCGACACATCAGTCAGTTGATCAGAAGTCGTATTCGTATGCACACTGCTGGAGGTATTCTTCATACAGTCTCCCCTGTGGGGAACCATGAAATAATTGCATGGGAAAACATATTCGGACATTGTGTATGTAAATGTGACCACAATAAGTAGTAAAGAATTTGACTGCAGTTAAAGGGGTTATATGTTAAAATCCCCCCCCCCCCCCCCCCCCCGTTCATTGCTTTGGATAATGACGTTGATTAAATTAATACATTATCATTATTTGGTTGATATGTAAACCTAACTAATGTGTACTGTACTGATTCCTGTCTCAGTTCCACAAGAACAACCTAGAATCAGATTAGAGGATCTTTCTCACCTTCTCGGTTTTGACGACATCCTGGACGTAATCTGTGTACTCAGACAGAGTCCTCTTCTCCTTCTTCGTGAGAGTCCTGGTCCCTTGGCTGGAGCACAATCACAAGATTGTGTGTGTTTGTTTGTGTGTGTGAGCTTGTGTGTGTTTGAGCTTGTGTAGGTGCGTGTGCTTGTCGGTGTGTGTTTTGTGTAGGTGTGTGCGCGCATGTGTGTGTGTTTTGTGTAGGTGAGTGTGTTTTGTGTAGGTGTGTGTGTGTGTGTGTGTGACAGAATGCGCTCGGTAAAGAGGTTCATGGAGACCAGCTCTTCTTACCGTGCAAAATACTTGGCCAGCCAAATCAGGATGTAGCAGAAAGCCCCAAAGAGGATCACAAACAGTATTTGTCCATCTTCTGGAATCCAGTCCCACAGATAAACCACAATTCCCTGGTGACGCAAGAACCAAAATCGTTGGTTACATAATTGACACCCCCTCAAACAGTGCAACAACAAGGAAGGGTTAGCTTAGCTTAGCCATCTTTAACTCATTCCACGTCATGTTAACGTCCGTGTTCAACAGCTGAACCTAACATCCAGACAAGAAATCCTCCAGTTTCCTGCAGACCACTACGGCTGTGCAGCAGGTTCCCCCCAGCTGAGACGCTGAGCGGGGGTGAATATGAGGCCCAGGAGGGTGGAGGGGGACAGAGGTCAGGGGTATCCCTCCGTACCGTGATGACAGACAGGGTCCGGGCGGTGCCTTCCCCCAGCAGGTCGTCCAGCTCCTCCCTGGTGACGGTGCTGAGCAGGAAACTGATGATGAAGATGAAGGGGAGGAAGACGCCCAGAGCCCCGCACAGGAAGGAGTGGAGGCGAGCGCTGTGATTGGAGCTCGCCGTAACCCTGCGGACAGACCGACGGGAGCAGGAAGAGGATGGATGTGGTGCATTCTGGGCCGTGAGAGTGCACATAAGCAACAGTAAACCACTAGCTAGGAACGGGCAGGACTTTTCCTGTTACAAAAAGTTACTAAACGAAATTGCACTGATTAGCAAGGTCAAGTAACTCCTCTTCCACAGGTTCATCAAGATTTACATTTATTCATTTATTTATTTATTTATTATTTATAAATGTATTCATTTATTCAAGATGGCTACTCTGAAGGTATCAGGCTGGCCTCCCTACCTGTCCTGGGCCAGCTTACTGCTGATGGTGGAGCTGATGAGGTCACAGTCCTTCTCCAGCTGATTCAAGGTCTTCTGGACCGCCTGGTTGATGGTCTTCTCAATCGTCTCACACACCACGTCGATCTGGTTCACACAGCGACTCGGCTGGGCGTCGGCAGAAGGACCGAGGACAAGGTTGAGCGATTGTTGCGTAAGGTAAGTTTCTTAAGGTAAGTTTCTTAAGGTAACTTTCTAACGAGTTCCTCAATTACTGTCTCAAACACTGTCATTTGTTTTGTATTACTGCAGCAAACAACTATTTGTTGGGTCGTAAGGTAGGTTTCCACTGAATGAACATGTTCTTACATGAATGCACCACATCCATTTATAGTTCTTCCCTTGGCACTTATTGGTTCTCAGGATGTATGATTCACGATCTAAAAAAACCCGACTGTGTTCGGGGTCTATCACGTTGCTATGCTCAATGACTGATGCTCTTTGTAAAAGCTCTCTCTTGTAAGTCGCTTTGGATAAAAGCGTCTGCTAAATGAATAATTGTAAATGTAAATGTTACATAGGACATACATCTCATGTATACGACAGTGGAACTGAAAAAACGGAAAATTCCGTTCTGCAATTGGAAGAGAGGCAGACTGCCAGAGGCTCTGAAGGCTGACAGACCTTCATCAGCCAGGGAGAGTGAGTGTTAGTGAGGAAGAGGCTCCTCCTCCCCACCTCAGCCCTGGTGGGGAGATATAAGCCCTGGAGTACAGGAGGGCGGGGGGGGGGGGGGGGGGGGGGGGGGAGATATAAGTCAAGCCTGGGGCTGTCACTGTCAGGACTGGCTGATCAAGTTCCCTGGTTTATAACCCCTGCACCACCCCCCCACCCCCTCCCTCCCCCACAACTTGGAGACAAGTGTGTAACTCTCTCTGTACCCGATTGGTCCTTTCGTCGTCGTCCCCCCCCCCCCCCCCATCTAGACAGCACGTCACCAGAGGAAGGATCTACGTTCAGGAGCAATCGATGGCTGCTCGAGATCAGACAGGGTCGGGGAGGTCGTAAATCCAGATACCGTTTAACAGCTGGAGATCTATTACAGAGCGCACACTGAGGAGAGGAACGTTCTAGAAGAAGCCTCATGGTCTTTGGATGGTTTGGTATCCGTGCGATGGAAGCGTGCCAGAAGGGAGAGAGCTGTGGATCGATTGGTCATGCCTGATGCCTCACCTTCTGCGGGTTGGGGATGTATATGGTGGGCATGTCGAAACCACACTTGTTGAGGCCTGGACGTCGACACAGCTCCTGCACGATCTGCATCATCACGCGCTGTGGAGGAGACAGCAATCAGGCTTATTCTCGTCGTCATGGTTAACATGGTCGTCATGGTTAACCTGAAGACGGGTGTTGGCTCCGTAGCAGAGGGGCGGGGGGGCGTGCTGACCTGTCTGTCTGTCTCCTTCCCCGCCTCGTCAGCCTTGCTGAGGTAGAAGTGAAGCTTGTCCCCACATTTCTCGCTCAGGTTCTCCACGATGTTGAGGGTGCGTTTGCACAGCGCCTGGCCCATGGGGTCGAAGAACACGAACACCAGGTCTGCCTGCTCCCCTGCGGAGAGACAGAGGACTTGGACTGATGTGGCTGTGGAGCCTCACACTGACAGTTAATCACCCCCAAAAAGGGATCTGGATTAGGGGGCGCTGGAACGAGGAGCCCAGCCTACGATGCAGTGGTGGTGCAGTGCAGCGCTTCCTCCAGCCAATCCAACCATGTATTTATCTCTAATGTAGTGGACCGTGATCTTGGTCTAGTTACTATACTGCCCTTCGTATTTCTTCTTTGTCACTTTGTCCAGTGGAGAGAACATCCTGGGCTTTTTAATGTCACCTCTAAATTTGCTGTGTCATTCTGATTACTTCATTAAAAAGGGAGTCAGGTGGCTGAGCGATTAAGGCGTCAGGCTTATCAGAAGATTGCGAGTTTAAACCCCGGCTGTGCCATGATGACGTTGTGTTCTTGGGCAAGGCACTTCACCCTACTTGCCTCAGGGGGGGGGGGAATGTCCCTGTACTTGCTGTGAGTAACTCCGGATAAGAGTGTCTGCTAAATGACTAAACGTAAATCTGATTATAGAATGATTACCACAGCAAATCAGCAGACTAATGGTTTTAATATGGCTAACCAGACCTGATCCTTTTTTCTCTTACCAAACGAGGTGATGGCACTGTTGACGTCGAAGGGGTAGATCATGTCTCCGTCCACCAGTCCGGGCGTGTCCACAAAGGTCACCAGGCTGAACTTCTTCTGCTTGGACGTGGAGATTTCAGCTGACAGGTAGTCAGTGACACCTGCAAACACACACACACACTGTGTGTGTGTACCTGCTGCCTGGAGGGGGGGGGGGGTGGGGGGGGTGGGAGAACAAGGTGTGGTGGCCTGACAGACGCCTCTTAGCTCCAGCTGGGCTCGTATCTGTCAGCAGGAGCTGCAGTGTGGTCGATACCTCGAAACCACGAGGACGACGGGACCAGGAACTTTTCCAAGAAGCGCACATCTCTGAAAGGCACGTACCGTACCTGAGACCGAGAGCCTGTTTCCTTAAGGAGTCATCTTAAGACCGTCAAACCGTAATCACCTGAGAGGAATCAGCCACGTCGCAAAGAAAAGGAGGAAAGAAACACCCAGAAGACGCCGCAAAGGCAAAAACGGTTGGATTTGAAGTTCTCTCTCCGTTCGGGGGGAAAAAAACGGCAGAGGAATCGGTTGTCATGGTTACTCACAACAGCTCTTCAACTGGCAGCTTTACAGAGAGGAGCGGGACATAAAGCTAGCCAGTGAAGAACGACTGTGAAGCAACGCAAAGGAGCCTGGCGTTAGTCAGCTAAACGTTGGGAGCGACACTGCAACACCTATACAAGCACACACACACACACACAGCCACACACACACACAGCCACACACACACACAGCCACACACACACACACACAGCCACACACACACAGCCACACACACACACAGCCACACACACACACAGCCACACACACACACACAGCCACACACACACAGCCACACACACAGCCACACACACAGCCACACACACACACAGCCACACACACACACACAGCCACACACACAGCCACCTCCCTCCAAGTGAACAGCAGAACCGGATGGCCAGTTCCCTGCCTCTCTCTCTCTCTACCCTTTTGTCCCTCCTCTCTATCTCTCCCTCCCTCCCTCCCTCCCTCCCATCCATCCCTCCTCCTCCCCCTCCCCCTCCCCCCAGTGTGTATGGCTGACACTGGGTCTTTCTCCTAGCAGGCGGCAGGTGCTACCAGCCAATACAGATCGGACCCTTGTGCTGCTTCTCCTGCTGCCCCCCCCCCCCCCTCCCCCCACCCCCCCCCCCCCCCCCCCCGGCCTGGTCCTCCTCCATCGACCCCCCCGCCCCCACCCCAGCCCAGCTCCTCTGACCGCCTCCCGCATACAGCCCCTCCCCGCCGCGAGACACGCCCCAGTCACGCGGCTTGACGGCGAGCCCAGACTACTTAACGGGCGAGACGGGAACGTCCCGGAGCGACGCGTCCCTTCCTGGAGAGTTCAGCCCAGCAAAGACTGGCCAGATCCAGAGGATCATGTGTATTATGCAAGGGAGGCCTTTAGGTAAAGCAGCTCATCTCTACACAGTCAGTTCCTTAAGTGAATGAAGCCCTCTAAGCCTCTTTGAGAGGTGAAGAGGTCACAAGACTGATAGCTCCTTCCGATTGGCCGTGACCTCCTGAGCAGGATGGTACTAAAGCAGGATGGTACTAAAGCAGGATGGTACTAACACAGGATGGTACTAACACAGGATGGTACTAAAGCAGGATGGTACTAACACAGGATGGTACTAAAGCAGGATGGTACTAACACAGGATGGTACTAAAGCAGGATGGTACTAAAGCAGGATGGTACTAAAGCAGGATGGTACTAAAGCAGGATGGTACTAACACAGGATGGTACTAACACAGGATGGTACTAAAGCAGGATGGTACTAAAGCAGGATGGTACTAACACAGGATGGTACTAAAGCAGGATGGTACTAAAGCAGGATGGTACTAAAGCAGGATGGTACTAAAGCAGGATGGTACTAAAGCAGGATGGTACTAAAGCAGGATGGTACTAAAGCAGGATGGTACTAAAGCAGGATGGTACTAACACAGGATGGTACTAACACAGGATGGTACTAAAGCAGGGTGGCACTAACACAGGATGGTACTAACACAGGATGGTACTAACACAGGATGGTACTAACACAGGATGGTACTAAAGCAGGGTGGCACTAACACAGGATGGTACTAACACAGGATGGTACTAACACAGGATGGTACTAAAGCAGGGTGGTACTAACACAGGATGGCACTAACACAGGATGGCAGGAAGGTGGTACTAAAGCAGGGCGTGGAACTGGCTGGCCAGACTAGAGGACTGCAAATGTGCTGCATCATGCTCTCTCCTGCGAGAGGACGATGACCCATAAAGCAGCTCCTCCTCCTCCCTGCTTCCAGCAGCACCACTCCAGACTCACATCCACAAACCCTCAGGTCACCTCCTCTCTAAGTGATTTAGCTCCAGGCTGGTTCCCTCATCCGCTGTGTGAATGTCAGGCTGAACAGGTGGATGAGAAGCTTCAGCTCTGTCACATTTGATCTGATCCTCCCACAACAACAAAAGACCATTAATTGAGGTTTTTGAGCTGTTTTTACAGCTGATGAATGTGGCGTGATTTTGGGACGTTGACAGTATCCTGGTAACAGAGACCCAATAACGTCAAGCACATCTGAAGGCATCAGAGGAAACGAGGCAGGAAAACATGCCGAGTGAAAAGGAGCGCGCCTCACAAAATGATTTTGATGAGTCATGCTCAGGCCCCATGGAAGAGAACGACAGGAAAGAAGAAACAGAGAGAGAAAAGAAGGTTGTGGGAGAGAGAGAGCGTGTGATGGTGGTGTGGGGATCGTCCAGATAGGCCAACCCTCCCACCCTCGACCCCAGCCTCGACCCCAGCCTCGACCCCAGGGTCGCGAGTCACCGGGCGCAGCCTCGCTGGCGCCCGTGGCATTTGTCAGCGGCTCGTTGGGACTCCACGCCGCAGTGCTGTCGATGAGGCGTGCGAGTCACGCGCTCTGCACCCGGCGACCGCCAGCCCGCCCCGACACACCTCCCCTGACCCCCCACACCTCCTCACCATACAGGTCCCCCCCCCCCCCCCTGCACCAACACCAAGCCCTCAAAGCATCAAAGCCTACCTGACCAGCACAAAAACGAGCGGAGCATCATGCTTTTTACAGATCTGAGCGTGCAAACAGCTTGCACTCGCTCGTTCACACTCAAGGTTCCTCGCGAAGAGGCAGGAACACTGACAACTGATTTCCAACAAAGTGATGAAGCTCGATAGGCTATGAGTCACTGAGAGGCATTAGTCATCCAGATGAAGCACCGTCCTAAGCCTGTACCTCCAAACACACCCACAGGAAGCAGAGACCAAGAATCTGTGCCACAATCTAAAGATCTTTTCATGGACGTTCCACCCAAAGCACAGGGGATTCAATACATGAGGAATTTATGCATGGCTCCTTTTGTTTTGAATCAATGACATTTGATTTGAAATTGAATTTTAAAAACATCGTATTTTTACCTCAGTGACAATTCCTAGTAAATTGACCAAACAGTAACATCCACGAAATGACGCATGACAGGTGGGCAAAGTTCAGACATTTCTCAAACTCTTCACAAAAACACACAGAACTGTCGAAAGAAAAAGTGTTGATGGAAAATACAACTACAGCAGATTAACGATCGCACCATTTAGCAGATTCCCAGACAAGGAACCTCAGACGGAATCAAAGCCCTACCTTTAAACTCAAGGAGGGGTCGGAAGTGAGGGTAGAGATGAAGCGTAGCATTGCCCTGTGGAAGAAAGAAGACACATTAACAAGGAACAAGAGAGAGGCAGAAGACGACTACATGTTGCCTGGATGAGTCCAGCCTATCTGCCTGAAGGCTGGTCCTTGTCTCCTCCTCTCCCCCCCCCCCAGCACAGACTCACTCGCTCAGCACTCGCTCTCACTGCCAGGGGCTTTGCTGCCTCTCCCAGCCTCTGACAGCGCCCGCTTTAAGCCCTGCCTGTATATAGCAGATAATCCTTCCACTCCGGTCATCCTGAGTAATGATATTATTTATCTTCATCTCCTTCACCGCAGTAGGACAGAGGGAGAATGAAGAGAGAGAGAGCAAGAGAGAGAGAGCTTGTTCCACTGCCTGGATTGTTCTGCAAAGCGGACTCCTCCTTCTCCCCCCCCCCCCCTCCCTCCTTCCACCCACACACACACACTTCACCCTGTACCAGCCCAACCCAGAGTGTGTATGCGTGCAGCAGTGGACAGAGTCATCACCTCTCGGAGAGACTGCCTCGAGCACGCACACGCACACTCACACACACACACACACACACACGTGTATCACAGCATTGTCATTCTACCATGGCCCAAATTAGGCTGTGCCGTGTACTGTTAAAGTCACACTCCTGACACCTTGATTGAATATTTAATACTGATGACTAAGACACATTATGTAGCAAAGCCACAGCAGCTACTAGACCTATAAGGAACACGATGACATCACGTCATCTATCTTATGAACTCTCAAGACAGGACTTGGGATGGTCTTTCTGACAGTCCTAGGCACCAGTGTGGTTAGGTTGGTTGAGAGGCAGTTCTATGGGCATATGTGAAGCCCCTTTGTGACATTGCGTGCAAAAAGTGATATAGAGATGAATGTTGATTTGATTTGGTTGACATCTTCTTCTTAGAGGTTGTGTCCGTCGTGCTGCTGCTGTATTAACCTACGGTCAGAGACTCCCTTTTCCGACCGCTGGTGACGAAGGTGAACCCCTGGGTCTCGATGGCCACGCCCGTTTTCTGGATGTGCTCTTCCACGTACCTGTAACAGAAACATGTGACGCAGCTCAGCGAATGGGGTCGAAGCCTTTGCCTGTCCTCTTCATCTATGGGTCAGTTCTCCCGTCACTCGAGCGTGAGAGGGCCAGACTGTCCCTCTCTCCAGCCTGCTGTAGAGCAGAGCTGTGGGGTTTTCAGAGAAGGTATGATGGCTTTCTTACCAGTTAATAAAGGAGCTTTTTCCAGCCGAGTGGTTTCCCAAAATCATCACAATGATCTTCTTACGTGGTGGAAGGAGACGGACTCCCAAGCCGCTCGCTATCTTTACTAATCCTGAAAACGCACAGATGATGAAGTTGATCAGATGGGTGATTTGGGTATACAGTGCCGGCTCAAACAAATTGACTTTAACGTTAAACATTATGGAAAGGAAAGATCTACTGAACAATGAAAACTAAGCACTGAGCATACTCAAAGTAATGCTGATTAGGACACTACTCACACAGAGGGTCAAAAGACAACACTCTGCTACTGCAGTGGCTTTAGAGGGATTTAGAGGAAATTTGTTTCCATTCAAGGTGATCCAATCAACTACAAATAACAAGGTAATCTGATATAATGCCACATTCTTTCACTCAACAATCGTTTTACGAGCCAAAGGGCAGCTTGCCGGCTGAATTCAGCCTCAACTATCCAAGATAACCTCCAAAACGAAATGTGTTTAAATGCAATAAATACTGTACAGCAGGTTTCTGGAGTTATGCACTCCTGGTATCTGCTCAGCACGAGCGCACACGTGTGTCCATGGTCATACATGTGTCCATGGTCATACCATGTTATGGATCATGCATACTGGCAGCTGGGGGATTCCGATCTGTCAACAGCTGACTGATGACGTTGGATACTGTTTGTTGACATTGTTTATATAATTTAAAAGAAATGCAACTAGTAACAAGTCCATGGATACTTGGTTGCATTACATAACTTCAATACTTTTTTTGCACTAGTAGGTTATCTATGCATGTCAATTTATTTTAGTCTTTGTATGAACTTATTTACCGTTTTCGTTGTCGATATATAAACTGTGGCATTCTTTCAAAATTCGCTCACTGGGAGTTAAAATCGCCGATTCCAAAGGGTTTGCAACCGAACGGGGTTTTCGACTTCCCGACATTGTGACAGCAGCGACAACTTATCTGCCTTTGCATAGGGCGACCCTCGAGAAGGGGGAAGACTTATGGTGTGACACACCAGTCCTCAATGTGGCCCTTTAGCGCCCCCCTGTGGCCAAACTATAACAACAGCAGTCAATAAAAGGCCTTGGCAGGGGGTGCATTTCAGCCATGGGTTTGAAATGTACCTGTTAAAACAAGCACTGTTTTAAAATGTGTATTTAATAGATGTATAGATATAAGGCTGTGATGGTGTTTGATGCTATTGTCAAATGTTAGGCCTGTTCAATTCATCTCAGGGACCAGTGGAAGAACTAGGCTGCAGGCTAAGAAGAGGATTATAAGCTTTGGTGGTCACTTGACTCACGGACAATGAGGTCTTTATACAAATATAATATAAAGGGTTATTATATAAAGGGTTGTGTTATGGTATGATGTTTATGGTTAAATAAGTTCCAACCTTATGTCATTTTGGAGTCATTTAAACATGATCTAGGCTTCTAATAGTTACTGAAGCCACTGTCTTTCATTTGTCATCAGGCGAGCGGAATGGACTGTTGTCAAAGTTCACTGGACACCCTGTGGGAATTAATTGAAACATCTTATGGTAAGTCACGCCTTACAAATACCTTATTAGGTCTAAATCATTCTGCTACCATGCAACTGGAATCCTGAATCAGACGGCTGTGGGATTTGATTAAATGTGTGCTGTGTATTTTCTTTCAATTATCAACTTTTATAATGAACAGAAATGAAGAGTCTGCTGAACCACAGGAAGAGGTAAGCTGATGTATTTGATTTGATGATCAACAGGTTTCAACTTTCCCATCCCCCCCCCCCCCCCCCCCCCCCCCCCCAAGTTCCCTAAGATGATTTAAAATGTATTTGTGGCTGTTGCAACCACAGTGATATTTCTGCATGTGTCTTTTCAGTAGGAATGTCAGTAGGCAACGCAGAGCTGTAGCTATACTGTGCTACTGTGCTTCCATGAAGTAGAACAGATAAACCATGCTAATGCAATTCTGTATGCTTTACAAAGAACAACTCATCAATTGTATCATGTCCACTATATTAACGAGGATCCTCGTCCAGTTGACGAGAGGTGTCCCACTGAAGGATGAGCCCGTTGAAGACTTTTTATTTGCAAGATTGTTATATTGTAGATGACAGAAAGGGTAGTGTAGGAAACTAGGAATTAAAATGAGGAGGGATAGAAGAAATGAGGAACAGCAGCCTTTACTTAAAGACACTAAAGTAACTAAGGGGACATTTAAGGTAGGTGTGATGTTAGTCATTAAATAAATACACAATATATTTTTTTATCTATTTAGAATATCTTTATATTGATAGGTCTGTTCTACAGGCTGTAGGCTTCATGTTTAGAATATCATAGTAATTCAGTTCTCACATGTTTAATATGTGTCATTTGTTGCCCTGTTGAATGATAAACATGTTATTGTTGTTGCAGGTTCCCAACAAAAGTCTTCTATTGGCTGTTTGTGCAGCTTGTATTGGAGGGACTTTTCAATATGGTTATAATATTTCCATAATCAATGCTCCCACTAAGGTAAGATGCTTTGATCACATCAGGCCTATAAATAAGTAATTAGCTGACTTGATTTAGTATCTGTAAGCAACTCAAGTTAAGATAATGTTCGTGTTTTAATGTTGAACAGTCATTCTGTTTTTATACCTTTTTGTATCAACGTGTTACACGCCACCAGATTGAAATGACGTGCTCAGTCCCCACGCAGAATGCATAGTCACAGTTAGAGTCACATGAGGACCCCAAGGTTTATCTGCCAACAAGACTGGTGGTCACACACACCATCAATTCAGGATTCACTTTAGTGTTACAAGTGTGTCGCATTGAACTGTGGAGAACACTGTATACTTGCCTTAAAAAGAACACAGTTTATATAGTTAAGGGGTTGATTACATAATAATAATTCAGTGCTAATTAAAATAAATATACATTTCAGTTGTATTTTTTGAAGAGGTTCTTTTTTCTGACTGATCTGTGGTTCTTTTCCTCTCCAGTCTGTGCAGAATTTCATCAACCAAACCTGGCTGGAACGTTATGACAGTCAGATCTCAGAACAAGCTCTCACCCTGCTCTGGTCCACCATCGTGTCCATATTCACTTTAGGAGGATTTGTTGGAGCGTCTATCGGCGGTACATTAGCCATTAGATTTGGGAGGTAGGTTTCGTGTTTCTTTGTAATAGATACACAGGCTGTTTTTTAATCAGTTTATCTGTAGGTACTGATGACCTGTTCTCCTTCCCTCTCAGAAAAGGGACCCTGCTTTTCAACAACCTGTTTGCTTTGCTGGCAGCTCTCTTCATGGGGCTGAGTTACCCCACTGAAGCTTTTGAACTCCTCATAGTTGGACGGTTCCTCACAGGGCTTAATGCAGGTAAACATCACGTTGGAAGAAAACTTTTTTCTGAATTGTAATATATACGTTTGTGTGTATAGATATGGCTGTTGTGCCATCTTGTGTTCTGATTGGCAGGTATTGGCATCTGCACTCAGCCTCTCTACCTGGGGGAAATAGCCCCTAGGGCTCTCCGGGGTGCCATGGCGATGGGGACCTCTGTATTCATCACTGGGGGGATTCTTACCGGACAGGTGATTGGTCTAAAGTAAGGAAGTACCCATCAAAGAGCTTCATAGATGGATATATAGACATATAGATATATAGATGTGCCTTCTGTCAATTTGGTGAAACCTCTTCTATCCTGTGCTACATCTGTGTCTTCCAGTGAACTACTGGGTAGAGAGGAGTACTGGCCACTCCTGCTGTCTTCCACCTGTATCCCAGCATTCCTGCAGCTCCTCATCCTGCCCTGGTTCCCAGAGAGCCCTCGCTACCTGCTCATCGACAAAGGAGACGACCAAGGGTGTAAAGATGGTACGGCTTCACAGATCTGCCTCCATTTAACGGATCGAACCGTTCAGATACGCCTTGGAAACCTGCAACTCTATTTTTTTAGCATCTGCATAACTCCTTCCTCCTGGCCTGAAGATTGATTCGGCAAAGCTGCACATGACAGGAAGTCACTCCCATATTAGGTCATAAATTCCACCGCATACATCGATTGTGGAATGAGTTCCCCTTGATGTGCCTCTTACCTTGGCTTCAAGCCAAGCACATGACCACCTCAGTTAACAGCAGGTTCACAGCGAGGGCTGGCTTTCACAAATACCCTCTTCGTTACGTCTCATAGATGAATCCTCAAATATTTGCTAGATGGATGAATCTGTGAACGCATGAAAAGGCTGAACAAATGGACAGACCATGTGATCATCTGTCTGGTGTTCCCTCATGTCCGTCTGCAGCGCTGAAACGCCTCCATGGATCCGACAGCTTCGACAGCGAGCTGGAGGACATGGAGAGGGAGAGGGTCAGTGCAGGGGGGGTCAAAGCCAAGAAGCCCTGGGAGCTGTTCACAGACAGCAGCCTTCGCTGGCAGCTCCTCTCCATCATCATCATCAACTGTGCTCAGCAGCTCAACGGCATCAACGCTGTACGGACGACACCAACACCACAACCTCCCTTTATCCACAACTACCTCACAGACTCACACATCAATATTTACTATTTAAACCTGGAAATATCCAAGCATATTCAGGGACAAATTAAACAAACAAAATATAATCGGATAGTTCTCTAAATGGATGTTTTCTGTCTCTCTGTTGCAGATTTATTTCTATGCAGATTATGTGTTTAGGCAGGCTGGTATTACAGAAGATAAGATCCCGTATACTGTTGTGGGCACAGGTGCCTGTGAGTGCATCACTGCCCTGACCTGTGTAAGTATACCTCTGTCCTTCTGCACAGTTCCAGTCTATGGAACATTGCTGTCATGCACTCACTTGGGTGTGTGATATTATTTCCAGTAAATTCTCCCTTCTCAACCTCAAAATGATGATGAACACTTTAATGGTTTGACAGGGTTGTTTTCATGGACTTGATGGCCATCTTGTGCTGTGTTTTTAGGGCTTGCTTATTGAGTGCTTAGGAAGGAAGGTGCTCATCATTGGAGGATACACCCTCATGTCAGTTTGGTGTATTCTGTTCACTCTGACCCTCACCTTCCAGGTAAAGGGTTTCTATATTTAGAACATCAAACTCATCAAACTTGTCTTTCTATTATTTTGCATGTGAGTCCATTGATTTGGACGTTGTCTTGAAAGCTTCAACCTATCACAGTGATCTATCTCTGCATCCCACTTCAGAATGCCAGTCCATGGGTTCCTTACCTCAGCATGGCCTGCATCTTTGCGTTCATCCTGAGTTTTGGTTTGGGCCCAGGTAACTGACCAACAGCAGCAGGTACAGATCAGGAACAGACAAGACATAGTTTCCTCATGGCAGGATTCTTCTTCTTTGTCCTGAAGGTGGCGTGACGAACATCTTGACCACAGAGTTGTTCACTCAGACCACTCGCCCTGCTGCCTACATGATAGGAGGCTCAGTGAACTGGCTCAGCTTTTTCATCATAGGAATGCTTTTCCCCTTCATTGTGGTACGTGGTTCCTGTGATTTGAAAGATACTACCAACAAATTAATATTCGATTGCAATTTCCACCCCTGAAGGACAAATAAAGGTTAATCTAATCTAATCTAATCTAAAAGAATCTAATATTCAAAAGTATGTTATGGATGATGAACCTCACATGGTATCACTCCTGTCACCAGTGTTTGTCCACCTGTTGCGGCAACTCATCAGCTCTTTTTAAGAGTGTAGGGGATGGTGTCAATTATAACCTTAAAGTAACTTAAAGAAGAGATGATTGCCGCAGGTTTGAACCGGCCAGATCCAGATCTGAGCTCCTGCTGTCTCTCTGTCCACAGACGGGGCTCCAGCAGTACTGTTTCCTGGTGTTCCTGGTTGTTTGTTGCTTGGTGGCGACGTTCATTTTCCTGGTGGTTCCTGAGACCAAGAACAAAACTTTCCTGGAGATTCATAATGAGTTCCAGTCCAAGAAGAACCCTGTGAAAGCAGACAGTGCAGAGGGAAGGACTACACTGCTGTCCTCTCCTCTGTGATAGAGAAGGACTCCACTGCTGTCCTCTCCTCTGTGATAGAGAAGGACTCCACTGCTGTCCTCTCCTCTGTGATAGAGAAGGACTACACTGCTGTCCTCTCCTCTGTGATAGAGAAGGACTACACTGCTGTCCTCTCCTCTGTGATAGAGAAGGACTCCACTGCTGTCCTCTCCTCTGTGATAGAGAAGGACTACACTGCTGTCCTCTCCTCTGTGATAGAGAAGGACTACACTGCTGTCCTCTCCTCTGTGATAGAGAAGGACTACACTGCTGTCCTCTCCTCTGTGATAGAGAAGGACTGCACTGCTGTCCTCTCCTCTGTGATAGAGAAGGACTACACTGCTGTCCTCTCCTCTGTGATAGAGAAGGACTACACTGCTGTCCTCTCCTCTGTGATAGAGAAGGACTACACTGCTGTCCTCTCCTCTGTGATAGAGAAGGACTACACTGCTGTCCTCTCCTCTGTGATAGAGAAGGACTACACTGCTGTCCTCTCCTCTGTGATAGAGAAGGACTACACTGCTGTCCTCTCCTCTGTGATAGAGAAGGACTACACTGCTGTCCTCTCCTCTGTGATAGAGAAGGACTGCACTGCTGTCCTCTCCTCTGTGATAGAGAAGGACTACACTGCTGTCCTCTCCTCTGTGATAGAGAAGGACTGCACTGCTGTCCTCTCCTCTGTGATAGAGAAGGACTACCCTGCTGTCCTCTCCTCTGTGATAGAGAAGGACTACCCTGCTGTCCTCTCCTCTGTGATAGAGAAGGACTACACTGCTGTCCTCTCCTCTGTGATAGAGAAGGACTACACTGCTGTCCTCTCCTCTGTGATAGAGAAGGACTACACTGCTGTCTTCTCCTCTGTGATAGAGAAGGACTGCACTGCTGTCCTCTCCTCTGTGATAGAGAAGGACTACCCTGCTGTCCTCTCCTCTGTGATAGAGAAGGACTACACTGCTGTCCTCTCCTCTGTGATAGAGAAGGACTACACTGCTGTCCTCTCCTCTGTGATAGAGAAGGACTACACTGCTGTCTCTGTTCACAGTTTCTTCAAATGCTGTGCATCTTATCACATCTGATACCAAAACTGGAATCAAGATGTAACCCATTATAACCTGACAAAACATTACAATATGTAGGTGCTATTTTTTAATCTTAATATGGTATTTTCATGAATCTTTTTTTTCTTTTTTTTTACATTAGAGGAAAAAAGTGTGTTTCAAATTAAAGTTATAAAAGCCCCAGTTTCTTTTGAATTTTGCACTTTTTAAAGTTTATTTTGATGTTTTATAGGGTTCAGCTCAGGATTGCATTTGAAACTTATAAGGGTCCTGTCTTATTTAGAAAAATGTTTCAATATTTCAGTACTCATGGGGAACTCATTCTTCATTTCTTCACTTGAGTAACCAACTCTTCTCTAATCTGGGGTTTTCAGCCACAGTAAAGCATGTGACCATGTTATTAAGAAGAACAACCAAGTAATTCAGCACGATGAGAGGGGAAATACTTAACAGTAAAACAATCAGGCAAGCCCAAAAGATTATACTGCATATCCAACTCGTGTGGTACAACTGTAGACAATGTAATCGCAATAGTTGTAGGTCTATATAAAAAATAGTAATGTTTTTATTTGTTAGGAAATGTTTTGTATATTATACTGTATTTCAAACACAATAAAGTTAATCGTATTTTAAAAGATTGTACCGGATTAAAACAACCGGGGGGGGGGGGGGGGGAAGAAGCACGATTATTTTTGAGGTTATATCATTTGTAGACAGGCAGCATTTTTGTTTTGCGGTCGTCATGATATTTTCCATTCGTGGGTGTTGAGCAAAGTGTTGAGCAAAGTGTTGAAGAACAGGTGGATTTCGGTGAAGAATATGTCTGCAGAGCTTCTAGCAGAGCTGTGGGACAGATGAAATGTCTCTTCTCACAGGTTTGTCTGACATACCTCACCAGACCTCTAATTGGATGAGTCTTGTGCCAGTTTTGTCTTTGAAAGAGTATTTTACATTTCTAAAACGAATGCTTAGAGACAACGCAGAGACTAAAAAATGAATGAAGAAAAAAGTAACGGAGAGGTTCAGCCTTTGCTTAACGACATAAAAGAAACACGAGGAAAATTTAAGGTAAGTGTGATATTT
Source organism: Neosalanx taihuensis (assembly GCA_030340665.1). Taxonomy (NCBI): domain Eukaryota; kingdom Metazoa; phylum Chordata; class Actinopteri; order Osmeriformes; family Salangidae; genus Neosalanx; species Neosalanx taihuensis. The sequence continues at coordinate 4,388,367 of CM059316.1, read as the reverse complement.
TTTATTATTATGGTATTGTATATACATAACCCATATTATTGAACTAGACCTCTTGAATTAAACGCTATTATATGTGAGGACATCTGTAGCCCCAATTACAAATAAATAAAGTAAATAGACAGTTAGTTTTTTATTTCAAGCTGTCTAGACCACAGAAAACGAATCAATCAATCAATCAATCATTTATTTATTAATCTTCTAATCATATCTTTACAGTTTCCTAACATTTCACTTCTACTGGCTGTATGTGCAGCTTGCATTGGAGGGTCATTTCAGTGCGGCTACAATACTTCAGTCATCAATGCCCCCACAAAGGTAAAACGTTTTCTTAGGATTGTTGTTTATGGACATTTAACTGATAATTTAGCTTGTCCTAAGTGTTATTTGAACATTGAGGTTGGGAGATTACTCTATATATCTGTAGGCACATTCTTGCCATTACAGGAATTACAAAGGAAACCTTCAAGATCCCACCATCACTGTCAGAGTCACATGATTTTTCTAAGACTTATATTCCAAAGTTGTAGGTCACACCATAAAAAACTTGATTCCCTTGGGGGATTATATCACAAAGGGCCTTTTTAATGAATCCACTTGTAGAGGCTTTGCAAGGGCAACGTGAATGGTTGTTAAAGTTAACTTCATGAAATGCAAAGTAACCTGATCTCAGCTGTGCTGTATTAATGAGATTCAGTTTTTATTTTATCCAATTGATCTGTGGTTCTTTTCTTCTCCAGTCTGTGCAGAATTTCATCAACCAAACCTGGCTGGAACGTTATGACAGTCAGATCTCAGAACAAGCTCTCACCCTGCTCTGGTCCACCATCGTGTCCATATTCACTTTAGGAGGATTTGTTGGAGCGTCTATCGGCGGTACATTAGCCATTAGAATCGGAAGGTATTAAGGTTTTGCTACATCATTTCCATTCATACTCATTCACCACTTAGACCTTTTTTCCTGATCAGTAGGTACTGCTGACCTGTTCTCCTTCCCTCTCAGAAAAGGGACCCTGCTTTTCAACAACCTGTTTGCTTTGCTGGCAGCTCTCTTCATGGGGCTGAGTTACCCCACTGAAGCTTTTGAACTCCTCATTGTTGGACGGTTCCTCACAGGGCTTAATGCAGGTAAACATTCCACCCTGAACATGTTTTTTTTTTAAATCACAAGAGATATAATATTGAAGCCACCATTGATAGATTGCTACCTGATTCCTGATCTGGCAGGTATTGGGATTTCAACTCAGCCTCTCTACCTGGGGGAAATAGCCCCTAGGGCTCTCCGGGGTGCCATGGCGATGGGGACCTCCATATTTATCACTGGGGGGATTCTTACCGGACAGGTGATTGGTCTAAAGTAAGGAAGTACCCATCAAAGAGCTTCATAGATGGATATATAGATATATAGATATATAGATGTGCCTTCTGTCAATTTGGTGAAACCTCTTCTATCCTGTGCTACATCTGTGTCTTCCAGTGAACTACTGGGTAGAGAGGAGTACTGGCCACTCCTGCTGTCTTCCACCTGTATCCCAGCATTCCTGCAGCTCCTCATCCTGCCCTGGTTCCCAGAGAGCCCTCGCTACCTGCTCATCGACAAAGGAGACGACCAAGGGTGTAAAGATGGTACGGCTTCACAGAACTGCCTCCATTTTAGACTGAGCAGACAGCGAAGCTGATGGACAGGTGCGTCTGTAAGGTCCCGATCCTTTTTACCTGGTGCACGTTATCGTGAGGTCAAGTTACCTGAGTTCAGGTAATACAACCTAAACAGATCATTACTGGACCTACAGTTGGGATGCACACTACCATCCAATACAGCTTCAATACACGGAACATTATGTAGCAGATGGTTCACAGCAAGCTCCCTCTTTTCAAATACCTTTTTTTGTTTCATCTTCCTGATAAACCCTCTGTCTTTGTTTCATGTGTGAAAGGAAGAACTGTTGACTTGTAATAGACACACTGAGCACGCGATCTCCGTCTGCAGCGCTGAAACGCCTCCATGGATCCGACAACTTCGACAGCGAGCTGGAGGACATGGAGAGGGAGAGGGTCAGTGCAGGGGGGGTCAAAGCCAAGAAGCCCTGGGAGCTGTTCACAGACAGCAGCCTTCGCTGGCAGCTCCTCTCCATCATCATCATCAACTGTGCTCAGCAGCTCAACGGCATCAACGCTGTACGGACGACAGCAACAACACAACCTCCCTCCACCAACAACACCACAACCTCCCTCCACCAACACCACAACCTCCCTCCACCAACAACACAACCTCCCTCCACCAACAACACAACCTCCCTCCACCAACAACACCACAACCTCCCTCCACCAACAATACAACCTCCCTCCACCAACAACACAACCTCCCTCCACCAACAAAACCACAACCTCCCTCCACCAGCACCACAACCTCCCTCCACCAACACCACAACCTCCCTCCACCAACCCCACAACCTCCCTCCACCAACAACACCACAACCTCCCTCCACCAACACCACAACCTCCCTCCACCAACACCACAACCTCCCTCCACCAACAACACAACCTCCCTCCACCAACACCACAACCTCCCTCCACCAGCACCACAACCTCCCTCCACCAACACCACAATATATGAGTGCGCATGCGTGCGAACGCAGGCTGCCTGTAGCGTCGGCTCCAGTCTCGTAACTTTTTTCTCTTTATTTCTTAAACTTATTTCTTTGGAACTGTGTAACTTTTGTATATATTTTTCTAAGTAACTACGCTCTGTCAGAAAATGAAGGCAGAAAGTATTTTGGTGATTCTCTTCGTCGTGGAAGTTCTCCTCCTACTGCTCGGTCGATGCGTCTCCGGGGAAACGCGGTTTGTTTACACAAAGGAACAGCTGACTGCGTTGAGGCCGGTATGCACCGTGCCAAGGGCTACAGACATCCCACCTGAAATCTGGAGGAGAACACACCGCGGTTGCAGAGGGGGAACAAAACGACGAGGGAAGAGAGAGGGGAGAAGGCAGAAACGACTTAAGAACAAGAGATTTAAGCCGTGTCTGCCCTCCGTTGTCATGGGCAACGTGAGATCGCTGGCAAACAAGATGGACGAGCTAGCAGCGTTAGCCCGGAGTCAGATGGAGTTCCGGGAGTGTAGCCTGATGTGCTTCACGGAGACATGGCTACACCAGGACATCCCGGACCACAACGCCTCCATCGACGGCTTCTTGACTGTTCGGGCGGACAGGGATTACGCCGGGTGCGGTAAGCGGAAAGGCGGAGGGCTTGCCGTGCTTGTAAACAACAGATGGTGTAACCCCGGCCACGTTACCATCAAACAGAGGATCTGTAGCCCGGACATTGAACTGTTAGCCGTGGGACTCCGGCCATATTATCTGCCACGGGAATTCTCATACGCCATTGCGGTGGCTGTTTACATCCCACCTTCCGCAAACCCTACATCGGCGTGCAACGCCATTCATAAGGAGATTGCGCAACTTCAGACAAAACACCCCAGCGCACTGATAGTGATATCAGGCGACTTCAACCATGTCAGTGTGTCATCTACACTGTCTACCTTCACCCAGTATGTGAGTGGCCCAACTAGGGAGGGGAGGACACTGGATCTGCTGTATGCCAATGTTAAGGAGGCGTATGACTCTTCCCCTCTCCCCCCCCTGGGTCGGTCTGACCACAATCTGGTCCACCTCAGACCCTGTTATGTGCCCCTAGTCAAGAGGCAGCCTGTGACCACTAAGACTGTGAGGAGATGGTCAGAGGAGGCCTATGGGGCACTGCAGGAATGTTATGAGGTCACTGACTGGGATGTACTCTGCGAGCCGCACGGAGAGGATATTGATGGACTCACAGGGTGCATTACGGACTACATCAACTTCTGTGTGGACTCTATTGTCCCTACCAAGACGGTCCAGTGTTACCCTAACAACAAACCGTGGGTAACAAAGGAAGTCAAGGACCTTCTGAATTCGAAGAGGAGGGCCTTCAACGATGGAAATAGGGAGGAGGTTAAGGTAATCCAGGCTGACCTGAAGGTGAAGATCAAGGAGGCCAAGGATAAGTACAAAGGGAAGCTAGAGCGGAAACTCCAGCAGAACAACACGAGGGAGGTGTGGAGCGGTATGAGGACCATAACTGGCTTCAGACCGACTTGCAACAGGGGGGTCGAGGGTGACCTGGACAGAGCCAACGATCTGAATCTGTTCTTCAACAGATTTAACGACCTGGTTCCTGCCCATCCCCCCTCTAGCCATTCTCCTGACGACCCTCAAGCCAGCGACGCCCCTGGCCAAACTGCTGACGACCCTCAAGCCAGCGACGCCCCTGGCCAAACTGCTGACGACCCTCCGGCACCTGTGAGTACCCCTTTTCCCCCTCCCCCTCTCCGTCAGAACAATGCCCCCCCCCTCCACCACAACGACCCCCATCCCCCCCCTACGACCCCAGCTGTGTCTCTCACTGTGGAACAGGTTAGAGGACAACTGCTGAAACTCCATGCAAACAAGGCTGCTGGCCCTGACGACGTGAGCCCTAGGGTGCTGAAAGCGTGTGCCCCCCAGCTGTGTGGAGTGCTGCAGTACATCTTCAACCTGAGCCTGAGTCTCCAGAGAGTCCCTGTCTTGTGGAAGACATCTTGCCTCGTCCCTGTTCCGAAGACGCCGCGCCCCAGCGGCTCCAAGGATTACAGACCGGTGGCACTGACCTCCCACGTTATGAAGACCCTGGAGAGACTGGTGTTGGAACAACTGCGGCCCATGGTCGGACCCTTCCTGGACCCCCTTCAGTTCGCCTACCAGCCCCGGCTGGGAGTAGAGGATGCCATCCTCTTCCTGCTCGACCGCTGTTATACTCATCTAGACCAGCCGGCAAGCACTGTGAGGATCCTGTTCCTAGACTTCTCCAGTGCCTTCAACACCATCCGGCCAACTCTGCTGGGTGAGAAGCTGGCAGCGATGCAGGTGGATAACTCCCTGGTCTCCTGGATTGTAGACTACCTGACTGGCAGACCGCAGCATGTGCGCTTACAGCACTGTGTGTCGGACAGTGTGGTCAGCAACACTGGGGCTCCCCAGGGAACCGTCCTCTCCCCCTTCCTCTTCACCATCTATACCACGGATTTCAGCTACCACACAGAGTCCTGCCACCTTCAGAAGTTCTCTGATGACTCTGCTGTGGTGGGCTGTATCAGTGACGGGGAGGAGGCCGAGTACAGGACTGTGGTGGGGAACTTTGTCGCATGGTGTGAGCGAAATCATCTGCAGCTTAATGCGGCTAAGTGCAAGGAGCTGGTCATCGACCTGAGAAGGACCAGGACAACAGTGACCCCTGTCCACATTCAGGAGGTCAGGGTGGACACCGTGGAGGATTACAAGTACCTTGGTGTTCACTTGGACAACAAACTGGACTGGGCTAAGAACACTCAAGCCGTCTACAAGAAGGGCCAAAGCCGCCTCTACTTTCTGAGGAGGCTGAGGTCCTTCGATGTCTGCCGGACAATGCTTAGGATGTTCTACGAGTCTGTGGTAGCCAGTGCTATCCTCTATGCTGTTGCCTGCTGGGGCAGCAGGCTGAGGGCAGCGGATGCCAACAGGCTCAACAAACTTATCCGGAAGGCCGGTGACATTGTGGGGGTAGAGCTGGACTCTCTGGCAGTGGTGTCGGAGAGGAGGATGCTGGCCAAACTCAACGCCATCCTGGACAGTACCTCCCACCCACTCCACAATGTGCTGGCCGGACAAAGGAGTACTTTCAGCGGGAGACTCATCCTCCCGAAATGCACCACGGAGCGCCACAGGAAGTCATTCCTGCCTGTGGCCATCAAACTTTACAATTCCCACACTAGTAGTTTGTAAGCCAACTGTATATCCTGTGAAATAGCATAACATCCAGGGATATAACAATGGACATTAGGCAATAGTCGGACACAACTTCTGTAACATAACTACAGAAGTGGCAATATTCTGGTACAACTGTATATAACCATGTATATTCTGCTAATAACCTGCAATCCTGTATATCCTGTATATGCTGCAAATAACTGTAAATCCTGTACATCACAATTACTTGCATAATTGTAATTGAATCGTATAGATTATAAGGGTATAGTCTGTAACCTGCACTTTATCCTGGACATACTGTATATTCTGCTGTACATTCTGCACATTCTGTACAAAAACTGAAAATCATGTACATTCTAATATAATACTGTATATTATACAAGACCATTACTGTATAATTGTAAATGTATAGCTTCTGTACATAATCATTATGCTCCCTGGGAGGATTCACCTCACCCACCATTTTTTTTACTTATTGTTATTGACCCCACCCCCTACCCCTGTGTACACTTTCTAATCTTTTACCTCACACCCTTACCCTTAACTGTGCTTTGCGAGACTGTGTGCCGTTGATACAAAGGAGTTTCCCTCGGGATCAATAAAGTAATCTGAATCTGAATCTGAATCAACACCACAACCTCCCTCCACCAACACCACAACCTCCCTTTATCCACAACTACCTCACAGACTCACACATCAACATTTACTATTTAAACCTGGAAATATCCAAGCATATTCAGGGACAAATTAAACAAACAAAATATAATTGGATAGTTCTCTAAATGGATGTTTTCTGTCTCTCTGTTGCAGATTTATTTCTATGCAGATTATGTGTTTAGGCAGGCTGGTATTACAGAAGATAAGATCCCGTATACTGTTGTGGGCACAGGTGCCTGTGAGTGCATCACTGCCCTGACCTGTGTAAGTATACCTCTGTCCTTCTGCACAGTTCCAGTCTATGGAACATTGCTGTGTTGACATACACTCCTGTGTTTAAAAAAATAAACAATATTATTTTCTGTAACTGTACTAACACGTTCTCGCTCCTCACTTAACCAGATATTAGCTGTGTGTGTGTGTGTGTGTGTGTGTTTTTTTTTCATCACCTGATTTCTCATTCAACAGTGTTCTCAGCAAAAGCCTGCTTATCTTGCTTGTCATGTCTTGCGTCTTCAGGGCTTGCTCATCGAACGCTTAGGAAGGAAGGTGCTCATCATTGGAGGATACACCCTCATGTCAGTTTGGTGTATTCTGTTCACTCTGACCCTCACCTTCCAGGTAAAGGGTTTCTATATTTAGAACATCAAACTCATCAAACTTGTCTTTTTATTATTTTGCATGTGAGTCCATTGATTTGGACGTTGTCTTGAAAGCAGGGACGTTTGTAGGATTGAAAGAAAGGGGGGGCTTAGCTGAAAGCTTCAACCTATCACAGTGATCTATCTCTGCATCCCACTTCAGAATGCCAGTCCATGGGTTCCTTACCTCAGCATGGCCTGCATCTTTGCGTTCATCCTGAGTTTTGGTTTGGGCCCAGGTAACTGACCAACAGCAGCAGGTACAGATCAGGAACAGACTAGACATAGTTTCCTCATGGCAGGATTCTTCTTCTTTGTCCTGAAGGTGGCGTGACGAACATCTTGTCTACAGAGTTGTTCACTCAGACCACTCGCCCTGCTGCCTACATGATAGGAGGCTCAGTGAACTGGCTCAGCTTTTTCATCATAGGAATGCTTTTCCCCTTCATTGTGGTAAGTCTGTGTTTGTACAGGTACAGAATGCAGGAAATTGTATCAAATCACTAAAGTATCATTTGAAACAAAGGAGTGGAGATGTTAGAACCGGCCAGATCCAGATCTGAGCTCCTGCTGTCTCTCTGTCCACAGACGGGGCTCCAGCAGTACTGTTTCCTGGTGTTCCTGGTTGTTTGTTGCTTGGTGGCGACGTTCATTTTCCTGGTGGTTCCTGAGACCAAGAACAAAACGTTCCTGGAGATTCATAATGAGTTCCAGTCCAAGAAGAACCCTGTGAAAGCAGACAGTGCAGAGGGAAGGACTACCCTGCTGTCCTCTCCTCTGTGATAGAGAAGGACTACACTGCTGTCCTCTCCTCTGTGATAGAGAAGGACTGCACTGCTGTCCTCTCCTCTGTGATAGAGAAGGACTGCACTGCTGTCCTCTCCTCTGTGATAGAGAAGGACTGCACTGCTGTCCTCTCCTCTGTGATAGAGAAGGACTGCACTGCTGTCCTCTCCTCTGTGATAGAGAAGGACTGCACTGCTGTCCTCTCCTCAGTGATAGAGAAGGACTACACTGCTGTCCTCTCCTCTGTGATAGAGAAGGACTGCACTGCTGTCCTCTCCTCTGTGATAGAGAAAGACTGCACTGCTGTCCTCTCCTCTGTGATAGAGAAGGACTACACTGCTGTCCTCTCCTCTGTGATAGAGAAGGACTACACTGCTGTCCTCTCCTCTGTGATAGAGAAGGACTACCCTGCTGTCCTCTCCTCTGTGATAGAGAAGGACTACACTGCTGTCCTCTCCTCTGTGATAGAGAAGGACTGCACTGCTGTCCTCTCCTCTGTGATAGAGAAGGACTACCCTGCTGTCCTCTCCTCTGTGATAGAGAAGGACTACCCTGCTGTCCTCTCCTCTGTGATAGAGAAGGACTACCCTGCTGTCCTCTCCTCTGTGATAGAGAAGGACTACACTGCTGTCCTCTCCTCTGTGATAGAGAAGGACTACCCTGCTGTCCTCTCCTCTGTGATAGAGAAGGACTACCCTGCTGTCCTCTCCTCTGTGATAGAGAAGGACTACACTGCTGTCCTCTCCTCTGTGATAGAGAAAGACTACACTGCTGTCCTCTCCTCTGTGATAGAGAAGGACTGCACTGCTGTCCTCTCCTCTGTGATAGAGAAGGACTACCCTGCTGTCCTCTCCTCTGTGATAGAGAAGGACTACACTGCTGTCCTCTCCTCTGTGATAGAGAAGGACTACACTGCTGTCCTCTCCTCTGTGATAGAGAAGGACTACACTGCTGTCCTCTCCTCTGTGATAGAGAAGGACTACACTGCTGTCCTCTCCTCTGTGATAGAGAAGGACTACACTGCTGTCCTCTCCTCTGTGATAGAGAAGGACTGCACTGCTGTCCTCTCCTCTGTGATAGAGAAGGACTGCACTGCTGTCCTCTCCTCTGTGATAGAGAAGGACTACACTGCTGTCCTCTCCTCTGTGATAGAGAAGGACTGCACTGCTGTCCTCTCCTCTGTGATAGAGAAGGACTACACTGCTGTCCTCTCCTCTGTGATAGAGAAGGACTACACTGCTGTCCTCTCCTCTGTGATAGAGAAGGACTACACTGCTGTCCTCTCCTCTGTGATAGAGAAGGACTACACTGCTGTCCTCTCCTCTGTGATAGAGAAGGACTGCACTGCTGTCCTCTCCTCTGTGATAGAGAAGGACTACACTGCTGTCCTCTCCTCTGTGATAGAGAAGGACTACACTGCTGTCCTCTCCTCTGTGATAGAGAAGGACTACACTGCTGTCCTCTCCTCTGTGATAGAGAAGGACTACCCTGCTGTCCTCTCCTCTGTGATACTCTGAGTCTCTGTTCATCATTCCACATCTTTTATCGCCATGCAAGAGATAATACTAAGCTTAGTATTTGCATGCTTTGCTAAGAAAAGAAAAGCAAAAGAACAAATGGCTTGTGAGGAGGTGAAACACGTTCACTGTTAAGCACCTTTTGTGAAAACTACACGCATTTGATAAACGTTTTGATTGCTACATGTATGCACACTGCACAGTATTAAAGTATCGTTTCGTTTCTATCACAAAAGTTACTGAGAAAAACTTTTCATTTTCATTCATATTTAATGACCCCAATGCTGGGTCAGTTGAGAGGTTGCGACCCTGGAAAAGATGAACCATAGACATAAAAGGCAGCAATAGCGCAATGGAATAGATTTGAAGGAGTACTTTTCAAGTGTCCCCGTTGGGTTGCGCTACAATATTGTCCTCTAGTGGTTTAAAGTAAGAATTACAAGTGCAGTTCTCACCGTCCAACACTAGATGGCGGTGGTGAAGCGCAGCCCTAAGGAAGGGGGTTTTAAGCGGTCGTGTGATGCGAACGTTACAAACGCAGTGATGAAAGTGAACAGTATTTATCTGTTATATTATTATTATTGTATTGTAATTATATCATTATAAATAAACATACATAATTACAGTGTATTCATATACATCATTACAAACACTGACGTTTCATTTTCTTCCCCAACAGAAACAACTTCATGGAGGAACTTTAGAAATCACACACTAATATGATTTATTTTGATTAAAATGTGTATATTCTATTTGTTATATTCCATGCTATCCAGACTTAACAGTCACAACAGTTAACAGTTGCATTTTTAGCTGCAGCAGAGATTTGAACCAAGGTTCTTAGCATGGTTCTCCAATCATTCCTACCACTGAACCACCAGAGCTGTACATTTACAGCTATTTGGAAGTATATTTTGTACTTCTGTGAGTGTCTCTATGTGTTGACGAGCTGTTGTCGACAAAAGTATGTTATGTATGAGTAATTTGGATATTACAGCTACATTTATATTTGCAGCTATGTGTTGAACATCTGTTTTAGACAAAAATTGATGCAGTTATGTTTTAAAAACTGGGAATTTACCATCACATTTATAACAGTAGTCTAGATTAGGATTTGAACCTAAGGTCTCCACATGGTAGGAAGGAACTTTACCACTGAAGCACCAGGCTTGTTTAGGCTTAATGTTTTGGAAATATGTTATACTCTTCTGACTGTGTCTATGTGTTGACAATCTGTTCTAGACCAAAGTAGGTTGAGTTATGTTTTAGAAAGTGGAAATTCATCGTTGCCTTCATAGCAACAGATTCAGATTCATCTGTTGGATCGTTTGGTCACGCCTGGCCTTAACTCCTCCCACAAAAACATGGCGGCCCACTGATAAACCCATGCTTGATTGTTGACATTCGTTTTAAACGTGATCTCACTGTATGTACGCAATACAATCCCGCTAACCATGTCGAGATTAATCGTAAAAAACCTACCGACTGGGGTAAGTCATTAGGGCTAGTGACAAGTTAACACTGCAGTCGTAGTTTTGACATACTGGTCGTGTTAACTAACGTGCTTAATTCAGCCTCTCGTTAGGCTGTTTGTGTAATCGAGGATGTGAACGTATATAAACTAGAAATACTTTCAATGACAAGTGACACTTTGCAGATAGTTAGCCTGTAACAGTTAAAAGTGAAAGTGCGTCTGTCTCTGTGTCCAGATGAAGGAAGACAGGTTCCGACTCTTATTTGGAGCATTCGGGACCCTGACTGACTGCAGCTTGAAGTTCACTCCAGATGGGAAGTTCCGCAAATTCGGCTTTGTGGGTTTCAAGACCGAGGACGATGCGGACAAGGCTCTGAAGCACTTCGACAAGAGCTTCGTGGACACGTCCAGAGTTACGGTGAGGAATCTCTCTCCCTCCTGGTCAGCCCCCCTGCTCTTTCACATGCCTGGTGCGGTCCTCTCTGATGACTCGGTGTGGCCTGTCTGTCTGAGCAGGTGGAGAAGTGCAAGTCTTTTGGTGACCCCACTAAAGCTAGAGCTTGGAGTAAACACACCCAGGGTGCAGGCCCAGGGTCAGTTACCACGGATACCAAAGGGGAGGAAAGAAAGGTAAACGGAAAGAGATTTATTCGGTCTTTTTTCCATGCATAGTTTAATCTTTCCATGTAATATTGACCCCCCCCATACTGAAGCGTCAGCGTGTCTTTAATCTTCCTTTGTGTTGTTTTGTGCTCAGGACAAGAAGAAGAAAAAGAAGAAAGAAGAGAAAATTAGCGTTTTAGGAAAAGTATGTTTGTTTTCCAGAGAAAATCCTGATATACCAAAATCAGATTCTAGGAAAGCCTGTGATGACACTAAAGGTGTTTGTTGTGAATCTGTTGGTCCATGTTTGACCCTGTTTTCTCCTTGTCAGCTGGAGGAGGATCAGGGCTTTAAGGAGTTTGTGTCAGTACATCAGAACCGCAGTCAGGTCCCTACCTGGGCTAACGACGCTGTGGACCAATCGACAGCCCCCAAGGTTGGGAAGGGAACCAATCAGGAGAAGACCAAGAAGAAGTCTTCCTCGGATGATTACCTCAACTTCGATTCAGACGAATCAGAGGATGAGGAGGAAGGAATGGAGGCGGGGCGGGATGAGGAAGATGAGGAAGATCAGGGTGAGTTTGTTGTATAAGACGTGTTATTCAGATTCAGATTCAGAATACTTTATTAATCCCCTTGGGGAAACTCTGGCAGGACAGTGCCCACCGAGGCAACACGACAAAGTACATTATCGGCGCACAAGCCTTCTGAAATAGAGGGAAAACACAAATAGATTTTCGAGGAGAAAAAAAAGATACATGCCAGAGCCTGTAACCAAAAAAAAAACACCTCAGCAGACAGATAAGCAACAACAACAAGCAGGTGGAGGCGTTGGATGAAGGGGTGGGGGGTGGGGGTAGGGGGTGTAGAGAGACGTCGTACCTCAATCTTGCAAGATAGAAACAGGTAGGGGGAGGGGTAGCCCTGCACGGTACCAGAATTCCATGTTTCAGCTTAAAAGGGCGATGCAGTTAGTCTCTCCAGCAGACAGGCAGACGATAGAGCAGGAAAAAGATAAGGGAGCAAAAAAGTTTGCGACCGCCTCCACGAGAGCAAGGACAAGAAGGCTCTGTTAGTGTTAGTGAGTATGGCTGCATGTGTAGAAGGGGTGCGGCTTTGAGGATCGTTGTAGTGACTCTTTTTGTACGGACAGGTGCTTCCAAGGGGGCCCTGAAGTCTGGCCTGTCTGATATGGAGTACCTGCGATCAAAGGTAGCACAGCCAGGGGACGACGTGGAGCAAAGTGAGGAGGAAAAGGATGAAGAAGAGGATGACGATGAAGAACATACAGGGCCTGTGCCTGCTGACAGTGCATATGAAAGTGGAGACAAAGATGTCCAAAAGGCCAAAGCCTCGGCCTCGGCCCCTGCCCCGGCCTCCACCCCGGGCCCAGATAAAAACCTCAACAAGAAAGCCAGCAAGTCTTCCAAACAGGAAGTGAGGCCCTCTTTATCTTCTAAATTTGTCATCCGAAATCAACCTGAACCTTCCGTCCCTGATCCCCTGAAGTTATTTAAAACTTGAACTGCGCGCGTGTGTGTGTGTGTGTGTGTGTGTGTGTGTGTGTGTGTGTGTGTGTGTGTGTGTGTGTAGACAGAGCCCACCACAGAGTTCCAAGTCAAACTGAGAGGCGCTCCATTTAATGTCAAAGAGGTGAGAGCACCAAGGAATTAGATCATGAGATCATGATGTCGTCGCTCACCCTCCACATTCCAGTTCTAGCTGTTTCAGCGTTCCAAAAACATCACTGTTCTGTTTGCGTGTCACACCAACCAGCAACAAGTACGGGAGTTCATGACCCCTCTGAAACCTGTGGCCATCCGGATCGGCAAGAACGAGAGGGGCGACAGGACAGGTGTGTGTACCTGTAAGGCTGGTACAGATGCTGCTCAGCAGGGCTGTGACAGTGTGAGCGTGTGTGTGTGTGTGTTTTGTTTCAGGGTACATCTATGTGGATCTCCGCTCTGACGAGGATGTGGAGAAGGCCCTGAAAAAGAATAAAGATTACATTGGTGGGTGTGTGATTCAGGTGTGTGTGGTGTGTGTGTGTCTGGGAGTGCATTTGAAGGTGTGTTTCTCACAGATGCCTCGTGTGTGTGTGTGTTTTCAGGAGGGCGCTACATCGAGGTGTTCCGCACGAGCGCTCAAGGACAGGCCAGGACGTCCAAGCAGGACGGTGGGAGGGAGAAGAACTTCACCCGGACGCTGAAAGAGGACGAGGAAGAGGAAGATGTCTCCGAGTCCGGCCGGCTCTTCGTCAGGAACCTGCCTTACACCTGCACAGAGGAGGATATCACAGAGCTGTTTACCAAGCACGGTACCCCCCCCCACACACCCCCACTTCTCCTCCTCCAACCCACACACACAGTCTGACGTACAAACTCCCTCACCCGCTTGTCGAAAAGTCAGGGGAGTACGTTTATTTTCAGATAGTAGACAGGACAGATTTTTGACAGACCAGAGGATGAGGTCACTCGGCTGGTCTCCTCCCTGACGCTGCTCCCTCCTGCAGGGCCCCTGTCTGAGGTGATCTTCCCCATCGACAACCTCACCAAGAGACCCAAAGGCTTCGCCTTCGTCACCTACATGATCCCAGAGAACGCTGTGTCAGCTCTGGCCCAGCTGGACGGACACGTGTTCCAGGTCACCCGCTCGGTCCACAATCTAGAATGTTCTTTGACGTTTAAAGAACATTTGATTCATTTTCTCTTCTTTATTTGTCTTTGTCCCCCAGGGCAGGATGCTGCACCTGCTTCCGTCCGTCATCAAGAAGGAGAAGGCGGAGTCTGCTGGTTATGGCTCCACTGCCTTCAAACGAAAGAAAGATGCCAAGGACAAAGCCAGCAGTACCAGGTCAGTCACAGACACACATACAGTTGTGAGTACACACACTTGTACACACACACACACACACACACTTTGCGTTTGTCAGTAGAAGTCTAATGTCATGACTGATGCGTCTGCTGTGATTGTGTTTGGGGTTTCCAGCTCTCATAACTGGAACAGCTTGTTCCTGGGCACCAGCGCTGTTGCCGACGTGATCGCCGAGAAATACAACACGACTAAGAACAAAGTTCTGGATCATGTGGGTGCTGTTCTCCCTACACACACACACACACACACACACCTTCACGCCTGTACCTTTCCTTTGTCTACAGTTGTGAAACAACGTGCGTATTTGCTATTGCGAAGCGAACTTGACTTTTGACCAACCCCTCGCCGGTAGGAATCTAAAGGTAGTGTCGCTGTGAGGATGGCTCTGGGAGAGACGGAGATCGTCCAGGAGACTCGGCAGTTCCTGCTCGACAACCACGTGTGTCTAGACTCCTTCAGCCAGGTATGTGACCAGCTGTAGGTCCACCAAGACACCTTCTGTGCATTTTACCTGAACTGTGTTTTCGTGGGCTCGTAGGCAGCAGGACCCAGAAGCACTTGTGTGATCCTGGTGAAGAACCTGCCCAGCGGGGTGTCTGTGTCCGAGCTGGAGGCCCTGTTCTCCCCTCACGGCAGCCTGGGGAGGGTGGTGCTCCCCCCCGCGGGGCTGACGGCCATCGTGGAGTTCCTGGAGCCCACCGAGGCGAAGCGGGCCTTCACCAGACTGGCCTACAGCAAGGTGGGGGAGGACAAACATCCGCTCTCTCTCAAACACATGCATCTCTCCTGCTGTCACTCACTCTCTCTCTCTGTCTCTTTCTCCAGTTCCAACATGTACCCCTGTATTTGGAGTGGGCTCCAGGAGGAGTGTTCACAGCAGCTGCACCTGTGTCAGGTAACCCCCCCCCCCCCCCCCCCCCCCCCGCAAAAAATGAAATCTCATTATGATTTCCCTCCTCACACCACCTAATACATAAACAACGTTCATTTGTGTGTTTCTCAGAGCCCAAGGCCAAACCAGAGGCCCCAGCGGCAGAGACAGGAGGAAAGGAGGAGGAGGAAGAGGAGGAGGAAGAGGAGAGCGCTCCGGGTTCCACGCTGTTCATCAAGAACTTGAACTTCAGCACAACGGAGGAGACCTTACGTGAAGTAAGGAGATCGCCAAGCTCGAGGTCAGATTAGGAAAAGCACTTTAGCACGTTAACACGAGGTCCTTCTCTCTCTCTCTCACCCCCAGACCTTCTCCAAATGTGGCAAAGTGAAAACCTGCACCATCTCCAAGAAGAAAGACAAGACGGGTACTGATCAGCGAGCGTCGTTGTCGAGCGTTCAGGATCCGTGTGTTGGAAGCCATGATGAATGAATGAATAGGTTTATTTGACATGATGTCCATGTGTGTTCTCTGGGTTCCTGCAGGTAAGACCTTGTCCATGGGTTATGGTTTCGTCCAGTACCTGACACCTCAGGCTGCACAGAAAGCCATGAAGCAGCTACAGGTATGAACACAGACACACACACCTGGGCACAATCTTCACATGACATCCACCCTGCCTCAATCCCTGCCTGACGTTACTAATCTTTCCTCCCCCAAACTTCCCTCCTCGCCCTCCATCAGCACTGCAAGGTGGACGATCACCAGCTGGAGCTGAAAGTGTCGGAGAAAGACACAAAGTGAGTTACCGCGGCGACGTGGTCTCCTTCTCGATCTTTCTGGACCGTTCCGTCCAGTGTGACGTCCTGGTCCTCTGGTGTTGAGCAGCCATGTGTCGTCCTCTGTCCTCAGGCCTGTAAACAAGCCTCGCAAGAAACAGGAGGAGAAGAAACAGACGAGCTCCAAGATCCTCGTACGCAACGTCCCCTTCCAGGCCTCCGTCAAGGAGATAAGAGAGCTCTTCTCGTAAGACACACACACACACACACAAATTCACCTTTTACACACTCGCTTGTTCAGCCACACTCACAATGGCATTCTCAAAAACATATAGAAAAGCGTACTTGCATAAATAGGATGAATATGTTTATTTAAACGCTGTAATATGAACAGGTATTTGAGGGTACTGTTAGTTCCAGTGTTGCGTTGTGTTTGTGTGCAGCGTGTTTGGGGAACTGAAGACGGTTCGTCTTCCTAAGAAAGCTGCTGCGTCTGAGTCAGGGGCACACCGAGGTTTCGGCTTTGTGGACTTCCTCACCAAACAGGATGCCAAGGTCAGATATACCCTCAGCTCAATCCGAGCCGTTAATATGGTTCGTTTTTTTGAACCTTTCAACTAGCTGCGAGTGACAGGAAGTCAGAAGACGATTTTCCTGACATGCCGGAATGTTCCGCCTCCTTGCAGAAAGCGTTTGCCGCCCTGTGTCACAGCACCCATCTGTACGGCCGCCGCTTGGTGCTGGAGTGGGCGGACGCGGAGGATACCGTGGAAACGCTGCGGAGGAAAACTGCAGAGCATTTCCATGGTAACATATACTTGTCTTCTCTTCTCTACTCTACTCTACTCTACTACTCTCTACTTCTCTACTTCTCTTCTACTTCTCCCTATCCGAGGCGGACATATCTGTCATTGTAATTTGCATATTTACAAACGTGTAGTTGGAAAGAATGGCCGTGTAGAATATACGGTGATGTGCCGTCCCAATTTGCATGTTAACAATTGTATAGGTGGTACATTTATTTGCATAGAATATTTGGTGACAAGCTGTCCTATTTTGCATATTTCCAAGCTATAGTTTGCAAAAGTGGTCGTTTAAGATATACCATGAAGTGCCTTCCCAATTTCCATGTTCCCAATCATGAAAGTATGAGATAAAGTGTTAAATACTTAAATACATTTAACATCTGACACTATGAAGCCAGAAGTTAACCTAAGGAGTAAATTATATTCACATTTGTGTGTGTTGGTCGATAGTGTTGACGATTGATTTGTATCTAAATGTTTGTTTACGTCTGGAATACATGAATTAGGACGACATATCACCGTAACCTTTATCCGCTTTATTGCTATATGCTTTACTTCATACTTTTGTGAGACAATACGCAAATTTGGACGGCACATCACCGTAGAAAAATCAGGTCTGATTCTGATGCAGCATCAGATTTTAATAGCGGCACTATTCAAACGCCACCATTAAGTTGCGCTACAATATTGACATCTAGTGGTTGAATTTGAGAACTACAAGTGTAGTTCCTATAGCGCCACCACTAGATGGCGATGGTGTAGCGCAACCCTATGGAAGGGGTTTTTAAAGTGCACTGTTTTGACAACGACATTGGGCTTCGCTATCTATATGTATTTTATGTATTTGCGTAGAAAAAATATACTGGATGTGTTGTCCTATTTTTCATATTTACAAGGTATAGTTGGGAAAAGTGGTCGTGTAAGATATACCATGATGTGCATTCCATTAGGAATCAAATAGAATAACATTAGGTGACTTATGCAGAGTGCAAGTAGTGCTGTTAACTGGTGTGGTCCATATTTCTAGAACAGCTGGACTAAATTGAGCTAACTTTGTGTAAATGATGGGTACTTAGTGCTGAATGAATGCCTGAAAGAGTGCTCTTCTCTTGATTGTGCACAAATACATTTATATTTTAATAGCTGATCTTGAGTAATGTATGCTCTTCCCTTGGTAATTATTGGTTTTCCCGATGTATGTTTCATAATCTATAAGTCCTCTATGTTTGGAGTCTATCACGTTGCTATACTCAGTGAACAATGCTTCATTTTTCATCCTTAGATGCTCCCAAGAGACGGAAGCAGGCCGAAGTGATGGAGGGGATCATGGAGATGATGGAGGTGGGAGGGGCTGAAGAGGATTGATCAGTGGCCTCCCCAGAGCCACACCTCCACAGGTCTGGCTGGACCAGGGAGCTGCTGTCCCAGGAAAACCATGCAGGACCCCTCATGGAGCTGAGGAACAGACTGGGAGGTCATGTCAACTCAACTGGCACTGGAGGACTTTCCTTAGAGTGAAGAAATGAACACCAACTTCCATCTTTAGAGTCCAGACACAGACCGGACGTCTGGAAGACTTGTAGAGGGGTATCCTATTATGTCATTGTCATATCTGAGAAGAGTGAGCTGAATACATTTGCTCATTTGATATCAAATAGTATATTTATGTATACGTTTGAAGATTAAATGTTTTTTTTTAATATGTTTTATGGTTTAAATGTAATACTTCAATGTCTGCAAATAAACTGTGGTTGCCTTCGAGCACAACCGTTTAATCTCGAAACAATTAAAATCTACTCATGACCTTTAAACCCATCACGGGATTTGTGACGGAAGTGGATTTTTTGTGGAAAAACACTGATCATGTGACACTGATCATGTGACCTGCTCTCCCACACTGGAAACATGGCGTTCAGGCTGCTACGGTTGTCAACAACTTTACATTTAGCTGTATTTCTGCATGTTTTATTTATTTCATGCTCTTCAATAAATGCTGACATTAGTACAGTGGTTCTTGATGAAAAAACGGGACAGCTGTCGGTTCTGGACGGATATCGAGATGATTACGTTGCCTGGGCAAACTTTACCGACGACATTCAACAATCAGGGTGAGATTTATTTGGCAAGAAAATCTGATTTATCAAGACGTTGAACATTGCATCTCTGGCTGCATGAATTTGTAGATCTATAATCTGTTGTGTGCGTTAGAAGTGATGTTCAGAACAATCAGATCCATACCGATCTTATTGGTAAGTTTGTTGGATGGATCAATCGTGATTTAAAACATAGTTGACGGTGTACTTGTCACAGTCAGTGAGACAGTCTCGTCTATCCTCTCTTCTCAGATGGGCTTATCTCGAGGTAACAACTAGCGGCCGCTACAATGACAGTATCCAGGCTTACAGTGCAGGGGCCGTGGAAGCCGCTCTCACGTCCCAGGTCTGACTCCCCGTCCCGCACAACCCCCTCACCCTCTCAGCCTCTCACCCTGGAAGCTTCATATGCAAAATCAGTTCAGTTCTCTAATCAACCTGTTTGTCTCAGCTCATCTACAAGCACTGGATGAACACCTTGATGAACTACTGTGGACCCTTCACCTTCCATTCTGGTTACTGTCACCGCCTGAAGAGTTACATCAGCGCCAACCTGCAGTGGGTGACCAGTCAGATCGACGACGACCCCAAGTCACCCTACTGGCACCAGGTTCTAATGAAACACCCGTCACAGCCCTCCCGAAGTGTGACCCAGGCTGTACCCATGTCCTCTCCTAACAGTACCTTCTCCTTGTCCTCCCTGTCCACCTGTCCTCCAGGTGCGTTTGGCTCTGTTGCAGCTTAAGGGGCTGGAGGATGTCTTTAACGGGCAGATGTTGTTTCCCACCGGCTCTTTCTCCATCGAACCTTTCGGCTTCCTGTGAGTAGCATCCTGCGGTCTGATTCGCGGATGCCCTTTTACGACGAGTCATATTAATTCCCCAAAGTATGTGAGGCTTCTAGAACCTGCTCTGGTGTTTTTATATAAGGCTTCTAGAACCTGATTTAGTGTCTATCGTGAAGCTTCTTGAACCGTCTCTGGTGTTTTATGTCAGGCTTTTAGAACCTTCTCTGGCGTTTTATGTGTGGCTTCTAGAACCTGCTCTGGTGTTTTATGTTAGGCTTCTAGAACCTGCTGTCTGTTCTTCTGCTTCCCAGGCTGTTCCAGATGGGTGGGGATGTGGAGGACCTGGAGGGAGCCTTCAACAGATCCAGCCAATCCCAGCCTCTGGGCTCAGGCTCATGCTCTGCCCTCATCAAGCTGCTGCCTGGCAACAAGGACCTGATGGTGTCACATGACACATGGAACACCTACCAGTCCATGCTGCGCATCATAAAGAAATACAACTTTGCCTTTAGGACCTCCCCCACAGGTACCTCACTTCCCTTTAATGGTGACTTGACATCTGAAGTAGGCGACCTTTCTCGCCTGACCTCGAGGTCTTAAAGCCCTCCAGTTCTGATCTATGACGTCCCTCACAAAGCTACTGCATCTCTACCCTTTTCTCTTAGGTGGAGATCTGATTCCCGGGGCAGTCCAAGCCTTCTCTTCCTATCCTGGAAGCATCTTCTCTGGAGATGACTTCTACATCCTCAGCAGTGGCTTGGTCAGAGCTGGGCAGCAACGGAATGTCTAGGTTAGAAGTCTGGGTATCCAGTCGTTTTGTATTGAGCGTTTTCTGCTATTTCTCCACAGGTCACCTTGGAAACCACCATCGGCAACAGCAATCCAGACCTCTGGAAGTTCGTCAAGCCGACAGGATCAGTCATGGAGTGGCTGAGGAACATTGTAGCCAATCGTCTCGCTGCTTCAGGCAAGGAATGGGCCGATATTTTCAGCAAGTACAACAGTGGAACGTGAGTATGCCCACAGTCGGCCATGTTGTATCATCACCTGGATCGACAAACAAACATCACATGACGTATCACATGACGTGTGTGTTTGTCAGTACTGTTGTTATGATGAGTAGGCGCTATGCTGATGTCTGGAGTCAAAGGTTAGTTTGTGATTGTGGTTATCTCTGATTGCGTTTGTTTGTTTCAGGTACAACAACCAGTGGATGATTGTGGACTATAAGCACTTTACACCTGGGAAGACTGACATTAAAGACGGGCTCTTCACTGTTCTAGAACAGATTCCGTAGGTTTTCACTCACAGGCCACCACATGCAGCCTTTCTGTGTATGTGCTCGTTTCCATGGACATCTTCTCCCCCTCATCAGTATAACGTCTGTTCTTACTGCAGGGGGCTGGTGATTTACACTGACAAAACCCAAGAGCTGTTGGAGAAGGGATATTGGGCCAGCTACAACATCCCGTGAGTCCACGCTCCTTTCTTCATGACACGCGTGTCTTCCTCTCCGAATGGAGGATAACAATCCTAACTGCGTGTGTGTGTGAACAGGTACTACGAGCAGGTGTTTAATGCTAGTGGCTGTCCTGAACTGGTGCAGAAGTTCGGCCCGTGGTTCTCCCTGGACCAGAACCCCAGAGCGCAGATCTTCAAACGGAACCAGACCGCTGTTACCGACCTGGACTCGATGATCCGCCTGATGAGGTACGTCAGTCCGAGCCCCCGCCCCGCTCCCCCCGCTGCAGTGTGACTCGTCCATCTTCCCGCTCTTCCCTCCGCTCCCTTGCGTGAGAACATCCGCTCGTCTCCTCTCAGGTACAACAACTTCAGGGAGGATCCGTTGTCAAGGTGCGAGGGCTGCGACCCGCAGTCTAACGGGGAGAACACCATCTCGGCCCGCTCCGACCTGAACCCGGCGAACGGCACGTACCCGTTCGGAGCCCTGAGACAGAGGCAGCATGGCGGGACGGACATGAAGGTGACTTTCACTTCCTGTCTGGCCTCTTTCACCTCCCCCCCCCCCCCCCCCCCCCCCCCCTCAGCAGCTTCCTGTTTCTCTGCTGGAAACTTTGTTGACGTTATTTCGCCCTTACTTACACTGATCAGTGTCTGGTGTTACTGTTGAATTTCTTACACGTTTTAATCAGAGGTAGGGATAATGTCGGCACTGAACATTGCTTATGTGTCTCAAGAGGCAGGGGACAGATCATAGGTCGGTGTTTGTGTACGCCAGTGACTGATTGGCTGTTGTGTCCCTGTGCAGCTGACGTCATATGGAATGTTCCGGAATTATGAGATGGTGGCAGTGAGCGGCCCCACCTGGGACCAGGTGCCGGTCTTCCAGTGGAGCACGTCGCCATACAAAGACCTGATTCACATGGGTCACCCTGACTCCTGGGCCTTCAAACCTGTGCACGTCACGTGGAAACCATGACAACAGTTCCTCATGCCTGCCTTTTCCCTGACCCTGACACGACCCCCCCGGGTCTGAGAAACTCTGCTCCCTCACTAAGTTTTCTATGAAATTTGTATCACCTCCACATCTATCTTTGGAATCTAGTGGTTGTTTAAGGGTTCTTGAACAGGTGAGAAGGCTCAACAAAGGGAAATGTTATTTTGTTGTTTTTTCAAATACAGCATCATAATCTGAATGAGTTTAGCACAATTTTATATAATGGACAATTTTGTAATGTAATTAAATGCTCAGAATTACATTGCATTGTGTCCGTAAATTTAAATCGAATTAAAAATGTCCTTACATCTATGTACTTGATTTATTGTGTCTGTAAAATAAAAGTTTTATATGTCATTGTGTGTATTTGCTGAACTTTGGCTTAGTACAGATATAGTTAATGGCCCGTTTGACATTTAGAAATAAATCATAATAGATTACAATTAAATTGTTCATTTGAAATAATGAAGAAAATATACAATGTACTGTAATTATATTATGTGGGCGTGTCAAACCAAAGATCCAATCAGAGAACAGAAAGCATGTCCTTCACTTTTCACTATTCCGACCAACAAAAGGAAATTATTTTAGTTCCGCAGACATTTTTTTGTCCGCTTCAGCAGCTGGATATTTTACGTGACTTTAGTTATTTCACAATTCTTTGTGACTAGACAACGTTGTAAAAAGTAATTTAGTGCTTGGTAAAATTAAGTTGTTAATGTACTTTAAATAAACTAAATGACTGTAGTAGTTTGACGTTGTATGTAATGGCTATGATGATGGTGACTTGATTTCTTTACACTATCTTGTGTACTTTAAACTGTGACAGAAATACTTCTCTGTGAGTTTGATAGCGAGCCATTGCGACAGCATGGCAATCATTAACTTGGATTCTAGAAACACAGAAAGGAACGTCATCCTTTAAAACCAAGGTAAGGTGACTTTAGTCTATATTTTGCTTGTAGTGTCAGTTTCTAACAGATGTATGTGGCATCTTTTGACGTGGCCGTGATACGAAGTGGAAAAACTTGAATGGTTGCATTTTGACGCACCGGCGACGCGAACAAGCAATGTTTCCTACAGCTGAGCATTAAGTATGCATTGCAAAAGCTGTGTGCACGTATCTTTAAAATTCTCCAAACGTTTCCTGTTACATTGCAGGTCACATGTTGTATCCTCAAGGTGTCTTCCGTGATGGGTTCCTGGCACCCAGTTTCCAACCTAAAAAACTACGCTTCCCATCATCCTCCGACGGTGACTTTCCTCTTGTGTCTGCTGGTCCTTGTCCTCTCCTTCATTGGGATCAGCTCATATGCCCACAAACACATCTTGCCCAATCCAGATATAAAGGTACAGTGGTGTATTTATTTTATACACGTCTGTAACGTCTGTGATGACTAACCTGTGCAAATCTCTGTTTCCTTTTCAGGACTGGAACAACTTCCTGTCCTCCATCGCCGGTCACCAGCTGTGTGAGGTGACCAATGGCACCACGGATGAGGACGTTTCCAGTCCTCCGACTGGGCAGAAGACCGATAGAGACTCGTTGGAGAGCCCTTCTCAGAACCCGCCTGTGGTGACCCAGTACTCCCTCATGGTGCCCCTGGCTCTGGTCCAGCCTGACAGCCAGACCCCCATGGTTGTGGAGCTGCACACCAGCCTATTGGCCAGTCAGTTAGGCATGTCGGGTCAGTGTCCTCCACTCATATCAGATGACGTCACTGATTGACATCTGTGGTACACTGGGTGCATCGATGCATGTGGTGGGATCGGTCCTTTACACACTGTTTTTTTTGGTTGTTTTTTTTTAATCAGGTGATGAAACTGTGATTGTTGCTCTTCAATTTTTCCCTCTTCTCACTGGGGGAAACACCTTCACCTGCCTTACCTTCAGTGTACCTGCACACACTCTACCTCCGGCCCCGTAAGAATCTCACATCTTTCTCCTCACGGGCATGGCTATATTGTGTGTGTGCAGGTGGGCGTGTGTGTGTGTGTGTGTGTGTGTGTGAGAGACATAGTTTGATCTGTGTTGTTGTGTCCAGTCTTCCCCCCCAGTGTCCAAACAACGAGAAGGTGACCCCACCTGTCCGAGCGGTTGCCGTGGAAACAAGTAGCCAGTCCCCCGCAGCCTCGCATTTGTGTTACAGCCTGAAGTCCACCCACGACCCCAGTCTCACTGCTATGTTGACGCAGGTGCAGGAAATGAAAATAAACTCCTCAATATGCTGCTACAGAAAACCAGAGAATCCTTTTTTAACACGTGTAGTATTTTTTGATTCTTCTTCTGCAGGAGCAACAGAACATTGCAGTACAACACCTGGTGCAGGTGTGTGTGGTTCTGCTGGGAGTGTGTGTCCTACTTTGTCTATCTGCCAGCTTCACACACACGCGTCGTCACCAAGGCAACGGCCTGAGCCAGCAAAGGGTAACAAACTCTGCTTTTCTACTGAATGTTAGGTTTTTGAACCTCACGTCTGATGCAGTGTTATTATAATATGTTCATTTTTGATAGGAGCCCCTTATTGACTCCTGATATCGATCGTCATAAAAGAGAGATCTGCCACGACGAGAAAGAGGCATCAACAATCACGACAACAGGAAAGAGAGAGAACAGAGCATGAGGAGAGACCAAAAGCACTTATAAGGAGGATGTCTTTCTTTTTAAGGCAATAATTCAATGGACCAACTAATTTCTTATTCATCAATCATGTGATTGATCAGGAATTGATAGGTTTGTCAGGTTAAACACCTTTTTCAGGACCAGCTTGAATAATAAACACCTCTAATAGAGTTGTCAGATAAATGAAACTTTTTTCCCTGTTGCTGAAAGGCCGTTGTAGTTCTTTTGTAGGAGAATGTTCTATATTGTTACGAGGCTCTTCAGGTAAGTGGCCTTGTCTTCAGTGGGCTATCTGACTTTGCACCATGCTTCTAGCTCAGTATTCAACATCAACTTTAAGAATCTAGCCTGTAGGCTTTTCTTTCTCAAAAAAATACAATAGAAAAACAGCAATTGAAACCACTTAAAATGTGTTTTAATTCTTCCACCCATCTCAAAGCAGCTTGTGTTGTTCAAGTCCACACCTTGGCTTGACTGATGCAAGGCTCTCCTATTATGTCTCTCTAACTTGTTGTTAATCCTCTTCTTGAGTCAATTCAGCAATTCTAGAGGCATAGTTGGGTAGTGACATTTACAGGTGGTTGGATTCCAACAGCCTCCAGCCGCATTGTGACCCTGAATGGCTGCAATCCTGAAATTAATCTTCATACAAACTGTCCAGCCACTGTCCCAGTGGACATTTTACACTGCATCATCAACACCCATGCTCCCATTTAGTGACAAATTGCGTTTCTTTCTCCAAGAAGTTTAGCAACATCGTTATGCACCAATAAAATGCTCAGTTCTCAGTTGGATAAAAAGTCAACTCTCCTAAAATGTCCCTATTTGGATTTCACTACAGTAAATGCAAAGTTATTTATGCGCTTGCCTTTTCCCCTTATTTCTGTAGAGTGACAGAACTATTAGCAAATCAGATGAATATGTTCACATTTGAAGGTCTCTCATTGGCTGGTAATACTGAAAAGGGGGCGTGTTCTTGTTTGGTTCGTCCCCCTTTCCGTAACCAGTCCAAAGGAGCTCGTGAGGCAGGTTTACTGCGGCCTACTGTGGAGCTCTTAGTTGATATATTATGTCTTATATCATCTTTATTCTTTGACGGATAATTCACACGGACCCTGGAGTGATACTGAAGTTTCTTGCCGAGAGAAAAAACGGTTTGCAAATTGAATGAACTGTTACTCATGCGATCTCTTGCAGGTGTTATAGCGGTAACGTTTAAACAGCTACACAGATTCTATGATCCAAAAATATAATGTGGGTGTGGGAGAAATGTAGAATGAGCTCATTACACCATTTATCGATGCATGACTACATTGAAAAACCCAAGACTTTATCGGTATAGCCTAAGCAGCTATCTTGGCAATAAAATGGCGTGAATAGTTGGATCCAGTGGTGGGTTTGATCCAAATACATGGCAGACAAACAATGTCGGTCCAGACTAGGGAGCTCAGCTAGGCCTCCCATGTCCTGCTGGAGGATCAGAGGGAGTTTTCTGCTCTTAGTCTTGAGAGGAAAGGAAATAAAGTGACGATAATAATAGTACTAGTTTACTGTTGAGATTTGATCAGGTGAAACGTGTTGTCAACATGCTCATCCCTCTAGAATGGGATCTTTAGCCTCCCTCATCTAATTACAGGTACAAATATTTGAGACCTGTAATTTAAGTCCAAGGAGGTATTGAACAGACTTTGAAAAACTTTATATTTTCATATATGTCTGACATTAGACTGCCATAAAAAAAACTTAACAATAAAAAGACATTCTGAGTATTTGATTTGGGTTGTAAGCTCACACTAAGCCACAATATAACAGGGGAAATCTAGAAATCATCATTCCTACTTTCCAGGACCTTCCAGAAGACCAGGAAGTAGTTAAAGGTGAAAGGTCATGGCCTTCTCAAACTACAGCAGTCTGAACCGAGCTCAACTTACCTTTGAATACCTTCACACCAACTCGTAAGTATCGTTTGAGAAGTAAACATGCACATGCAAATGATGAGTACCAGGAGTCCCCA
Source organism: Neosalanx taihuensis (assembly GCA_030340665.1). Lineage (NCBI taxonomy): Eukaryota > Metazoa > Chordata > Actinopteri > Osmeriformes > Salangidae > Neosalanx > Neosalanx taihuensis. The sequence continues at coordinate 4,361,563 of CM059316.1, read as the reverse complement.
GCCATTCTATGTTAGCGTTCCATAATTCCAAGCCACTGACCGTGCAAACCAGGGGCATCAAGAGCACACAGGAAGTGATGTGTCCACAAGCAAACATAGGGCAGAGACTCCGGCTGATGGAACGATAATCCACACCAGACCAAAGTGACCATAAAAAGATAGATTCAACTGTCTCTTTAGCTACAGGTCTGGACATGTCTGGGTCCTGATTGGTTGGCTTCTCTGTTAGTCGTGATGGACACTCACATGTTGCCCATGGTTACAGCCTCCCTGGTGTTTATATACCTCACAGTGCCCTCCGAACCAGGTTGACCTCTAAAAGAGCGCTTGTTGTTTGTCTCCAGGACGACACATGAGTTCCTGTTTGGAGCTCTGGCAGAGCTGGTGGACAACTCCAGGTACAGGCGGTTTACTACAGCGTCGTTACCTGCATGCGATTACAAAACACCTCGAATCTACGCATCATTGTGAAGAAAGACACTGTTTGAGATTGACAGCGATGTTCTGTGCGTCTCAAACACAGACTCAGACACCGACCGGTCATGAAGTCAGGATAAAATTCCATAACAGTCAGGGTCATTCTCATTGGTCTGACCACCTGTCAATTATTTATGTTACAGGGATGCCAATGCCACCAGAATTGACATCTACACAGGTACATGACTAGGAGTTACACTGCACACTCAAACACTCTCCCAAAACACACACCCTCACAAACTCCCAGCACACACTCAAACACTCTCCCAAAACACACACCCTCACAAACTCCCAGCACACACACCTTCACAAACTCCCAGCACACACTCAAACACTCTCCCAAAACACACACCCTCACAAACTCCCAGCACACACTCAAACACTCTCCCAAAACACACACCCTCACAAACTCCCAGCACACACACCCTCGCAAACTCCCAGCACGCACTCAAACACTCTCCCAAAACACACACCCTCACAAACTCCCAGCACACACACAAACACTGCCAAAACACACACACCAACATCTTGAAGGTGGTCCTGACACCTCTCTCCTCCCCACCGGCAGAAAAGAAAGCAGACACTCGGGGGGGCTACATGCTCTGTTTCCTTGACGATGGGACTGGAATGGACCCCAGTGAGTGACATGGCTCCCATCTTCAGACAACAAAGACACACAGGTGAAACCCCCCCCCAGTCCAGGACACTAACCTCCCTCCATCTCTCCTCCACTTCGCTTTCAGACGAGGCGACTCACGTCATCCAGTTTGGAAAGTCCAGCAAGCGCTTTCCAGAGTCCACTCACATCGGCCAGTACGGCAACGGACTGAAATCGTGAGACTCTTCTTTCCTCCTGAGGGTCAGGCTGCAGCCGCTCTGTCCAGACAGCAGATCTGTGCTCAACACTTCTGTCTGTCTCCATGTTTGATACTCAGGGGCTCCATGAGGATCGGGAAGGACTTTATATTGTTCACCAAGAAGGACGACACAATCTCCTGCTTGTTCCTGTCCAGAACATTCCATGAGGAGGAAGGGTTGGATGAGGTGAGTGTTTGCTAAATGAATATGTTATTATTTTTAAATACACCCTCAGCACTCACAGGTGATTGGGCTAAGAATAACTGAGTTAAGACCAGAGAGAAAAGGAAAAAAAAACACTTTCTTATCAAAACTTTTGTTCAAATCTTTTGGGTTAAACCTTTTTCTGTGGGGGAATAGTTTGGGAAAAAATCTGTTTCTATAGGTTAAATTGGTCCTTTTTTTCCAGGTGATTGTCCCTCTGCCCACCTGGGACCTGAAAACCAAGAGACCAATCACTGCTGATGTGGACAAGTTCACTGTGGAGACAGAGCTCATCTATAAGTACTCTCCCTTTAAAAACGAACAACAGCTGATGGAGCAGTTTAACAAGATTGAGAGCAGCAGTGGTAAGCATTTTCTGTATCTGTGTGTTGTCATGACAATCAAACAGCTCATGTTAATATTCCATTTGTACTCTCGGGTGAGTAAATAAAGGCTTAAGAAGCAAGACAGTGTCAAATACTTCAGTCTAATGACACTACTTATTGTTTCTGGGGTTTGTCTCAAGGTTTCAAATCGAACAGGAGTTACAGTGGTTATCTTTATTGATATTGCTGTTGGACCAATGTAAAGTGAAATGTACCGTATTTTTCGGACTATAGGGCACACTTAAAAGCCTTTATTTTTCTCAAAAAACGACACTGCGCCTTATAATCCGAAGCGCCTTATATATGGATTAATTATTTTGTTTACTGACCTCTAAGCGATTTTTGCGTGGTCCAAGGCACAAAATAAAAATGTTTTAATACGACTTGGGTAAACTACAAAGCCCACCGCTTGCAGCATTACGGCTACCGTAACCAGGAGCGTCGCGGAGTAATACATACTGTGCTTCACCATAATATTATTCGACTGATTTATCTGACTGTTTTTTTTTCTGTTTAATGCGCCTTATAGTCCGGTGCGCTTTATATATGAAAAAAAAGATCGAAAATAGACCATTCATTGACAGTGCGCCTTATAATCCAGTGCGCCCTATAGTGCAAAAAAATACGGTAAATGAAAAGTAACTTTTCAGTCTTGTGCTCAGAAATAGTAGCGTACTCCAGCCACCATCCTCTGCACATGAACAGAGACTCCCCTTGTCTCTCCCACTTTGCCTTCAGAGCTGACAAAACGTTCAATGCCATAGGCAGTAGGCTCCGTGCTTAGAGACCAGAGTTGAAGTGAGACGGACCTTTTAACAGCAGTTTAGAACTATCACATTTCCATCCCGAGGTGTGTGTGCGCGCGCGGTTGTGTCAGTGTGCGATCTGCTGACCGTTTGTGTCGGTGTGTAGGGACCCTGGTGATCATCTACAACTTGAAGCTGATGGACAACAGAGAGCCTGAGCTGGACGTTGAAACAGATCATCAGGACATCTTGATGGCCGGGACTCCTTCTGAGGGAGTGTGAGTCGTCTCTCCCCCCCCCCCCCCCCCCCCCCCCCCTCTCCTCCTCACTGGTATAACTCACCTTGCCTGTGGTTTGACATGTATAAATACTCGTCAATGACATCACTTCCTCTCGCCGCAGGAAGCCGGAGCGGCGTTCGTTTCGAGCGTACGCCGCCATCCTGTACATCGACCCCCGCATGAGGATCTTCATCCAGGGGCACAAAGTGAGAACCAAGCGGATGTCCTGCTGTCTATACAAACCCAGGTAACAGCACCCTGATTGGCTGCAGCCCCGACCTCACCCTGCCTCCTTGCAGAACCCAAACTCCTCTTTTGAATGGCTTCAGAACTGACTGAGAGTCTCCTCAGGGTGTACAAGTACACGTCGACCCGCTTCAAAACCCGGGCTGAGCAGGAAGTAAAGAAGGCCGACCACCTCGCGAAGATCGGTGAGTCCAGCTGGACGGACTCGGTGCGTAGTTTCCTGTCTGAGGGGCACCGGCCCGACCTTTGACCCTGCGTCTGTGTGTGTGTGTGCGCGTGTGTGTTTTCAGCGGAGGAGAAGGCTCGCGAAGCGGAGAGCCAGAGTCTAGCTGTCGATGCCAAATTGGGAGGGGACCTGTCCAAGGATGCACGAGTAAGCTTTAATAATGTGATAGGAAGGCCCAGCTTGTTGTTGGATGGGTGCGTCACAGGAAAATAGCGTCTTGTTCATCGTGAAACCTGCTGTCTGCCACAGGCCTCTCTGAGGAAGGCCCAGGACTCCGCCATGATGCTGCGCCGTGACGCTGAGTTGATGAAGAAGATCCTGGAGTCCAAACAGAGGTCTGACACGACCACACATGCTACACTCACAAACTAGTTTAGTCCTGAGGGTTAAAAGAACATAGATCAAGTACTTTGGATTGGTACTGTATTCGACAGGATGAGTCACGTGTATCATGAACAAGGTCAGCGTTCTGTATTTCCATACGATAATCTCTTTCCCTCCCTCCCTCCCTCCCTCCCTTTTTCCCCTCCCTCAGGGCGCTGAAAGAGCCAAAAGAGCTGAACTTCATCTTCGGTGTGAACATCGACCAGCGGGATCTGGACGGCATGTTTGTGTACAACTGCTCCCGCCTCATCAAGATGTATGAGAAGACCGGCCCACAGCTGGAGGGCGGCATGTGAGTCACACGACCACGCCCACTTTCTCCTTCCGGAGCCCCACGCTCTCAGTCCACACTGTGTGTGTGTGTGTGTCTAACTGGCGTGCCTGTGCGTGTTCTCCAGGGCTTGTGGGGGTGTGGTGGGGGTGGTAGACGTGCCCTACGTGGTTTTGGAGCCCACTCACAACAAGCAGGACTTTGCAGACGCCAAAGAGTACAGGCATCTTCTGAAAGCCATGGGAGAACATCTGGCTCAGTACTGGAAAGACAGCAACATCGGTGAGACACACTGCTGCCTGTCTCAGCTGTTCTGATGCTGCCACCTGGAGCCTGTGTGTTCAAGCCTGTGTGTGTGTGTGTGTGTGTGTGTGTGTGTGTGTGTGTGTGTGTGTGTGTGCTGCAGCTCAGAAGGGCATCGTTAAGTTCTGGGATGAGTTTGGTTACCTGTCAGCCAGCTGGTCAGCTCCACCCTCCTCAGAGCAGCGCTACAAGAGACGACGAGCCATGGAGATACCACTCACCATACAGTGTGGTGAGACACACACACACACACCATACAGTGTGGTGAGACACACACACACCATACAGTGTGGTGAGACACACACACACACACACACACACCATACAGTGTGGTGAGACACACACACACTCACCATACAGTGTGGTGAGACACACACACACTCACCATACAGTGAGGTGAGACACACACACACACACACCATACAGTGTGGTGAGACACACACACACACTCACCATACAGTGAGGTGAGACACACACACACACACACCATACAGTGTGGTGAGACACACACACACACACACCATACAGTGTGGTGAGACACACACACACACTCACCATACAGTGTGGTGAGACACACACACACACTCACCATACAGTGTGGTGAGACACACACACACACACACTCACCATACAGTGTGGTGAGACACACACACACACACACACACTCACCATACAGTGTGGTGAGACACACACACACTCACCATACAGTGTGGTGAGACACACACACACACACACACACACAGACACACACTCACCATACAGTGTGGTGAGACACACACACACACACACTCACCATACAGTGTGGTGAGATACACACACACACACACTCACCATACAGTGTGGTGAGACACACACACACTCACCATACAGTGTGGTGAGATACACACACACACACACTCACCATACAGTGTGGTGAGACACACACACACACACACTCACCATACAGTGTGGTGAGACACACACACACACACACCATACAGTGTGGTGAGATACACACACACACACACCATACAGTGTGGTGAGATACACAAACACACACACTCACCATACAGTGTGGTGAGACACACACACACACACACACACACAGACACACACTCACCATACAGTGTGGTGAGATACACAAACACACACACTCACCATACAGTGTGGTGAGACACACACACACACACACACAGACACACACTCACCATACAGTGTGGTGAGACACACACACACACACACTCACCATACAGTGTGGTGAGACACACACACTCACCATACAGTGTGGTGAGACACACACACACACACACTCACCATACAGTGTGGTGAGATACACACACACACACACCATACAGTGTGGTGAGACACACACACACACACACTCACCATACAGTGTGGTGAGACACACACACACACACACCATACAGTGTGGTGAGACACACACACACACCATACAGTGTGGTGAGACACACACACACACACACTCACCATACAGTGTGGTGAGACACACACACACACTCTCACCATACAGTGTGGTGAGACACACACACACACACTCACCATACAGTGTGGTGAGACACACACACACACACACACCATACAGTGTGGTGAGACACACACACTATGTAACCACATAACCGCAATAAACAAGTGTGGTTCCACACACATACAAGACAAATGGAAATGCACACACATATGGCTCCCCATACACACACACACACACACACAGAAAGGTTGTGAACCGTGTGTCTGTGTGTCGTCTAGATAAGTGTTTGAAGTGGAGGACGCTGCCGTTCCAGATGGACGCTGTGGACAGACGATACCCAGACAGCTGGGTGTGTCTGATGAACCCAGACAGCACCCAGGACAGGTACACACACACACACACACACACGCTCACACACACACACACACACACGCAGCCAGTGAGTGGCATGACTGCGTGCTTTCAGGTGTGACGCGGCAGAGCAGAAGCAGAACCTGCCCTGCGGATCTCTCCGGAAGGTGGTCCAGACAGCTGAGGACAAACAGAAGGATCTGACTGAGAAGATCAGACAACAGCAGGAGAAGCTGCAGGCCCTGCAGGTACACACACACACACTCTTACACACACACACTGTCGGAGATGTGGGGGTCTTGGTGTTTGAGGGGCTGCTCACTGTTATCTGTGTTCTGGACCTGGTAGAAAACCAGCACCATCAAATCCTCAGCAGACCTTAAGAAGCTACCTTTGGATGTCAGCATGAAACCTGCTTCAGAGGGCTCTCCTCAGGTACACACACTCACACACACACACTCACACACACACACACACACACACAGGGCACTGACGTTCTGTCTGTCTCCCAGGCCACCAGGTCCTCCCGGCCTCGCTCCCCTCCTCTCCCCCCCCACCTCAAAAACGCTCCCAGCGTCCCGCCCCCAGTCACCCGGACGCCCGCCGTCTCTCCCCGGTCTTCGCGGACGCCTGCACCTCCCCCGGCACCCAAAGTCGACCAATCCCGCGTCAGAGCCCCAGCTAAGGCTCCGCCCCCTGTAGCAAAGCCCGCCTCCAAAACTCCAGCCAAAGCCCCGGCTAAAACTGCCCCAGCTAGCCGCAACTCTCGGGTAAGTGCGTGCGTGTGTATTCCTTAAGTACAGCAGTCAGTGCCAATGCTGATCTAATAGTCCAGTCTTGAGGGTGAAGGTTGATCTGATCTGATCTTCTTCTTTTGCGTCTCCTGTCAGACACCAGCCAAGCCCTCGCCAGCCAGGACCTCCACCCTGGGCAACACACGCAAGAGAGTGGTGGAGGAAGATGAGAGTGAGGAGGAGGACGAGGAGGAGGATGAGGAGGAGAAGGAGAAGGAGGAAGACAGCGAAGAGGAGAGCGAGGAAGAGGAAATACTGCCCAAGAAATCCAAGATGGCCGCCGCACCTGGGAGCCGAGGGAAAGCTGTGGAAAAGGCCACTCCTGCCAAGCGGGTCAAAGTGACAGAGGTACAAACGCGCACACACACACACACACACACACACACACACACACACAGGTACATACACATGCATAGTCACAGGTGAGGATCTAATCTAGCCTACATCAGTGAGAGCTGCATTAGATGAAGCATGAAGCCAAGCAGGTCATGGTTGTACCTGTGAGAACAGCCACACCTGCTCCCTCAGGCAACGCAGCCGCCCCTCCTCACCCTGCCCTCAGCCAGCAAAGCCACACCCACCTCCACCCCTAAACCAGCCCCCTCTGCGCAGGCCGGGTCTAAAACCAAGGTACCGACTGGTGACTGCCCCCCCCCCACCACCACTCTCTCGACCTAATCATCTATCTGGTGGTGTTACACAGAACAAGAGATTCTAAACTTCTCTCTGAATAATCCTCAACCAATCCAAACAGTTCTTTCTCTCTCCTAACCCAATCCAAACAGTTATTTCTCTCTTAACCCAATCAAAACATTCCTGTCTCCTTCTGCTAACCCAATCAGAACAGTCCAAGCTCTCTCCTACCTTCTCATGTCCGTCTCGATCCTTAGCAGACTGCTCCTCCGTCCGGTTCATATCTCCTCTGGTCTCAGGTTTGAACTAGATTGGGTGTTTGTCGAGGGAAGCAGAGTTCTTCTGCCCCACCCAGGTGCTGGTTCTGTTAGAGCGCGGCAGGGTTCCTCTCTGATCTGTGCTGCATCTGCAGGTATCCGATGACGACCGCGACGACGACCCTGAGAAGGACTTGAAGAACAGTCAGAAAGGTGAGACACGGCCTGAAGTCCAGGGGAACTCTCCCCACTGTGGACCCCTGAACCGGAACATTCTGAGTGTGTGTGTGTCTTCTGGTTAGACAAGGGTCTGCTGGTTGAAGTCCGTGTCAACAAGGAGTGGTACACAGGGAAAGTGGTTGCCGTGGAGATGAACAAACAGACCGTGCGCTGGAAGGTGAAGTTTGACTACGTCCCCCGGTCCACCCCCAAAGACCGCTGGTGAGCCTCATCCCTCCTGAGCGTCAATGTTTGTGCGTTTGGTCCGGTTGGTCTTTGGCTGACGTTGGCGTGGTGTTTGCAGGGTGTTCAAAGGCAGCGAGGATGTGAGGTTGATGAGGCCCCCTTCCCCAATTACACAGACCCCAGACACACAGCAGGGGGTGGAGCCAGAGAAAGGCCCTGCCCCCATGGAGCCAGACACCACCCAACCAGGAACCAGTCGAGAGGTGACTGAGAGCCTGGTCACCATGATGAGGTAACGTGAGATTTCTAGAACCTTCCGGAGGGGAGAGTGGTCCAGGTAATACAAGTGTCCCAACTTATTTGTGTGTGTTTGTGTGTGTGTGTGTGTGTGTGTGTGTGTGTGTGTACCTCTCCAGGACACTGCTGCGTTATTTCTTCCCTCCTGATTTCCGGATCCCTAAAGACGACGTCAACAGTATGACAGCTGAGGAGCTGGTGGCCTTTCCCATGGTGAGGCTGACCTCTGACCCTCTCTAACCCTAACCCAAATCCACAGTTCAGACACACACACACACACACACACCCACATCTCTATACATACTGAGAGCGTGTGTGTGTGTGTCCTCTGTAGAAGGAGTATTTCCAGCAGTATGAGCTGGGTTTGCAGGCTCTGTGTAACTCGTACCAGAGTCGAGCTGACGCCAGGGCCAAGGCTGTGGAGGAGAAGAGCAGCAGCGCGGAGACCAAGCTGAAGGAGGCCGAGGAAAAACTGCAGAAACTCAGAACCAACATCGTCGCCCTGCTGCAGAAAGTCCAGGAGGTACTGCTGACTGTCTGTCTCTGTGTGTGTGTGTCTGTCTCTGTGTCTCTGTGTGTGTGTGTGTCTCTGTGTCTCTCTCTCTCTCTCCCCCTCTCTCTCCCACTCTTGCTCTCTCTCTCTGTCACTCACTCCTGCACACACACTAACATGCGTCCCTTCTGCAGGACATTGACATAAACACAGACGATGAACTGGACGCCTACATCGAGGACCTGCTCACCAAGGGAGACTAAAACCACAGAGGAAGATCTGAGGAGGCCAGGCTGGAGAAGAGAGCATTGCCCCTGAACTCTGACAGGAGATCGCTCTCCCTCCCTCCTCTCTCCACCAGCACTCGGCTTCAGGGCTCCAGAGTTTACGCTGCCAGTCCAGGCGGACGCACTTCTGTGTTCTCGGGGGCAGGGGGGGTGTGGCCTAACGGGAGGACACGCCTCCTGAGCGCAGGGGAACAAAGCTCTCTCTGTTGGTTAAACTCTTTGGTTTGTTTTTGTAAAACTTCAGTATTTTTTCACCTTATATCATTTCTATTTAGCTGCCGTCCGCCTTGTCTGTGGGTTTGGATGGGTTCTAAGGCATGATTTTATTTTGAGTCCATTTGTAAATCAGCTAGCAACTTTATGTAAAAGTTATATTATATTATGGTAGGGTCAACCAGTCCTGATTTTGTTTGCTGACTATTTAGCAAATCTTTCACAGAATTTGCGGGTTTGATTCCTTTTCCAGGGTCTGTTGAACTTGTCGGAGGGCTGTGAAATAATATTTGTGTTGACCCATGATTGGCAGAAGAGAAACAGTCTGATGAGGCTTTTCAGTCTGTGTATTAACACTCATCTGGGTCGTCTTTTCTTCCTATTGGATTGCTTGGTTATGGCACTCACCAAATGTAACTACTTACTGCGTTTTATCAGTATGGTTATTTCCACACACACCCTTGTTATTGTGACTTACTGTCCTGTGTGTTCGTTTTGCTCATATAGTTTTTTGAATAATCATTTTAGTTACCCAAGTTACCCAAAGGTTTGTGTTTGTGATATATTTGGTGCCCATGTTTCTTCTAAAATATATTTTTACCATGTCATGGCAACATTTTATTGAAAGGTGCACGTAATATGACCTTTGTATTACCATTAAAGAAAAATAAAGTATTTTTCACTGAACTAAAATGGAGCAACAATTAAAAAACAGTTCCATGACTATTCCACTGAAATGTGTTTTTGTCACGTGATGTTTCACTCCGTGATCCAGCGTGGGACTTTTATTTTGAAAAGCAGCTCGTTGTTTTGGAAGCGATTGAGGTAAGAAAGCAACTCAGATTATCAACAAAACTTTTTTCATTGGAATAATGCTTGAATGTGAGCACAAAACGACATAATACCAGAAATGTGCATACTTTAGTGAATGCATTCACTTAAAACAACTAATCACATATCTTAAGACAGCTAAAGACGGCATGACTCAAGCACAGTGGATGTTTACTTAATACGGTTCTTTAACAAATTAATTTACGGGAAATATCAACGCCAGTTTAGATCCTAGTATTGTGTCGTGCAGAAAGACCTTTTATTATATGACCTGTTATTCTGGAAGAACAGAAGACGATTGTATTTTTATCCTCAGATGACCCTTGACACAATTTCGCCGAAGGGAAAAACATAACTCAAGTATATCAAGGCGTTAAAGGGATATTTCACTAGTGTCTACAATGTACACGTTTAATATATCAGCAAGCATATTATGCCAATGGTCAATCCTTTGCACATGCATGTCAATGCAATCTAAGTTATTATGTTTCAGGCAATTCCTAATGATGTCGGTGAGGCGATTGTTCCTCAAATGTCATTCATCGGAAACCTGTTACCGGGTCGTCCGCCGGGTCACCACCTGCCCTGAGACTGTGGTTCAGCATGCGGACAACCAGTGGGAGGCAGAGGGACCTCCGGTGTTCTCCCGAGCCGGGATAGGTGCCTTCTTTCAAGACAGACCGCTGCTGAAGAACCCCTTCTTACAAGATGCCCTGCTTAAAAGCTACCTCAGGAGACATGTTCCTTATGAGGTGAGTGGTCTTAGCATCACCAGGGTAACAGTGACGGCTCAGTCTTCATGTGTGTGTAAACATGGGTATCACTGATGTGTGTCTGTGTTTTGTTTTCAAAGGCTGTGTTGTCAGACCTGTGTGAGTTTGGAGACAAGTTGTCTACGGAGGTGGACCGGTGGGGTCGGGAGTGTGAGGTCACGCCTCCTAGACTTGTGCACTTTGACCCCTGGGGTCGCCGTGTCGACCACATAGTGACCTCTCCCGCCTGGGGACGCATGAAGGAGCTGTCTGCGAAGGAGGGGATGGTTGCTATCGGATACGAGAGGACCTATGGCGAGTGGAGGTCAGGTCACGTGACTCTCTCTTTCACTGTTCTGCCACATTCCCTCAAACTTGAAGATATGTACAGATGTGTGTGTGTGTGTGTGTGTTTGTTTCAGCCGTGTGTACCAGATGAGTAAGCTGTACATGTACTCTCCTTCCTCCGGACTGTTCACTTGTCCTCTCGCCATGACCGACGGTGCTGCCAAAGTCATCCAGGTGCATCATGGGAAACAGGCCCTTGGAGGTCAACTTTGTGTTTGTCATCCAGATCCTTCTATTTATGACCCTGTGATCCCCCCACATGTCCCATGTAGACCCTAGGAGTGCCCTGGGCTGTGGAGGAGGCGTTCGGACGCTTGACCAGCCGTGATCCTGCCAGGTTCTGGACGTCTGGCCAGTGGATGACTGAACGAAGGGGAGGTTCTGATGTGGGTCAGTCCTTCATCTCAGTATGGGGCCGTAAACGTCAGCGACCGCCCAGAAGTAGATTCTGATTGGATGAAGGTGTAAAAGACAAAAACAAAGCTGTAATTTGCCGCCGGCTGCGTGTGTTTCTGAGCGTCTGTGTTTCCTGCACACACAGGAAGTGGCACTGAGACGCTGGCCGTGCAGCAGGGAGATGGTTCCTACAAGCTGCACGGCTTCAAGTGGTTCACCTCTGCCACCGATGCGGACATGACCCTGACTCTGGCCAGAGTCCAGGACAGAGGGGGAGCCACCACACAGGTATGGCACATCTCACTCAGGTCCTCAGCAGAAACACCTCCACCTTTCCACATACCAACCTTTCACTCCTCACTGCCCTCTCTCTACACACCTCCAGTCAGTGTGTGTGTGTGTGTGTGTGTGTGTGTGTGTGTGTCTCCAGGGAAGCAGGGGGTTGTCTCTCTTCTATGCGGAGGTGAGCCGGGATCAGGACGGTCTGCTGAGGGGCATCGAGGTCCAGAGGCTGAAGGACAAGCTGGGCACCAGACAGATGCCCACAGCTGAGCTGCTGCTGGACGGCCTGCCCGCACACAAGGTCCCCCCCCACGACCCCACAATCCCCTCATTCTAGGGTTCATTTGAGTTTAGATCATTGGCGTCAAACTCGTGCCATAGGTTTCATGTTGTCGCATTGATGCTACAGTAAGGTTCATCTGTGGACTGAGTAGCATTTAGAACACAGTTCAAATGTTCAGTTGTCAGAAGACGGAAGGGGCGTGGCCTCCATAGCCAGCATGCTGACGGTGACCCGGATCCACAACAGCGTGGCTGCAGTAGGAGCCATGAGGAGGTACTTCCTTCCTGCTTCCTACTGAACCAAATTTACAAGATTCAAAATGGAACAACAACAGTTGCATGTGCTTAGTTCTGTTTTAATGAACAGTGTGTGTGTGTGTGTGTGTGTGTGTGTGTGTGTCACAGGGTGGTCCAGCTGTCTCGTGACTACGCCACCCGCCGCACCGTCTTTGGGAAGCTGCTGAAAGAGCACCCTCTGCACATGCAGACGCTGGCCAGGCTGGAGGTAGAGACCCGCGGGGCCTTCCTGCTCGTCATGGACGTGTGCCGCCTGATTGGCCGAGAGGAAACTGGACACGCCTCCCAGCTGGAGTCCCACCTTTTGCGCTTGCTCACACCTGTGGCCAAACTCTACACGGGGAAACAGGTTATGGCACGGCCCGTACACACACACACACACACAAGGTAGACAGAGGTGTGTGTTGGTTGTTGTGAATGTTGTCATTGTTCCATGTGTTGGGCCTCAGGTGGTTGCTGTGGTGTCAGAGGGGCTGGAGAGTTTCGGTGGGCAGGGCTACATTGAAGACACCGGGTTACCAGGACTACTCAGAGACGCCCAGGTGGGTCACCTGACTCGGGTACGAAGGCCTGGATTCATGATCTGGACCTGCTGCACCTTCCTCTCTCTCGCTCTCTCTTCTTTAACTCGCTGTCTTTCTGTTTACCTCTCCCTCATCTCTCTCTCCATCTTCCCATTGTCCAGTAACTCCTTGTTTCCGCCCCCCCCCCCCCCTTCTCCTTCCCCCCAGGTGTTGAGCATCTGGGAGGGGACGACCAACGTGCTGTCCCTGGACGTGCTGCGCTGTGTGGCTCGCAGCTCTGGCCAGGTCCTCCAGGCCTACTTCACCCACACCAAGGTCAGGACCTGGGGGGCCAGGACCCGGGGGGCCAGGGGAGTAGGCAGTCAGCAGGGCCATACTGTCCCATCATCATTCTGCAGTGTGCCAAGCTGTTCACATGCTCTCCCACCCCTCCTCTCCTCTGTGCCCCTGGCCCCCAGACCCTGCTGGAAGCAGCCTCTGGTATCCCTGCCCTGGCCCCGGCTGTGAGGGCTGTAGACAGCGCCCTCTCTGGACTGGGGGTGTTTGTACAGGCAGCAGCCAGCAGGCCTCCGAGCTACCTGCAGCTGGCAGCTAGAGACTTGGCATACAGTCTGGCTCGCATTTACATGGGTATGTAGCCTCACACACACACACACACACACACACACACACACACACACACACACACACACACACACAGATGTGTTTATCGTGAGCTTTATGTGTGTGTTTTAGGTGCTCTGCTTATTGACCATGCCTCCTGGGAGGGAAGCAGTTCTACTGATGTCTATGCAGCACTCAGGTTAATACACACACACACACACTGTACATTTAATATAACACAACAAGAATAACACAACATGTCTGTGTGTCTCAGGTGGTGCGAGCAGGACTTGTGTCCAGTGGTAATCCAGGAGAGAAGAGGATGTTATGAACCCAGGACCCCACCACTTGATACTGCCTTGGTCTACGGGGAACCAATCAGTGACTGAGTACCTCAGAATGAGCCAATCACATCCAGTTTTCATGCTGTTTTAATTTTGACATTAAAAGATAAATGATACACCCTTGTCATTTATGTCAGCCTTAAATCCACCCCTTCATGTGATCCACCAGAAATTACTTCCTTGTTGTGAATGTTTGGATTTTTCATGATTATGTTCCTTTTGCAGAAAAGTAATAGTTTACCCCAATGCCCTGACTTGTGAAATAAAATCTTGAAGTAATCTGAGCTGTGTGTGTCAACATGCCAAGGTGGGAGGGGCTCCAACTCAAGTGTTTGAACGTCATGACAAGGGGGGCGTGGTTTCCAATGTTTGTGATTGTCTGGACATAATGTTCAGTTCATGGGATTACAGAATACGACTTTAATGATCGGTGCCTTCGACCTATTGATCGCAGGGTTAGAGTTTCACTTGTAAACAATATTCCGATTGTCTGGATGTCTATAAGTAACCGGTTGTGTTTTGAGGAAACTTGGAATGATAATGCTTCCTGAACCAAGTGAATTATGAAATGTTGGGAGCTTTAGTCCTACTGTCAGCAACATGTCCTGGACGGATTAAGCGCATCTTCTTTGATCTCCGTTCTAGAGTGTTCAGTCCGCATCTAAGATCCCTTCGAAGTGTCACGTGGGATAATGTCGTTCCATGGCAGCGTTGATGAGGTTAGTAAAATAACAAATTCGATTTTCTTTTTCGTAATGAAATTTAAACAGGTGCGTTCGTAAATGTGTTTTTCAAGTTTTTCAAGTTTGTTTACCCTATGAAGTTTACCGTCAATGCCATGGCGCAAAAGTATAAAATGGGCATGAAAGAACCTCATTCTAATCTCTCACCTGACCTGCAGCCTATTTGAACTGGGAACTTTCATTCATGCATAAACCCTTACTCGATATTTTCTTATCTAACCTGATTGACCAGCATAATCTTGCCAATTCAATTCATTTCAAAGACACGTAATCATTTAGGCTACCACTGTTTTGAACAATCAAGATTTATTTGGCCCTGGACCTTTGTGACTATATGTGCAACATAAGCTTGTGTGTGCTTGCGTGTGTGTGTGTGTGTGTACTTCAGTGTGACATGGTGATGAACCAGAGCGCTGCAGACCGCTGTGAGTTTGTGAAGAACACCGAAGACTGCAGCCAAGAAGACGGTTTCATCAGTTACCTCAGGCTGGCGTTCTGTCTGCTGCCCCCCATCCTCACACCTCTCACCATCACCCTCTGTGTAAGCATGTCTGCTGCCCCCCCCTCCCCTCACACCTCTCACCATCACCTTCTGTGTAATAACGTCTACTTATACCATCTCCCTGCTTCAAGCACTGACCTATAACAACACAACAATAACCTCATCTAATAGTAATAAACTTGTTTCCAGTGCTGATGTCATATGGATATGTACAGTACGAATAATGAGCCTAGGTTCATCTACAGGGCAGAACTAGTGAAATGTGGTAATTGTAAGGGCTAATTTGAAAAGAAGGGACTGAACTGAATGTAATGCCAGTTATTACTACTTGATATGCCTAGTTTGTCAACGTTCCTCTTCTCCAGTCATTTGACCATCTGTCTTAGTGAGAGACTTGACCAGTTCTGCTCAGCGTAGTTCCTGATAAAAGACAACCAAAGAGGAAGTGGTGTACTGCAGACGTCTTGCAGCTGTGTATGAATCGCTCAATGTCCTTTTCACAGATAGTATGGCTGTTCTTCTTGTTCCTGGTTTTGGGGCTTTGTGCATCCAAGTTGTAAGTTCCTTCACAGACACAGACACACACACACACACACACACACACACACACACACACACACACACACACACACACACACACACACACACACACACACACACACACACACACACACACACACACACCCCTGAACACCCCTGTTCAAGTATAGTTACAGTCAGTCAGGGAGTTATTGTCGTGTTTTAAGTGCCAACACGTGACCACTATTTGGCCAGAAGGACTGCCACACAGTAAGTGAAACTGATGAAATCATCCTTTGTGTGTGTGTTCTATTGAGTTCCGTTCGTTCGGCACATTCCGATGCACTTGCACTCTCAAGTCCAATCATCTTATCTTTAAAGGGGAAGAACAGGAGTCACATGGAAGGCTGTCACATGACCACAGGGAGTCATGGATTTAATACAGTGTTGTAAAAGGTGCATAGAAAGAGAGGACTGAGTCTGTGGCTCTAGTCAGGTGATAGGGGTTTTTCTCAGTCATGCTTCATTAAGCATATCAGAGCAGTTCAATTATGAAATACACA
>CM059316.1:4305000-4342500 GCA_030340665.1 Neosalanx taihuensis | reverse complement strand
GGGGGACTTCCCTGTGTGGCTGTTGACCCTCCTACTTGGCTTCTTCCTGTCTGCCATCATGTTCTTCACCACCAGCAACGACTCCCCCCCACCCTACCACTCAGTAAGTGGATGGTCCATCCTGCTTCATGTGTTTGTTTACTATGTAGCTAAGCAGTTAAGGCAGGGGTGTCAAACTCGTGCCATCGCGGGCCAAGTGGGTGCTGGTTTTCGCGTCAACCAAGCCCCTACACCAGCTGATTTCACTGACGAGTTTCTCCACTTAGTGAAATCAAACTCGTTATTGAAATGAGCTGGTGTAGGGGCTTGGTTGACGCGAAAACCAGCACCCTCTTGGCCTGCGATGGCACGAGTTTGACACCCCTGAGTTAAGGTGTTGGGCTAGTGATTGTAAGGTTTTGAGTTTGATTCCCAGCTGTGGCCACATGATGTTGTGTCCTTGGGCCAGGCACTTCACCCTACTTGCCTCAGGGGAAATGTCCCTCTACTTGCTGTAAATCACGCTGGATAAGAGTGTCTAATGAATGTGAATGTACTATTGTTGTTTTTTGAGGTGAAGTGTGTGTGTGTTTGTTCATTCTCAGTGTGTGTGTGTGTGTGTGTGTGTGTGTGTAGATGTTCTCTCTGCTAGGCTTCGTGGTGAGCGCCCTGGTGATCAGCGCTGCAGCCTCTGAGGTGGTCAGCCTGCTGCACATGCTCGGTGTGGTCCTGAGCCTCAGTAACACGGTGCTGGGGCTCACGCTGCTGGCCTGGGGGAACAGCATCGGAGGTGATGCACACACACGCGCACACACCATACAGAAGTACACAATTATGGAGAGGGGGGGGGGCGGGGGGCGGGGGTTCTGGGGGTGTGGGGGAGCTAGCCTGGGGGTTTGGGGCCGAAACCTAAACAAAATATAATATTCATTGATTGTTTTTCATTTTGTTATATTATGTGCAATATCACATAATCATGTGCCATCTTATGTCACATTTAGTTTATTTTTATATTTGTATTTTTTATATTGTTATTCTGAGTGATGTACTATACGATGCTGTTGAAAACTGCAATTTCCCCACTGCGGGACAAATAAAGGATTATCTCATCCTATGGAAGGTACTTTACTGCACTTTAGTGATTCACACTCCAACAAGTCCAGTACCCTCACATCAGACATGCTGCTGTTACATTGTAAAACACCCAGAGATAAATACCATCAGAAATGGGACTGCATATGTTGATGAGTTGGTGGCTCAGAGTTGTAACACATTCAGTGATGATCATGATCATTTCTAAGTGCTTTCCCAACTGGAACATTTGATAGACGCCCGGAGAATTGATCTATCAACAGCAGTCCCAATGGCTCACATGGGAAGGATGCTGTCTCAGATACCAGAGGTTGCTGGTTCAAACCTTGGTTATTGCTCTTTCTCAAATTTAAAGCGCAGAGTGTCATGACCTGCAAGATAAAGACGCCCAGAGAAGATGTTTATCAACAGCAGTCCCAATGGCTCACATGGGAAGGATGCTGCCTCAGACACCAGAGGTTGCTGGTTCAAACCTTGGTTATTGCTCTTTCTCAAATTTAAAGCACAGAGTGTCATGACCTGCAAGATAAAGACGCCCAGAGAAGATGTCTATCAACAGCAGTCCCAATGGCTCACATGGGAAGGATGCTGCCTCAGATACCAGAGGTTGCTGGTTCAAGTCCTGGCTATTGCACTTTCCAAATTTTAAAGCACAGAGTGTCATAGTATGTATGATAAAGACGCCCGGAGAAAGTGTCTGATTGCGAAGGGCATCGGTGGCGCGGAGGATTGGTGGTGTGACAATGAAGACTCGCCGGGTAGTTGGAGTCACATCCACGGATCAAACCTCGGTCACGGGTGCTCCTAGCCGTCTCCGCCACAGGAGGCAGGGGGGGGGGCAATCTCCCCCCCCGGTTGGTTACAACTGCTACAATAAGGGGTTATGGAACAGCAGAAAAGAAATGCAGGGCCCTTTTACCCAAAAATGTTGTCGGCCTCGAAAATGCTTGTGTCTTTGTAGCCGGCCGGCAAGGCTGCCGAGTCATTTCTCTTTTTTCCCCACTTGTAAAGGTCAAGGGGGTGGAGCTACAGGGGTAAAAGGTCAAGGGGTGGGGCTGAAGGTGTCAGGGGGAGGAGCAAGTAGGCCAGCTGGAGCTCTTCTAGTGGTGCACTAGTGAACACTCAACATTTTATCAGACAATGAGCTGGGTGAAACTTTGCTCAAGATCTTTGTTTTCCGACACACAAACGACCTGTCAAAGAGTCCACCCTTTTCGTAGAACCTCTCTCCCTTCTGCCATTGGATTGAAAAATGTGTTTGTGTTTTCTTGTTTCAGATTGTTTCTCTGACATCACCATTGCGAGGCAGGGATACCCCAGGATGGCCATATCTGCCTGCTTCGGAGGAATCATCTTCAGTATCTTTTCTGGGTGTGCAATTGGGGATGGGGTTGAGGAGCGTGTTTGACTTGACTTGGGTGTCTTTCCAAAGAGTCTTTCCTTAACCAGGTTCCTCTCAGATATGCTGTTTGGTGTGGGACTAGGTTGCTTGTGGCAGCACATTTACACCCACAACAAAGTCGTACAGGTAAACATCTCAGTGGATGCGTGTTCAGAGACTGAAGTCACCAGGAATCATGTTCTCATTCTTCCTATGTCTTTTTCTCAGCTGGAACCGGCAGGGTTGTTGACGTGGGTTCTAGCAGGTTCTCTGGGCCTGTCCCTGGTTCTGTCCTTTATCATTGTCCCCCTGTGCCGGTTCCATCTGGGCCGGTCGTACGGCATCTTCCTCCTCGCCTTCTACGTGATCTTCCTCATTGTTGCGCTGCTCACAGAGTTTGGCTTGATCAGCGTGGGCTCATCCTGAGCCGGAACACACCGGAACTGGGCCTCAGGATGTCAACAAAGAAGACCTAGGGTCATGCTGTAGCATGCTGTCTGACCTCTGACCTGCAGACTTCACCTCAAGGAGTTGAAGCCAGACATTGTGATGTAACTGTAGCTTACACTGATGGGACCTTCAGTACTGAGCCTTGAACAGGGAGACGCCCGATCTGGACCCCTGTCCTGGGAGAGGAACTTAGTGACGAATCTAACGCACCTAATCAATATGACTGTAAATCAGAGCACAGATGGACTTTGTCTTTGGTGAATTGTGTGGCTGTTAACTTGAAACTGATTTAAAGGATTATTTTACCAAAAGTCTTTTTTGTTTTCCTGAATGTTCCACCACACAAGGGTATACAAGTTCACTTGATAAAGTGAACAGTTTAATAAAATTATTCATTATTCAATACACCAGATACATTATAATAATACACTTACAGAATAACAAGATATAAAACTAAAATCTGCCATTTGGTTAGGAGATATATTGTAGCGGTAGGTTATAACAGGGCAGGAACCGATCAGAGAACTGTGCTCGGAGTGTCTTGGGGGGCGGGGGGGGGGGGGGGGGGGGGGGGAATCATCCTACCTGGTTTTAACACTGTGCCTCTAAACTAGGGCAGGTTATGAGGTGAAAGAACAATCTAGTCTCCACATACAAAAAGCAGCCACTCGCCTTAACGGATCACGCTCCCATATCGTACACACCGGGGGGGGGGGCTGGGGGGGGGGGCTAGAGCAGGCCAGGGCAGCCCCGAGGCCTTGGCCGTTTGTCAGGTGACATCCCACCTGGAGATGAGGGAGGGGTAAGAGTCCGTAGCTCCTCCTAGCCTTACCCACAAGGCCGTGCAGCAGTGGCTGGGGTGCGAGGTAGGAGAGGGGGGGGGGGTGGGGGGGGGGCAGGTCTGTTAGATGACGCCTTGTATCCCTGTGAGGGCGTTGCGCTGGGGCTCAGGTGACGGTGACGGGCCAGGGTTCTCCAGCTGTCTCTCCAGGGAACAGTCCGTCTGGGGGAGGTTCTCTCTGGAGTACTCAGCGTACCACTCCTACACACACACACACACACACACACACACACACAGATTCCACATCAAAAGACTGTTCCACATGCAAACAGTAAGGGAATGTCATGCGATAAGACGGGTCACATGGTCAGCGTGGCCCCGCCCACCCTCACCTGGATCTCCTCCTCGTACATCTTCATGCTGAGGTCAGTCTTGGTCCTGGACCGCCGCCCCAGGTACACCAGGGACGAGTGCTGGAAACACAGGGGCTGTTAGCTAGCAGCAAGCACAGCCTGGAGTGTGTGTGTGAGTGTGTGTGTGTGTGTGTGTGTGTGAGAGCCTCACCCCGCTGCGGTCCATGGCCAGCAGAACTCCCTGTAGAGAGTTGAGGGATGACAGTCCAGGGCTGGTCTGCTTGTAAAGCTCCAGAGTGCTCAGAGCCTCATCACGGTTCACCTCCGCCTCAAACACGATGCCGTTCTCATCTGCAACACACACACACACACCACTTACATATCCATCAAAGGCACACATGGGCCTACTGAGTCCTCACACACACACATATATTCTGAGAGGCCAACATGCACACACACACACACACACACACTCACCCTCTGGGTCTTCCACTGGCTCCCTGTTCTTGCGACTGTAGTTCATACGGAACACAAATGCATCCAGGATGAAGGCCACGATGATGGTCATCACCACCTGGATAGCAGGGACAGATCCACATGTTACCCCCACCACACACACACACACACACACACACTTACAGTTCACACACACACACACACAACTCACCATGGTGACAATATAGAAGGTCATGAAGTAGAGGCGACTCCAGTGAGTGGTCATGGACGTCACTCCTTCCTGTAGGGGAGGGGACAACCGCAGTCAATCAAACTCGGCCGCCAATCAGATGGCTAAACATGAAATGTGAAGACAGGTGAGGGTGTTTGATCACGGTTACCATGGTGATATACCAGTTATTGACCACAGTCAGCTCAAACAGAGTCACTGCAGACAGAAGGAAAGATGTTACCATAGTGACAAGTCTGGAGCACAACTGAAAGATTTACATCCTGTGTGTGTGTGTGTGTGTGTTGGTGCTTACCGAAGCTGCTGAGAATATTATTGAAGTTGTTGAGATAGTAGTAGCCTTCCTCCAGGACTGTCTTGTTGCCCACGGTGATGTTGATCTGTCTGTAGGAGTCTGCTACCGTACTGGTGCTGCAAAGGAGTATTGAACTGAGAGTTAGATGACCACCAGGGGGAGCAGGGTTCGGGCAGTGTGGGGGCAGCAGGGGCAGTGTGGGGGCAGTGTGGGGGCAGCAGGGGCAGTGTGGGGGCAGCAGGGGCAGTGTGGTGGCTGCAGGAGCAGTGTGGGGGCAGTAAGGGTGTGGGGGCAGCAGGGGCAGTGTGGGGGCAGCAGGGGCAGTGTGGGGGCAGCAGGAGCAGTGTGGTGGCAGCAGGAGCAGTGTGGGGGCAGTGTGGGGGCAGCAGGAGCAGAGTGGGGGCAGCAGGGGCAGTGTGGGGGCACAAGGGGCAATGTGTGGGCAGCAGGGGCAGTGTGGTGGCCGCAGGGGCAGTGTGGGGGCAGCAGGGGCAGTGTGGGGGCAGCAGGGGCAGTGTGGTGGCCGCAGGGGCAGTGTGGGGGCAGCAGGGGCAGTGTGGGGGCAGCAGGGGCAGTGTGGGGGCAGCAAGGGCAGTGTGGGGGCAGTAAGGGCAGTGTGGGGGCAGCAGGGGCAGTGTGGGGGCAGCAGGGGAAGTGTGGTGGCAGCAGGGGCAGTGTGGGGGCAGCAGGAGCAGTGTGGTGGCAGCAGGAGCAGTGTGGGGGCAGTGTGGGGGCAGCAGGAGCAGAGTGGGGGCAGCAGGGGCAGTGTGGGGGCAGAAGGGGCAATGTGTGGGCAGCAGGGGCAGTGTGGGGGCAGCAAGGGCAGTGTGGGGGCAGCAGGGGCCATGTGGGGGCAGCGTGGGGGCAGAAGGGGCAATGTGGGGGCAGCAGGGGCAGTGTGGGGGCAGCAAGGGCAGTGTGGGGGCAGAAGGGGCAGTGTGGGGGCAGCAGGAGCAGTGGGGGGGCAGCAGGGGCAGTGTGGGGGCAGCAGGGGCAGTGTGGTGGCAGCAGGGGCAGAGTGGGGGCAGCAGGGGCAGTGTGGGGGCAGAAGGGGCAGTGTGGGGGCAGCAGGGGCAGTGTGGGGGCAGCAGGGGCAGTGTGTCCTGGACTCACTTGCAGCAGTTTGGGAAGACGACATCAGCAAAGAACTCCATCCCCACGATGGCAAAGGAGTAGTAGAAGATAATGAGGGTCAAACCCAGGCTGGAAACACACACACACACTGTCAAATAGAGAGTCTCTCAGGTGACTTCAGGGTCATGCAGGAGGTCAGGGGTCATGGTTAGAGGTTACCTGGCCATCCTGGGGAAGAGTTCAAACATGGTGTCCAACACGTTTCGGTACCTCTGCTTGATCTTAAACAGCCTGGAGGACAGACGGAAATGAGCATCATGGGAAATCAATGTTCACAGACGCAAGGAGTTGAAGATGAGCCTGTGTGTTTGTTTCCACGGCGACCCACCTGAGGAGCTGAAGGGGCCTGAGCACCACTATGAAGTAGAACGGCTCCATGTCGAAGGCCAGAGCAATCAAGCCCAGAAAAGCGAACACCGTGACAGAAAAGTCAAACCTGTGCGAAAACAAACAGCAAATGCACTAAAACACTGTTGATAAGAGATTGTGTGTGTGTATGTGTGTGTATATATGAATGGAGAATGTGTGTGTGTGTGTGTGTGTGTGTGTGTGTGTGGAGGGGTGGCAGAGGTCAGGGGTCAGCCCTCAGTACTCACAGGTTCCATCCAGAGCTGAAGTAAGCCATGGGGCCCAGGCCTGTGATCTTCAGTAGAACCTCCACACCATAGACTGGGAAACATGGGGGCAGACGTGCTCTACTGACTACACTGTTCATCTCAGTAAGAGAGCAGGCTATCCAGAACAGCTTAGAAATCACAGCCAGCCTCCATGTTTGTGCACAGTAAACACCCAAGGGTGATGTATGTGTCTGACTGTGTGTTTATGTTAACTCACTGGTGAGGAAGATAATGTAGCTCAAAGGGACGGCTCGGGACCAGGAGTATCCACCTAGAGCAGGAAGGCAGCAGGAATCACATTAAGAGCCCGGGGGTGTGTGTGTGTGTGTGTGTGTGTGTGTGTGTCTTACTGTTCAGCATGTAGGTTTCCACTAGGATCCATACACCGTTGAAAGCCACCACCACATCTGCAGGAAGAGAGCAGGGTCAGGACTGTGTGTGTGTGTGTGTGTGTGTGTGTGTGTGAGACTGAGAGAAGGACAACACTCACACATTGTATACTGGAAGGCCTTGGACTTGACCAGCATGTTGATGCCTGTCAGGAAGCACAAGCAGATCATGAGAGAGCGACAGAGTGACCAGAGGAGGAGGAGAGGGAGGAGGAGAAGAAGAGGGGAGGAGGAGAAGAAGAGGGGAGAAGGAGAAGAAGAGGGGAGGAGGAGAAGAAGAGGGGAGGAGGAGAAGAAGAGGGGAGGAGGAGAAGAAGAGGGGAGGAGGAGAAGAAGAGGGGAGGAGGAGAAGAAGAGAGGAGGACAGGACTGAGAGAAGCAGACCTGCTAACCTTTGAAGATGAGAAAGGTGGTGTTTGGAAGATCATCGAACCAGTGCTCCCCACTCCGCCGTGCCTGTGCCACACACACCCCACACACGCACACACACACACACACACCTCAGGATGCAGTGGTACATTGCTTCCATACAGGTACATGCTGACCTGACGAAGGCCTACCTTCCATTTGAGTCCGATGACCTCGTAGAACTTGTAGAAGTCGTCCAGGCTGTAAAAGACCAACACACAACTGCAGATCTGTCCGTGTGTGTGTGTGTGTGTGAGTGAGTGAGTGAGTGTGTGTCTGTGGTCGGTACCTCAGCATAGGTGTCCCTGCTGTGTTCAGGGCCTTGTATGTAAGGAAGCGGTCTCTGGCAGACATCCGTGGTCGGTAAAACCGCATCAGACCGTCAAACTGCTTCAGCGACACACCTTTCGGCCTCTGACACACACACACACACACACACACCTTATAGCAGCTAAAC
This sequence comes from Neosalanx taihuensis, assembly GCA_030340665.1. Taxonomy (NCBI): domain Eukaryota; kingdom Metazoa; phylum Chordata; class Actinopteri; order Osmeriformes; family Salangidae; genus Neosalanx; species Neosalanx taihuensis. Next base: position 4,334,479 of record CM059316.1, on the reverse strand, counting down.
ACACTTATTTATTAGGATCATCTGGTGTGTGTGTGTGTGTGTTACTGTACCTGCCGGCTGACCAGTAGCTGGAAGGCGTGGTCGATGGCAGAGCGCTTGTGGAGCAGCAGGGATTTGAATTTCATCTTCTCCACTCCGTTAAAGGTGTCAAACACCACAGCTAGGAGCTGAACACACACACACACACACAGGCAATATTCGTTTCAGTCCCCTTGTTGGATTATTTGTGTGTCTGTGTGCATGCGTGTGTGTGTGTGTGTGTGTACCAGGTTCATGATGAAGTACAGCTCTATGGACAGGTACACTATGAAGAACACACAGGACCAGCGGTTCCTGGAGTATGCTGGCATCATAACGTCCGGGAAACTACAGGAAACAGGAAGTAGTCATGAATCCAAAACAGAAGTTCACTGAGGAGCGTAGAGAAGTGTGTGTGTGTGTGTGTGTGTGTGTGCAGTGCCAGGCAGGGAAGGGGGTGGGCTTACTTAGCTGTGGTCAGAAGCACAAACAGACTGACGATGCTGTTCTCCAGGGTGCTGAAGTACTGACAGAGAGAAACACAGGAGGAGACACTGGTCACTGGCATGCGCACAAGGACACACACTACACACACACTGACATACACACTTCGATGCACATGCAGAAATCTCAGTCACACACTTCCCGGGTAAAACATTCCAGAACATACCGGATCAGCAGTGTTTGGTGAAAACAGACAGAAACCTGTGAAGTAAGGAGAGAGGATCAATATAACAGTGATTCAGTGGGTGTGTGTATGTGTGTGACAGTGTGTGTGTGTGTGTGTGTGTGTGTGTGTGTGTCTCACCCAGGATGGCAAAGATAACCATGAAGAAGAGCAGCAACAGAAGGATGTCAATAAAAGGTGGGAGGGACTGGAAGATCTGACGCAGGTTTCTGATTGGAGGAGAGACATAGCCTGTCGGTGACCCAGCTTTTAGCAAACAGGAAAGTGTGTGTGTGTGTGTGTGTGTCTGTGTGTGTGTGTGTCTGTGTGTGTGTTACCTGCGGACAGCACCACAGTATCTGCAGTCCACCAGGAAGATGGGTCTGAGCGCCCGAGTGACGCGGAGGTGAGACGTCTGACGGATCAGAACCACGATGGCCTCCACGAACTGGAGCAGCAATACACACGTCTACGCACGCACGCACGCACGCACGCACGCACGCACGCACGCACGCACGCACGCACGCACGCACGCACGCACGCACGCACGCACACACACACACACACACACACACACACACACACACACACACACACACACACACACACACACACACACACACACACACACACACACACACACACACACACACACACACACACACACACACACACACACACACACACACACACACACACACACACACACACACACACACACACACACACACACACACACACACACACACACACACACACACGCCAAGAGCTGTGAAAAACACTCATGGTTCAGCTGGGACAGCACGTACTGCAAATCATAAGGTCTTAATGCAGGGGCCACATCCTTCCTCTGTCTATGTTTTCCTGTTTCAATCAAAGCTACATCAGGCTGAACCAGGACCAGAAAAACCCCTTTCCACAGCAGTGTGTGAGTGTGAGTGTGTGTGTGTGTGTGTGTGTGTGTGTGTGTGTGTGTGTGTGTGTGTGTGTGCGCGCGTGCGTGGCGGTGCTCACCTTCACCATGGTCCTCTTGTGACGTATGAAGGTGTGGAAGCCCAGCCACCTCAGCTTCATGCAGAGTTCAAAGGCCACCATGACCAGAGCCAGCAGCTCCAGGGTGGCATGGACCTGAGGACACAGCACACACCTCAACACAGGACACACAGCTCAACTATCTGGGTGGGGGTGTATGGACTGCCTGTGTGTGTGTGTGTGTGTGTGTATGGACTGCCTGTGTGTGTGTGTGTGTGTGTGTATGGACTGCCTGTATGTGTGTGTGTATGTGTGTATGGACAGCCTGTGTGTGTGTGTGTGGACTGCCTGTCTGTGTGTGTGTATGGACTGTCTGTCTGTGTGTGTGTATGGACTGTCTGTATGTGTGTGTGTATGGACAGCCTGTGTGTGTGTGTGTGTATGGACTGTCTGTCTGTGTGTGTGTATGGACTGCCTGTATGTGTGTGTGTATGGACTGCCTGTATGTGTGTGTGTGTATGGACTGCCTGTATGTGTGTGTGTATGGCCTGCCTGTATGTGTGTGTGTATGGACTGCCTGTGTGTGTGTGTGTGTGTGTATGGACTGCCTGTATGTGTGTGTGTATGGACTGCCTGTATGTGTGTGTGTATGGACTGCCTGTGTGTGTGTGTATGGACTGCCTGTGTGTGTGTGTATGGACTGCCTGTGTGTGTGTGTGTGTGTGTGTGTGTGTGTGTGTGTGTGTATGGACTGCCTGTGTGTGTGTGTGTGTCCGTACATAGACGTCGAGCCTCAGTGAGGGCACAGCGGGGGCCTCACACAGGGACAGCACCATGAGCAGCAGTCCTGTGAGAAGCTCCATCATGTAGAACAGGTGGTTATGAGCAAACAGGTAAGCAGCCAGCGCCTTGGGGCTCCGCGGGTGGGTGAAGAACTTATCATTGTTCTCCCCTTCCTGTTGTGGAACACACACACACACACATACAAACGCACAAACATGCACGCATGTGCAGGTACACACAAGCAGGCAGGAACAAACACAGACACATAACAGACACCGTAAACTTCACCTGTCCCAGGACCGTTCCAGGTGTGGTCTAACAAGCAAGGCTCAGGCAGGCAGTAAACCATCACCAGGTCACATGATCCGTCCGCTCGCTTATCACATAACGGAGGTAAATATAGAACCAGGCACGTGTGTGTCTAGTGCTCTGTACAGCATGCAGCTGTCACCATGCCTACGGGTTTACAGTACCTTTAGGAGCGGATTGTACTTTCCTCAACAGTTACTAATTCCAGGATGAAAACATCTCTGAAGATTTAGAGTAATATCAAAGTTATCACAGAGAGTAAACCTTTCTGTCATCATCTTACAGATGTCAAACTGTATGAAAAGAGGCTGCCATGATTGTAGTTTTTTGGGTGGTTCAAAACCCCACTGGCTAAGGTTCGACTTTACCATCACTAGCAAATAGTAAAGCTAACTACACAGAGAAGCAGAAATGTGCTGGCACCAGTACCTGCAGATAGATAGCTGCTTCTTGGTAATTCATCTCCCAGCTATGTCGCAGTGATGCATTCTGGGGCCTGTGGTTCTGTGGTCCCGGCGTGGGAATCACAGCATTGTTTGTGATTTCATAGCCTCCTCCATCTGCAACAGAAAGAATCCAGTGAGGGTGAATGTGCTTCGTGACCAGAGTGGTGAGATTAAAAACAACAGTGTAAAACCTTGAGGGCTCCCCATTATCTGGTGATAGCTGTCCAGACACACACACACACACACATACCAGGGCTGTCTGCTTCTTGCTCCACCATAAAAGAAGACATCAAGACAGGATGCTCTTCCTCTGACAGATCGTCATGGATACAAGGTATCGCTACCTCAACAGATGAACACTCCATGACTTTGTAATCACGTGTGTGTGTGTGTGTGTGGTCCTCTAATGCCGTGAGTGTGTCATTGATGACGGTCCGCAGGTCTAACTCCAGCGTCGGCAAACGTCCAGGCACACACGCTCACAATGCCGAGGGCCAGAGAGGAGGGCTGCAGGTGCCAGGTGAGGAGGGCTGCAGGTGCCAGGTGAGGAGGGCTGCAGGTGCCAGGTGAGTCGTCCAACCCTGGTCCTTTCTCTTCGGGGGGGGGGGGGGCACCAGGTACAAACCAGGCCACAACAACGCAGAAATCCAGAAGTGTTTAGACGATTCAGCAAAATCCAGACAGGATGTGGTTCACCAAAACAGGAAGCTGAGCCCGGAGGCCTGGAGGACCTGGACCAGTCAGAAGAAGAAAAGGAGGCACGACCCAGGAAGCTCCAACCGTCTCCGCCTCTCACCTGCTTGCTGCTAGAAAGTGGAGTTTGACCTCTGAACCTTGTGTTCTCTCCCACCTGTTCCCTGCTGCAGCGTCCTCTGGGAGTCTGAGAGACAAGTCACCCTGCACACTGCTCCTCTCAAACAGGAACACCGTGACTTACTGCCAGCCAAGTAGCCTTTGTCCCACAAACCCCCCCAAAAATATCAAAACTTATCCTTCCTCTTTGCAGATTGTATTTTAAGGTCTTTGAGAGGAAAGCAAAATGATTACTTTGCAAATATGCGTCTAACACTGTCTGCCCAAATGAAGAGACACAGGAAAAGTAACTGTTTAACTTCCACAGTGTTCTCTTGAAGTCTCTTCAGTTAAGCATGTAGATAGTTTTCGCCTAATAGCTAACCAACAACCCTTATGTGGCATAATCATGGTCAACTCCAGCAGCCATGAAAAACCTCAAAACAAAACCACAGGCTGGTAACAGCCAAACACTGTCAAAGAAGCGCCTTGGACCAGAAGGATCCAAACGGCCTACATCTTCCAAAGAAAGCGAATCCCGAAAAGCTCCTCTTCAGGTGGATGTTGTTTAGACGTAGCTACATCACCTCAGACGTCCGGCCAGCGCTGCTGCATGAGCAGGGGGGGCGGGGGGATGCTTCCTGCACGAATCTCCCTGGTTCCTCCACCAACCACATGACTCGCGCTCCGGCTCGCTGCGGCACTCTGTCTGGACCGCAGGAAGTGTTTCCACGGTGAAGAATACAGACACGGGGCCCTTTTCCTGCGGTTCAGCGGACGGCTCCTGTACAGCGAGCCGAGTCCTCTGGTGTTGCCGTGACAGCGGTGGGCTGAGGTGTCATGCAGATCCAGTTCAGGTCTTGCTAACGTGGCCAGACCGGGGCTCCACTCTGGCGTTGCCGTGGCAGCAGAGCGACCTGTGTGAGCGCCCTGCCTCACATTTGTAAGAGAACAATAACTGTGTTTCAGTGTTTGAAGCTGCCTGTCTGTCAACAACACGGTGACATCCAGCAGAAGCTGCTGCTCTGCAGGCTCAGAGGGAAACTCACACAAACACAGCAGGCCGCCCGGACTCTGACTCGTCCTCCCAGATCAGAGAGAAGTATCCCAGAAACCATCCTGCCCATGAGACCATTCTTTTTCTTCTTCTTCGCGTGGGCCCTCACGACAGAAAAACTGCTTTTCCACAGTAATGCATGTGGTCTGTGTGTGTGTGTGTGTGTGTGTGTGTGTGTGTGTGTGTGTGTGGGGGGGGGGGGGTCTCTCTCCCTCACTCTCTCTCTCTCTCTCTAGGACACTCCAACTGTACAGCAGGGCACTGTCTCTCTCCTAGCCCTAGGAAATGGCCACTCCCAGATATCCTGGACAAACAGTTTCCATTATCCTGTCTGTTTCAAAAGCAGTAAAAAAAAAAAAAAAAAAGCAGGAGACAGCTGACGCACAGTCAGTCAGTCCTGCAGAGAACGCTGTGGACTATGGACATACACACACACACACATATAGACACACACGCTTCCCCTAAATATGGGGCAGGGGGGCCACTTACACTGCTGACGCTGCAATTTGCAGAGTGAGTGTGAGAGGCAATTTGTAGTGTGTAGGTGAGAGAGAGAGAGGGATACAAAGGCTACAGGATTACTATACAGGGTAACACACACATATATATACACACACAAACACACACAAGGCCAGTGAACTAGTCTATATTTCTTTTTTTACATGAGCTTTCAATTGGATGTAAGGCAAACAACGGATTTCATCTGACAGCAGAGGAGCCGTGCTGGTAAGTATTCGTACAAACTGTCAGTGGCTCAACAATAACAGTGTTTCTCTACTTCTACTTGGCCAGAGAGCATCTGAACCCGGCCATTATCCAACTTTGTGATTTTATTGACATCACAGTAAATGAGGTCAGGTTAGCCTTACAGTATGAATGAGATCACAGGCAGGGGTCACAGGCAGACCCAACAGATGCTCTAAGGTAAACAGCAACACACTGATAGCAGCTGCAAGCCTGCATGAGCTCTGCGATCACATCTAGTGTCTGACTACACAGTGTCAACATGTGGAGTTTGGATGATGATGATGGCAACGACAACAACAACAACAGCAGCAGCAACAACAACAACAACCACCACAGACTTACTGTCAGCAGCTGTGTCGTCTCTCTCCATGTCATCGCCCAGCAGCCCGCTGTTGTCATCGTCCCAGGTCAGGATGAGCGGCACGTCATCACTGGCCTCCATGATGGACGAACAACCTGACCAATGTTTCCTTAACTAGCCCACAAACTGCCCATTAAATGAAGGAGCTAGAAGTTTTACTAAAAATACAGCTTAGAAAGCTTTGCTTCTAGCTGGTAAGACAACATGTCTCCAAGGACATTTACTCCTAACTAGCTACCACACACACATACACACACTCCGTAGACTTCCCCAAGTTAGCCAGTCTACTGTAGCTATCTCTCTTAGCTATGTCGCACTAGTAACTGATAATGCAATATACTGCATTAATTACCGAAGAACTTTGGACTTTAAAACTAGTTAGCTAGCTAGTAAAAATACAGGATTAATCAAAAACAAGCGCTTGTGCTAGCTAGCTAACTGGATGAGGAGGTTAGCTAGCTAGTTGAGCTGATTGGATGCAGCTTGGTTGATACTTAATAATTAGCTTGATGACATATGTGTCTGAAGACAAGCAGCTCCTCCACCTGAATATCATCATTTCACCTCCAATAACTTTCCCTTTAGACTTGTGAAGTACTAGCTACCGTAGCTATAACATTATAAAATAAAATAAATTGATTCCTGAGTTTGTTTCGTCGAAGCCAAAAGTATGACATATTTGAATAACTAGTGTTAATATTAAGCTAGTCTAACTGTCCTTCATGTAAGACCGTTAGTTATCAGAACCAATGTTACTGTCATGACGACAGTAACCAGGGACGGCACTCACTGCAGGGTTTTCAGAATAAAAGTCCATGTTCACATTTGGTAGATGTTCTTATCTAGAGCGACTTAAAGCACATACAGGGATATTCACCCAAGCCAAGAAGGGTGAAGTTCCTTTCCCAAGAACATAATATCATGTTGATTCAGCCGGGAATCGAACTGTGAACCTTCTGATCATTAGGTCGACACCTTAACCACTCAGTCAGCTGACTTCCTACCTGCAACTCTACACTGCAGCATGGTCACTGTGTGTCTCCTGGGGATTTATTTGACTTATTTTAATCTTAGCTTCAGAATTTGTTTTTATGATTTAAATTAAATGGTGCTCCTATACTGCTTGTTAGATGACTCATGTTATATTGTGTTTTAAAATGCAGAAATTACTCTCATGATTGAATCATATAAAGCAGTTCAAGTTAATAATGGGAAGTGAAACTTTCTATTTGAATAGCTATGCAAATAAAAATAAAATTACAGTATTGCATATGAATAAGTAAAAAAAAGGAATATTAATCATAATTATTGTTAAAGTTGAGCTTGGCACATATTAGACCTTTTCCCTCACCAACCACATGGTGACAGCAGAGTTCAAATTATTACGTAGCTGGAAGGGCCCCAAACCAGAGTGCTAACCCAGCCAGGTCTCTCCATGTGGGTCGTCTCGTTTTCTCCACACTCTTCCTCACTATCAGCTGGAATTGTTCTGGAATCTTCTTGATCCTCTTTCACCTCCTCAATCTCTGTCTTCTACAGAATTCTGACCTTGGATATGGCTCACAATGGCTGCCTGGCTCTTGATGAACTGCTGTATCTGAAGAGGAGGAACCACAGTGATGAATGGGCCTGTTACTGCTAGACATACCAGTGAAGATTAACGTCCAGGCAGCCAGAAGACCCTGACCTTAGATGGCCCCGGTGAGAACCAGGCACGTGATACATCGCCAGAAGACGACCAACCTTATCTAGCTGTGCCTCCGTGTCGTCAATGGCCACACCCTCTTCCTGGTTTGTCTCCCCGCCCGTCATGTGGTAAAGGTTAAGGGTCACCACTTTGATCTGGCCCAATAGGAGTGTTTCCTTCCCCGCTGTCGTTTGGATATGATTCCATTTGCTCTCCTGAATAAAAAGCAGGCCGTCCTTGTCATTATCATTATAGGGGAACGAGACCAAAAGATCCAAAATCCAATGACAGTCCCTTTTCAGTCAGTGATCACGTCTGCTCTGTGTTTGATTGAGCATGTCTGGTACCCACCCATCGGAGAGCGTTTGAGCGTGCCTGGTCCAGCTGGCTCTGGAGCTGGGAGAGCTGGTTGTTGTTGTGCACCAGCAGACAGCTCTGCTGGGCTGTGTATCTCTGGAGGGCTCCTCGCAGACTGTCCACCTGCTCCTGCACCTCTATCTCTCTCTGGCTCAGCTGCTCCCTGGTGGTCAGCAGGGTCTCGAAGCGGCCCAGCAGGTCCCGCACCTCCTCAAACTGCAGCACAGACACACACACACACACAATAATTACATCACAACTTACCTAATTTAATTGCAAGACATCAGCTTCCTTTACTCACCAAAGCAGCAAACTACACACATAAGTACAGTAGCACATCTCACAGATAGAAATCAGAAAGTGCTTCTAATCAAAATGTAATACAGCACCACTAATCATAATACCAAAAGGTTTTAAATAGAAAACATAACAAAACAACCATTAAAAAAAACATAAAGTTTGATGTGATTTGTTGAACCAGTGTACCTTGGACATTCGGAGGACCTGTTCCAGGAAGTTCCAGTAGAGGGCGCTCCTCTCCACTTTGCCCTGCAGTGTCTGTCTTCGGGCCTCCAGGATGGCACACTCGTCCTTCAGTCTCTCGATCTCTGCCTCCTTCTGCAGGACAGCTTCTCTCTCTTTCTCTGCTTTCTTCGCTCCGCGGCTGCGCTTTGCGTCGCTTTCCTACAGTTGGGGGCAGTTGAGACAGACATGATCATCCATCGGTCCAATAAGGTTCAAGGAAACACGACAGGATTGGCTGAGAAAGGCAGTAATGTCAGGTGGAGCCTCTGCTTGGAGGGTCGTAAACACTGACTTTGAGGAATTTGTCAAACTTGAGAAGGGATTCCTTCAGAGACTCTTCCTTCTTCATCAAATCATGTCTCTGCTCCCGCAAACTCTGCTTTTTCAGCTCAAACTCCTGCTGAAACACACACACACACACACACACACAGGCACACACACACCAGAAAGACACATAGGACTGTTAAAACTGTTCCCATGGCACTACCGCCCCAGATTCTTTGTCACAGGAGGACAAAAACCAGTTCAGACAGCAGGAACACAGAACAGAGAAGCTTCTGTTGTTGTTGTTTATTGCAGTTGTGGTTGTTTACTGTTCCATGGGGAAGCTGGTGGTGAGTGAAAGGTTTGTCCCGGGCACCTCTCTGCGAGTCCTCAGCTGTTGGTCAACCTGGGCGATCTGACGCCGTTTCTCCAACAGACGCGTTGCCCCTGTCATCAGATCTCTCTCCCTCACCGGTGGCTTCCTACAGACACACACACATACAAACACACAAAGGTGGACATGCAGGAAAAAATGACAATGACTTGCATTAAGCTCACACACAAACGTTTGGTCTTTTGAGAGCCAAAAGGATTTGAGTACCATGTTTTATTTATTTCAGATTACATAAACCAAAGAAACTCTGACACACACACACACACACACACACACACACACACACTCACTGTGAGAGTTGTTCCTCAAAAACGGTCTTGAAATAATCCTCTAAGTCCAGGGACATTTTGTTTCCTGTTTCTAGAGAAGCCTTCACCCAGCCGTGATAAATGACACTGTGTAACTTCGGGTAAGGAAACTTTGGAAACTTTCTGTTGGAGTTGGTTCAATCTCTCTACTTTGCTGCTCGTTTCTGTTTCTATGGCAACACACCCAACACACACACACACACACACAGCTCTTGGAGCCTTCCAGTGGCTGGATTGTGTACTCCAACTAAAACTACTCACCAGATCTTTGTGCCATGGAGGCAGGACAGGACTGAAGGTGGATGCTGAAGAGTGTCAACCGACTCAAAGCTGTGACTTCACACATTCCTGTCCTCTGTGTCACCCACGGAAACCTCCTGAATTAGACACACACACACACACACACACACACACAGTGACTTCCCTAACCGCTAAGTGAAAGCTTTAGACTGGACATGGCTCTGTGATCACCCTGTCATCCCCGTGGCAGTGGCCACCTCCCTGCCTCCTCCTGGTGACAGAGGAGTCATTCAGACACAGCAAAATTGTTCTGCGCTACCGTTTCTGGATTAAGCGTGTCAGGTCGGACATGTAGGATTAGGTGAGGCTGACACCAACACCAGAGAAATGCATCTGCAAACGCACACACGCACACAGAAAGAGAGAAAGATATAGAGTGAGGAGAGAGAGAAAGTGAGAGATTTAGTGAAGGGGTACCGATAACACAGAGCTGGATAGTGGGGATGCAGCACAATTCATTTTTGATGAGCATGAAGCGGCACGCTAACACACAGGGCTTTATTAATGCTAATGGAGACAGGCACTGTGTGAATGAAAGCATGTTGTGCTTGGTGACAGAGACAGTGTGTGAGGCTGAGGACATGCAGACCTCACACCCTTGTAAACATCTGCAGACCTCTTACCAGCCAGGACCACCAGGCCAGGGGATGAATATTTGAAGGCATCAGTGCAGAGATGATTATTTGTACATGTTTGGAGAGTACGGTGCATTAGGGCAGCGGAAGGCTAGATTGTTGATGCGGTATGTGGGATAGGTAGGACGGTGGCTCAGCCACACACACACACACACAGGCACGCACACACACACAGGCACACGCACGCACACACGCACACAGACACCACTCACACTCCAGTGGACAGGTGATAAACATTTAGGGATCCATTATTAAAGGTCAACAGCCTGATGCAAACAGATGCTGAGAGGAAGTCTGTGTTTATGCTAATGACCCTGTCAGAGAACGGGCCTCCGTGCTCTCTAAGCTCATCTATTAGGAATGAGAGACAATACCCCATCCTGCACAAAACAATACTTCTGGGCTGGAACAATAGGCTGGGGGGGGGGGGGGCTGGGGGTGGGGGTGGGGGGAAGTACGGGGGTGCAATGGCGTTTCGTTGGGGAGGATGTTCGCTGTGTAGTTGTGGATGTGGGGGTCGAGGGTCCCTGGGGATGGGGGGATGGGGGGATGTGTATGCATTTGTTTGTTTATTGATGTTTGTGTTGTCGTGTTTGTTTCTCAGCAGCGGTCTTGTCTGCTTGTTTGCTGACATCCTAGTTCACATGCGGAGACATGAGAACCAGAGGAGGCAGGGGGGCTGGCAGGGCCCGGGGCTGGGGTAGGGAGGCCTCAGTGGGGCTACGTGGATGAGCCTTCAATGCTCACACCCTGGAGCTTATTAATCTACATCAAAACACATTTATATATATTTTTAGATGACAATACACACACACACACACACATATATATATATATATATATACACACACATACAGTATATATATATACACAAGAGATATGTGTGTGTTTATGCGAAGCTACTTCTAGTTGTGACCTTTTGTCCAAGTGGCATGACCTCTTGTCCAAACAGTGGAACAATGTGCTTTAGTGATATCATTATACCGCGTGCTGCCATCCAGCCACACCGACGGCAGTGTGTCGGTTTGTGTGTGTGTGTGTGTGTCAGCATGTGTGTGTGTGTGTGGGAGCGAGGGAGGGGAGAGAGGATTAGCATGCCTCTCTAGTCCTCTGGCTGTAATCAGACGGGACATTGGCTCCAATGTCGACCCGTCGCCCCCCTCCCCACCCAGCAGGGGGTCGCGTCTCTCCTCTATACTCTTTCAAGCGTACGTTCGCATGGCGGTCTTTGTTTGTGTGTGTGTGTGTGTGTGTCCGGATCTCCATGTGTATGTATAATGTGCACATGTGTGAATATGCCCGGTGCTAATCCCTTGCTGTGGGTCATAGACACAGAGCAGCATGGATGTGGAGGTGGACAGGCCCAGGTTGAGCAGCCCAGCCGGGGCTCTGAGGAGCAGGCTGATGGGAAGGTGCAGTCACCCCCTGCTATGGAGGAAACAGCAGATAAAAAGGGCTTGATCATGTTAGTCTGACCCATGTGACCCTGCGCTGGACCGGGCTGTCTGCTGTGTGTCTGACCTCTGACCTCTCCCTTTGTCTTCAGACTTGCCATGGCTGCACACACGCACTGACCTACACACACCAACAAACACACAGACCTACACATATCCACAAACACGCACACACACACGCACACACACACACACACACCAGAGGTCTTTGTCCTCTTTAATCTCTGACAGCTCCTACTCTCATATTAAGATCTACTCCAGGAAGCTCATGACTATTTCAGCCATAAACTCTCATTTGGGCGAATTATCTTCCAGCCGTGGGCTCGTTACGATACACAGCTTAATGGCATTACCACTCAGGGCTTTTAAAGCAGGGAACTGGAATTTATAGAATGTACATTAGCTACATTCAAACAAACCTTCTCTGGTGGATGAGACTTGTGTTTGCAGAGTTCCTGCAAATGGTGCGTACCCTGTCACAGGGGTGCTTATAGTAGTACTGTATGTTTATGAACGTACCAAATTAAAACAGCCTGCTCTGTGTTTTACATGCCTCTTGGGTGATGTGGCTACCCTCCCTTGGTGTTCCCCTCTGGGTCCTAGTGCCCCAAGGTTAACAGCAGACAAGCAAACCCATCACTGAACATAATCAACTTTGTCAATTACACTGCATCTCCGACCACTTATGTCTCTCCAATTAAGGTTTGAATATCACATAAATACTTGACAGAGCAGAGTAGGAGGGGTTTGAACCTCACTGATATCTCTATCTAAAGACCGGGAGATTCTTATTAAAGGTTAATTGCTGGACTTTGAAAGGGAGATGAACCCCCAACAGAAAATATGTTCCTGAAATTCAAAAAACACTTCTACCTTCCGCTGGGTACAAAGGTAGGAGATGATGGGACACTTAACGCACCAACCTAGAGTGGGAACTGAAAAATGACACAATGTCATTCTTTCCAAACACTAAAAATATAGTGTTCGTGTCGGACATCTGGTGAACTGAGAATAAATATGTGTGTGTGTGTGTGCTGCGTGTGTGTGTGTGTTGCGTGTGTGCGTAGAAAATCAGAGAGAAAAAGCAGAGCAGCAGTTTGCTTTAAATACCAGGCTGAAAATAGTGATGGAAGAATAGCATTGAACGGGGCGGTGGGGGGTGTGGGGGGGAGGGGGAGGTGGAGGGTTGGGGCGGGGGGGGGGTAGAGAGATAATGATAAGCACCACTTAGGGTCTTTGATCAAACGGCTCATCTGTCTTTGGTCAGCCCAGTGTATCTGGTAAAGTCTACTGGAACAGCTGGACTGAACCCTCTATGTACACACACACACACAGTTTCTCACACACACACACACACTTTCTCTCACGCGCACACACACATTCGCAGACACACACACACACACTCGCAGACACACACACACAGCATATAAATATACCGGCATCGTTTCACTCTTCAGGGTTCGTACTGTGCTGGTGATGTAGTACCGATGTGATCCATCTTCTGATGAGCCAGAGAAGGGGCCCCTGGGGGCCGTCTGGGGGGGCTCTGCTCTCAGCAGACTGGCGCATGATGAAGACAAAGGGTTAAGGAGGACGAGAGCCTCTGAAGGGTCGCCTGCTTAACCCCTGACCCCACTGCGTCTGAGAGAGACAGGGTAGAGAGGCAGGAGAGAGAGGCAGGGGAGAGAGGCAGGGGAGAGGCAGGCAGGGGAGATAGGCAGGGGAGAGAGGCAGGGGAGGAAGGCAGGGGAGAGAGGCAGGGGATAGAGAGGCAGGGGAGAGAGGCAGGGGATAGAGAGGCAGGGGAGAGAGGCAGGGAAGATAGGCAGGCAGGATAGAGAGGCAGGGGAGAGAGGCAGGCAGGAGAGAGGCAGGAGAGAGAGACAGGAGAGGCAGGCAGGAGAGAGAGGAAAGAGAGAGCCAAGATCAAGAGGTGGAGAGAGCAAAGAATTCTGTGTGCAGCAAAAATATTTCAATGTTTTGATTATAGGGCATGTAGCAACAGAAGCCTTTTTGAGTGTGTTGTGTTGTGTGTGTGTGTGTGTTACAGGGGGGGATGAGGAGGAGGGGGGGGGTTATATGTACTGTTAGCAGGTGTAAGGTCACCTTCACCTTATACGAAAATAATAGAAATGTGATACCTTAAACCCTTCATAAAGGGAAGGTGGGGTTGAGGAGGCAAGTAGTGGGACCACCAACACGCCCCACCTTGCTGTGAGCTTCATCCCAGCCAAGCTCTCCTGTCTGTGGGAAGCAGGTTGTCTGTGAGACGGCCCAGCTGGAGGAGACTGGAGATGCCAAACAAGCTGTCAGAGATAAGAGGAGCACGCACTCTAGCCCAGTACCACCACCACACACTCACACAGCACACACACACACCACACACACACACACACACACTCCACAAGCAAAGCACACACCATGACACACACACACTCGTGACACACAGTACACACACACACATACACAAGCAGGGACACACAGGACACACACAGCCAAACACACTTACGTATACGCAGGACACACCACACAGGGCACATCCAAGCACACAGGTCACACACACACAAAGCGGACACACACACACACACACACACTGTTTAGTTCAAACCTCTTTATCGGTGTTGACAGGGCGGGTCAGGGGTCAGGCGAGCTCCAACCATAAAGGTTCCAGTCCCTCTCTCTCCCAGTCTCTCTTCCCTTCCCAGAGTTCCTCTGGGTGGCAGGAGCCAATAGCAGCTCCAGGGGACGAATGATAAACAAGATCTTATGATGTGGCCTTTACGGACAAGTGGAAGGATGTCTTTGCATCACAGCGGGCCCGATAAACTGCCATGTAACTGGTATAGTGTCACTTCCTTATCAGGTGTTGAGCGTCCTTTAAATAACCCCTCTGGGAACGCAATGCTCCTACCTCAGGTTCCTGCAAGCAGGGGGAAAAAGATCCAGGACAACAGACAGACTTTTCATAATGATCTTATATTTATTTTAGTTCTATGTATAAATTAGTGTTTCTGTACATCAGAATGAAATATTTAACTCAGTTATTCATGACAGGGAGGGGAGGGAGAAGCAACAAAAAAATAATCGTATTTATAAGAACTTTAAAACACCTCAAATACTACCAGTTAACAATTTCACCACAGAACTAAACTAACGAAATGAAATGTCAATAAATACTATGAACAAGAACAATGATGAACAAAAAGCACTCTTTTCAACTGACTGCGCGCACACACACACACACCTCCAAACACACGTATCCACATACATGCGCACACACACACAAACACACACACACACTCCTTCTTTGCCTGTTGCCTTCCGCCACCTGTGTGTGAACCAGTAGGTCGTTAATCTGAGTGGACAACTGACCATGTGGACCAGCAGAGGAAGGAGAGCAACACAAACCAGCAGCACATCTCAGGGATCCTTACCAACGCTACGACTGACAGATGTCACTGTGTTCCAGCCTTAAATATCTGAGATGCAACGTCAGCGAGAGAGAGAGACACACAATGAGTCGGATAGAAAATAGGATGGCCAATCGCTTTATCACTGCAGGGGGCTGTTAGAGGCAGGGAGCAGATGAAGCGGGAAGGGGGGGGGGGGGGTTGTGGGCCAATTAGGATTTCGGAAAGAAGAGGGCGTAAACCCTCCGCCTGTCACTCCAGGACATGAAGTACATCCCCCCCCCCCCAAAAAAAATTTCCTTTTACAGAGTCTTCCAACTACCAAGAGCTTATACTGATCTCATGAATGATTCATCAACAAACACATGATACAACTGCGGAGCTTTGATTGGCTGGCTCAGGGTGGGGTACGGTTTTTATTGGTCGGTTCGGGGTGACAGAGAGGACAGCGGTGACAGCTGTGTGACGCTGCAATGTGCAGTTACCCAGAATGCACAGGGAACAGCGCGTTCGGGTCCTGTGCCTCCTGGCGTGGACTAAACAAAATGTTTATCTCTCTGCTGTAATGCCTGCAGCCATTGGAGCCTGTCTCACTGGGAATTAATACACAGCAGTCTTGAGCTGAGCTGACACACACACACACACACACATTCTCTCTCTCACACACACACACAAGCACAACGGATACACTTGTGCACATTGAGAAAACATACTGTAGACACACACACACGTGTATACACGCACAAAGACCTTCTCTCGCTCGCTCTCTCGCACACACACAGTTATGCGAGTACAGTACTGACACACACACTCACACACACACACACACACACACACACACACACACACACACACACACACACACACTCACACACTAACAGATGGCAGTGCTTCAGCACACAACGGTAGAAATCAATTTCCCCTCAGGCTGGGCTGTGAAAACTGAGCTCATTTGGTCTCTACAGTGGAAGAAGTCGAGCTGGGGAGGGAAATACTGTCGACTGACAGCCCACAACACCAAACTGGACATATACGGGTCAGGGAAAGGCTTTCGTTAGCCGGGGAGGAGGCAGATAGGGGGCAGGGAGAGGGGGGGGGGGGAGACACTGACGACACAAAGTTCAAACTGAACCACACTAAAACCACTGAGGTACTTCTGGGCAGGATAACCAGAGTTTGGAGTGCAAACGTTTAAAAAAGTCTTTGCTAGGATTCATCACACACATAATAGATGTTGATAGGATTCTCCTCTGGTTCCAGGGTCGCTGGTTCCTTTGTGGCATGGTCCTACGAGCGGTTTTTCCGAGTCAAAGGGGAAGGAATTAACTGTGAAACTCCAATGATTCGTGGGGGGTGGGGGGTGGGTAACAAACAGCAATTGACATCTTTTCAGACAGCATAGGACTGGGCACACTTTACACTGTCAAATTTACTGACGGACTGAAATTTGTCACCAGGCTAGTGCCGAGGCTGCCATTTGAGTGACAGATGCACTGTAGAAGCCCAAACCATTATTCAAAGTCTTTGCCCTGTTACCGTACAGCATTAATTTTTTGTCCAATCAGGTGGCTTCACTCCACTCTGGGAGTCCTGCCCTGCTGTGTGTGTCCAGTGTGTGGTAGAGGGGAGGGGTGAGGTTGGTGGGGTAACCAGCATACTCTCCCAAGTGTGGGCTGAGCTGCCTGCTGTGGGGGTGTTGTGGGGTCTGAGAGGACGGTCCGGAGGTCTGAGTCTGGTAGGGGTCGTGCGAGAGAGACTCCCCCAGTGGAGGCGAGCCCTGGTGGGCTGCTGAGCTGAGCCGAGAGCCCCTAGGGCTGGAGCTGTAGGGGGTGTGGGAGGCAAAGGTGGGGTAGGTATCCATAGGGGTCATGGCAGGGGTCAAAGGGCAGCCGTAAGACCAAGACGTACAGCTCAGATCCTCCAGCCTGGGCTCTGAACCTGCGAACATGCATGCCTGGCGCTGGCCCCCCTCCAGGCTGTAGGGAGAGCCAGAGAGTCCCAGGGGGGGTTGGTGTTGGTGGGGCAGCCCGGGAGGAGGGGGGAGGAGAGGAGGGTAGGGAGCAGGGCGGTAGTAGGACTCGTCCTCGCTTGAACTCTCGATAAAAGACTTCCTGTACAGATGCTGCTGGTCACCTGCGGAGCCGCTGTCGTCCGCTGGGGAGAGAAACAGAGACAATCATGAACTGAACACAGAACCACAAGGACCAACGCTGTGGTCTTAAGCATTTCACACAAACGATTAGCCAGTTAGCATTTGTTAACGACTTCCCTGTTTTAAATGTGCTAACAGTGGAGCTACATACCTATTCTCTTGGTGCAGTTGTAGGCCTGTTGGTGAGGATGAGGGAGGCCATAAGGACCCAGAGGAGGGGTGAGGAGGCCCTGGGGGCTGCCGCTTGCCCCATTCTCACAGGTAAACGGGCCTCCCAGCCCCTCGGGGGAACTGAGGCCCTGACTGTCCCCCTTGAATGGGCTCCCCCTGGATACAGCCTTCTGACGCGCTGTGCTGCGGGGGACCACTGGGTAGTCCTTACTAGGAGGGAGGGGAACAGAGAGAAAAGGGATGTTTAAAAACCTGAGTAACACCAATGGTCCTAATGCCTGTGCGGTAGGTTTTGGCAATTATAATTTAAAATATATCATAATTAAATATGACATATTTCATTTATGGCTACTCTTACATTTACATTTATTCATTTAGCAGACGCTTTTATCCAAAGCGACTTACAAGAGAGAGCTTTTACAAAGAGCATCAGTCATTGAGCATAGCAACGTGATAGACCCCGAACACAGTGGGTTAACACTGCCACTCTTGCTCTCTGCTATTCACTCTTGCTACTAGGAAAACGAAAATAATATATATTGAAAAGTCCTTTAATGTATAGTTCTCTCTCTCTCTCTATATATATATATATATATACACAGTGACATCTTATTGACCTCGGTGCTCTGCAGGAAACAGTGTATCTCTGCCTCTCATCCTCCAGTGACACACACACGCATGCCCTCACACACACACAAACACAGTGCTATGAGATAATGTGCCGATCTAAAAATAAGTCTGTGGTCCGTGTGTCACTTCAGATACTCTGCCCAGCTCGCCTCTACTCTCCCCTTAAACAACCAGAGACCCTCTATAACCCAGGACTCCCTTCCCCCCCCACCCCCTCCTCCTCCACCCCTATCGTCCCTCCCCCCTCATCCCCCAATCCCTTTTTCCATCTCACCTCTTCTCTCCACCTTTGTCACCTCCTCTATATCCCCCCCCCCCCCCCCCCCCCCCTTTTCCACGAAGCGACACTATCTCTTCGGACACACACCACTCTGCTGCCTAACACATTTAGAACATCAGCTGAGATTAGGACGAACACCTTAACAGCCAAGACATCGCTACATTAGCGACTCAACCTCAACTTTTTTTACACATGTCGTGCCTCGGGAACAGTAGTTGCGACACAGCGCGAGACACCCTCGGCAACATCACATTTCAAAGGTGTTTCCGGTACCTTCTCAAGTATCAGCGCAAGAACCCAAACGCAGTTAATTTCGTAACATCCATAGAAATAAACTCCAGGAAGAGTTGGGAGTCAATGTTCCCAGATACCTAACCCTAACCCTGGCTGTCTGCCGGGGGCTGAGCTCTCTACCTTGGCTGATTCATGCGCTTCCATGACATCACATTGGAAGGAGGGGCTTGAAGACCATCTGCAGTCCATCATAACCACTGCTGGTCAAATGTAAAGTGGGGCTGCCTTACATCAGGCCTGAGAGCCAGGGGGGAGGTGAGAGGGAAGGGGAGGGGCACAGACGGGTAGAAGCATCGGAGAAGGACAAGCGAGAGGGAAGGAAAGAGTGGGGGGGGGTAGGAGAGAGGTGAGGAAGGAGGGAGAGAGAGGAGGAGATAGAGGGGGAGAGAGCAGGGGAGAGAGGAAAGAGAGGAGAAGAGGGAGACAGAGAGAGAGGGGGGAGAGAAAACGGGAGGGAGGGGGACAGAGAGCTGTGCTCACCCTTGTATCTTGGCCATTCGATGAAGCTCCATGTCCTCTGTCCCTCTGAAGCCTTTAGCAAACGGGTTATTCTCTATCTTCAGCTGTGTGATCTGAGGAAAGAGAACACGGTACATTTCATCCCAAAACACACAAACAACCACACACACAGCTGAAACTATAACATGGACGAACAAGGGAAACCAGGTCATAGATGCTACATTACACTGAGAGAGAGGGAGAGGGAGAGAGAGAGAGAGAGAGAGAGAGAGAGAGAGAGAGAGAGAGAGAGAGAGAGAGAGGGAGAGAGAGAGAAAGGGAGGGAGAGGGAGAGAGAGAGAGAGAGAGAGAGAGAGAGAGAGAGAGAGAGAGAGAGAGAGAGAGAGAGAGAGAGAGAGAGATAAAGAGACAGACAGAGAGATAGTGAGAGTAAATAACCTGACACTGTGAATTAGACCAGTGGCTGAAGAAATACCTGCTGATTCACGTTCACAACATCAACCTGAGCAAATGAACCCTGATCCTTCAAGTGCACGCCAGTACGCTACACAAATCACATCAAAGAAACATTCCAAGAAGCATTTGTGATTTTCTTAGACAACCACACCTTAGAATATTAAGGTGTGTTTTTTTTTTGTAGCATCCTACCTTGTGGTTTTGGTATGACGTCACTGCGATGAAGGCAGTCTCTGAGAACACGTGCGTGCAGAATGCCGTGTTCTTCGATCCAAATCCATTGTTCTCATCTGCTTTCACGATATGAAGGCGGGGTTGGTATCTGTGCATTGAGTTCAATATAATCTGTAACAGAATCAGTATGAATTAACCAACAGAAAACTAAGTGAAAAGACAAAACACCACCGGGGACAATTATACGAGTTTCAACTCATGTCGAACTATAAACAGGCCTCGCTTCATTAAATTTTTGTATTGACTTAAGTGTGTGATTATAGTGTGTGTGTGTGTGTGTGTGTGTGTGTGTGTGTGTGTGTGTGTGTGTGTGTGTGTGTGTGTGTGTGTGTGTGTGTGTGTGTGTGTGTGTGTGTGTGTGTTTGTCTGTGTGTTAGCCTTAGCTTAATTGCTGTGACAGTCCCACCAGCCATGACCATTAACTAATGGCCGCAAATTTCTTTGCATTCATTTCTGCTGCATGGTTGCTGTCTATTACAGGCTTAATATGGAATTAACATTAATAACGGCAGACCACATTCTGCATACACATGAGTGCTTTTCTCTATTGTTACTGTAACACAAGTTAGGCCGAATCACTCACGTGACCAAACGGGTCCAGGTGGTTATTAGTGAGCTTGAGTTTCTGGAAAGACACGAGCTGGCGGCTCCAGTGCGCGCCTGTGGCCGGGGAATCCGCGTGCACGTAAAGTCTCCCGGGCATCGCCGGTTCAGCCTTCCCGGTGACCGACCTACGATGTAAAAAAAAAGGGGGGGGGGGGGGGTCGGTATATTCGCGCCAGACTGCCAGTTGTTCCGGGTCTGACCCGCTCGTGAACTACGCTCTATCCGTAGAGCCATGCACGTTCAGAATGTAAAAGATGCACACAGATTATTTCCCAGAGCCTCCTCTAAATACCTAAATACCAAATTTGATCGAATTTATTATTACCACCATTCGCTTTGTGAATTTCAGATTTATTAGGAAAAAAAGGCAATTTGGGACACTTTCCTCCGACTATGGCTGCAGGGGGCAGAGCCAGGGGGCAGAGACAGGGGGCAGGAGGGCATGGGGCAGGAGGGCATGGGGCAGAGACAGGGGGCAGGAGGGCATGGGGCAGGAGGGCATGGGGCAGAGACAGGGGGCAGGAGGGCATGGGGCAGGAGGGCATGGGGCAGAGACAGGGGGCAGGAGGGCATGGGGCAGAGACAGGGGGCAGGAGGGCATGGGGCAGGAGGGCATGGGGCAGAGACAGGAGGCAGGAGGGCATGGGGCATGTAGGGAGAACTAGGCCACAGGGCTCCAGGAGGCACAAGGACACAGCCATGTCACATTGTGTCTCTTGACTGAACCATAATATTCACACACCAGCAGCTCTTTTTATCAAAGCAAAACATCAAAATTGCTTTTTGTAAATTGACAGCAGTCTGCGCATAAACACGAACAACAGTTTCAGCAGACTACAGCATATAAAGACCAACATGTAAACCAATACGCATGAGTAGGCCTATATAGTTATTTCCCAATTAGTTAACCAAGGAAAAAGCCCCAGTTTTGTTAAAATGTGATCGAATAGATTATATATTCTTACCACTTATTGTCAGCAAATTTATATCGATGATCATCAGCAGGAACAATGTCCATAAGAAGAATATACTTGGTTTTGGGGTTTAAACCTGTGACCTTTATTTTGTAGCTCGGAAACATCCTCCTGTAAACGAAAGATATCACGAATAAAAAAATGGAGATTATCTAGTCTATGCATTAAATGAAATTATGGTAAAATCAATGTTTTTTTGTTGTTGTTTTTTTTTAACCAAAACTTTTACCTTTAATAATCTTTCAAATTGGGTAAATTTGAGAGATATTAATAAAAGCCTATCTTTTCATATAGGCCTAAACTTTGTAACGTGGCCTACCTTCCAGCCTTGGTGATAATCATTTCAGTTTCAACCTCATTAAACTTAGTCCAGAGTTCACGTTCGTGTAGATACACCTTAATTCCCTCCATACCCTGTAAAAAAGGTAATATATATATAAAAATACACTGTACATTTGTCTCTTAAAAGCATGCTTTTATGCCTCATAAATTAGTCACGTCTGTATCAGCAACAATAACTCGAGTCAGCAAACATTGGACGGTGATTTTAATTTTAAATGTTATTTCAGACTGTACTGACACTAACAGTGGAAGGTTAAATAACGAAAATTATGTTTCTTAATTTTTTTATCGCCTTAATGAACTTGCACTCAATTTATTTATTAAAATATATATTTTTAATTGAGTACTAAACGTGTCTATGATGTGCAGTGGTTTGCTCCTTGTTCTCATGGGCCTAGTTGGGCCCTCTAGTTGGGCTCTCTAGTTGGGCCTGCATGGATCTTTGCTCTTACCTGTTGGGCGCACGTGCTTTGAGGTGAGGATGCGCGCGCCTGATTCTCTACTTTCTTCTCTGTGTCCAAGCAGTCCGCGCGCTCTGGAAGGCCACGCGAGTCCCCTCCGTTCGCCATCACACTCGCCTGGTGCAGTTGGACTGACTGACAGGACACACATAGACACGTTTTATAAACTATTGGACTTCTGTGTCAAACTTCTGTTTGTAAACTTCTGTGCCCTTTCATTCACCGTCTCTGTTCAATATATTTTGTTATTTTATTCTGTTGCTATGAATGAAATGAATAAATAAATACAAATAAAATAAACTAATGGAATAAACCTGCCATCAAACCTTCATACTGTCCAAATATTTGAATTCTGCACGACACTGCTGACATGACTTAAAAACATTGGACATTGTTGTCATACTGCAAATCCTGGACGAGCAAAAATCTGTCTTCAAAAGGTTTCACGTTAAACCTCATGTTAAAATATGACCTAATAGTGGATTAGATCTTTTTCTTTCCTATCAAGCAGTAAACCTCGAATCAGCAACAAAAATAATAATTGAAGCCTTTCATAATAATACTACATTTCTACAAGTTAATTTCTTCTAAGTAAACAGTCTAGGTAAAATACAAAAATTATAAATGAAATACATGTATATTAATAGCAAAACAAAAAGTACAGCAGTGATAAACATAGTTACATTATTATTAATACTAACATGCATACATGTTAGTATATATGTTACTGAAATGGATTTGCATATTGCCTTTTATATAGCCTAATAATAATAATTATTATTATTATTATTATTTGTCAGTTTAATCATTTGAAGAAGGCTTTTCCGTTTTCGTTTGGTTATATTTATGATGATTGTAAAATGGTGGACATTTGACTCTTTGGTAACATTTAACAGCATGGTTGGTGTCTTTATAAGCACACGTCCACAGTGAGTCTTGTTTTGAGGCCTACCTAGACCTCCAGAGCTACTCTAGCCCCTTAAAACAGAGGACATGGGTATCTTGTCAGTACATTTTCCTAGATTGCAGTGTCACCCAAAACCTCTAGACCTTCATACTGGAGCTACACATGATCAAAACTCAGTCCATGTTGAGTTAAGAGAAGACAATTATGACTGTCTTTGCCATCCCCCTGCTTGAAGACAGACCTCTTCCCTGACATAATCTGCCTCAATCCAGTTCAACACTCAGAGTGGAAGTCTAGATGAGATGTCTTAGTATGCCTATTTTTTTCTCTTCAAATCAACAAAGATCTATTTCAAAGCATTCCAGCCCTTCTCCAGCCCCCACCCCCATCTTAAGCCATCAAACTGTACTATACACATTTCAAATCCATGCAAACGCAAGACGTCTTCCATTCAAACCACCTTCTCCAATACCCCTCCTTTCTACAGTAGGCCTAGTTTTATATATCTATTTGTAATATTTTAACAGATTTATTGGCTGCATGTCATTGAACTTAAAACAGAATTGCACTGCTCTCCTTCGCTGTCCTTCTCAAATAATATTGTTTTTCCAACCATGCAATTAAGTTTAAGGTTGGAAAAATATTTCGTTGTGAACCAAATGTGTTTAATTGTAAGCAGGTCAGAAGCAGCGTTTGGTTACAATGCGCGTGCATGATTTGGACTGGATTACTGTGGTTAAAATAAAGCGGGAGCGCGCAGTCATCTAGAGTTGAAAGTTGAAGAGGTCAGCGGGAGGTAAAGCCTTCTGCATTTTAGTCTACAAATTAATTTGATGCCAAAATTCATAAGATCCAGCCTTTTTTTATCTAAACACACCCGAACAGGAATATAAACACCCCTAATCTCTACCCGTCGACGTGGTGTCATGTCCACATTTCGGAAGGTTTGCAGTGGAGAAAGAGGCACATTGATTTTCCAAATTCAGCGAGCTATATTCATTATATCATTATAATATCACTGTGCATCATTCTTTATGAATCTGCTCTGCATGTATTTAAACCTGTAGTCCTGCGCCCTTTACGCGCAAGGCTTTCTCCATGCTTTGCCATATAGGTTACAGACATCTTCCCATGTTTCCACTTCACATACTTCATTTGAAACATGCAACTGTAAACTTCCAACGAAATGACTTCTTACCTTGTTTAATGTGTTCAGTGCGCGCTGGTACATTCATCAAAGATCACTAGAATCTGTAGAATAGTCCTCATCTGTAGAGCAGATAGTCTGGACTGTGTTTCTCCACAGAGGGCAGTCTCGAAGTGACATGGGGATAGGAAATGCAGTGTGTGTGTATATGTGTGTGTGTGTGTGTGTGTGTACGTGTGTGTATGTGTGTGTGTATATGTGTGTGTGTACGTGTGTGTATGTGTGTGTGTGAATGGTGATTGTGGGGGGAATGCTCATAATGATGCTATATCAAGCCTCTGTCTCTGAAATACCAAACCACAACTGACCTCGCTGATGGATATATACAAGCTAAATGACACCCATAAATGTAACAGACAATATGCTTTTGGGTGCAGTAACCCATAAAAACAATAACAACAACAAAAACACCAAGACTAAAGACCAAAACTGCTACATAAAAGCACATTTACTCGACAGTGCTTGAGATCAATACCCTGACGTATTTGTGGCTCAAATGCATACGTTCTGAAGCCTAAATATGACAGTTTTACTATTACATTTTTGCAGATGATTTTCTTAACTGTCAGTAATTTCCAAAGACAGATATATTCCAAATTGTATATATTTAAATAGCCTATTATTAATATTTAAACGATATAATGCGAGTGTCCTATACATCATTATTGACTTGAGAAATATTATTAATTTATATAATCATAAATACGGTTAAAGGCCTGAAGATATTCTATGTCTATGAACAGAAATACGATATATTCACGTTTGTTTTTTTGAGTAATGATTATTCTACAGCCCTTCTAAAATAGGTCAAAGGAATAAGTGTTGGACTACAAATTGTCCTGTAGCCTATGCTTTAAATCTCCATGCGCTCATGTTGAAGTCATTTGATGGGGCCAAATTATAATACACAATCTTTAATGCATGAAACCATCCAATTCTAGTGACCTATCTTTATGTGTCTTTGATTTGTGCAGTATCTCAAGCCTAAGAGTGTTTAATCTTGAAACCAAAAAGTCATAAGATACAATCAGGCCTACATTTAATTTCAGGGAGAAACTAGTAGAATTGTTGTCGTATTTGGAGCTACTTAATGAGATGCATTTTGATGGCTTTGTCATACTAACACAACCAACAGCTGATAAAATGTCAGAATTTGGACGGGAGTGTGTGAGTGTGCAGTGCAGGTCAAAGGTCAAGGTCAGTACTTCTCTGGAACAATCACATTGCACAGAGCCAGATCCAACCCTCCCCTTTCCAGCTCTCCGTGTCTGTAGGATAACCACACGTCAGTTGTCAACCATTTAAGCAAACTGTAGAAACCTGAGAAACTAGTCGCGTTAACTCAATGCCGTCTGGTGAATTGTAGCCTCCTCTAGCGGTAGACTTTAGTCAGTACAGACATCATAATGTCGGGGGAATCATTCAACAGTAGACCGTGTGGCGTCGATCCTTTTACTTGACGATGAAAATATCTAACAGTGTAAAACAATTGATACATTTGGCAAAAACTGCTGAAATGCTTTTCAAACATCACACTTTACCAGTGGGTTGTATTCTCAGAATGTTCCTGTGGTACTGTATTCCTGGTGAGTGGTTAAGCATGTGGAGCATGTAAACTCGTTTGTTTCAGGAAAAACTTGTTTTCAAAACTGATCTAATGCTGCTGTTGTTTCTTTACAAACCTTGCACTTTACATTGGGGATGTATTCTCAGAACGTGCCATATGATGCAATGGCCATTGTGGTGCAGTGGTTAAGCATGTGTAACTTACAAGTGGAGGCTTATTCTGGAAAGGCATGGGTTTGCTTGTTTCTTCACAGACCACTTTACCTGGTGGTTGTGGATTGCCATTGCATCACAGTATTACAATAACCTGCTGTGGGTAAGTGTGGGTGCCACCAAGTCTGAGAGCCATTTCAGTGTTCATGGTTCAAGTCTTGCTCAAACCATATGCTCATTTACTGGCTATTTAACCAATCAATATGTGTCAAATCACACTTAGCCTGTGGCTCAGTGGGTAAGTATGGGTGCTACCAAGTCTGAGGGCATTCTTGCATCCATGGTTCAAGTCTTCCTCAGACCAATTGATATAATTTAACTGATCTATATGTGTCAAACTCAAGATTAGTAGGTAATTAATATGCATGTTAAGGGCTAAGGAACAACTGTCTCAAACAAGTTACCTGATTAAGTCAAAATTAGTAATTAATTCATGTTAAATGTTAAAGGAACTGTCTTAAAAAAGTAAGTTAGTAATTTATTTAGTTAATAAGTATGTACTAAGGCAAAGGAACAACTTACCTTTAGCATCTTTATCTAAAATATTAGCTGCTCATTTCCCTTTGTTACATAACCCCACTGCCCCAGATAGCAAATTTCTAGGGGGGACACGGCCCCCCCTAGCCCTGGGCTCTCCCCATGGGACTCCGATACAGCCGTGCCCTGCTCTTGAACCCCAGTCGGCACTCCGAGCCCACCAGTGACATGAGTCTACCTGACTCTTCATCGTTAACGATCCGGCAAACCCTCTAGGCGGTAACAGACCTTTTCTCCGGGCGTTCTTCAAGTACCTCTTCCAAACCCTGCTTTAAAATTTATTTTTAAATGCTGAGATTTGAACCTCCAACCTTGGAGTTATGAGGCAGCATCTCAACTCACTGAGCCATTCCCAGGCTGATACTAACATGTTCTCCGGGCGTTCTTCAAGTACCTCTTCCAAACCCTGCTTTAAAATCTGTCCATTAAATACTGAGATTTGAACCTCCAACATTTGAGTTATGAGGCAGCGTCTCACCTCACTGAGCCAACTTCAGGCTGATACTACCACGTTCTCCGGGCATTTTTCAAGTGCCTCTACCAATCGGTGCTTTAAAATTTCATCCCTAAATGGCTGGGGTTCAAACCATCAACCTTGTGGTTATGAGGCAACGTCTCACCTCACTGAGCTAATTCCAGGCCAGGATTTACACATTTTCCAGGTGTTTTTCAAGTGCCTCTTCCAGTCTGTGCTTTAAAAATGATCCCCTAAATGAGGATTCAAACCATCAACCTTGTGATTATGAGGCAGCGAATTCTAGAGTAGCACAACTGCATTTTACAATTATTCATGTAGCAGATGCTTGTATCCAAAGCGACTTACAGGGACATTCTCCCTGCAGGCAAGTAGAGTGAAGTGCCTTGCCCAAGGACACAACATCACATGGCCACAGCCGGGGTTTGAACTGACAACCTTCCGCTCACGAGGCCAACGCCTTAACCCGCTGAGCCATCTGACTCCCTTTCTGAGCAATGTTCTTCTTCCATGGTAGGTTAGTAGATAATCATGTGTGGTGTAAAGTCAGAGGCCTTTATAGACGGGGGTTTGAGTCTCATGCATTGCTGGTAGTGTTTCATTAAAAACATCAAACTTTGTATTCTCAGAACACTGATGCAACAAGAAAGTGCGACAGCGCCATACAGTGGCAGAACTTGATAAAAAGAATCACTCTTCCCACATTTACTTTCTGCAGTCTGAGTAGAGTACGGTCATCTGTGTCACCAATTCCCACTCTCTCCAAAATGTGTCTGTTTACGGATGGGGGGGATTTTTCGTGTAGGACCGCACACTCTCCCATCAAAGTTTAATTAGTTTAGTTTTTTATAAACCACAACCTTTGTGCTCTGTGCTGTGCGTGCACATGCTCGCCGTCGCGGTCACATGCGCCCCCCCCTGGCATCGCACTGGCCCCCCAGGGTGGCACGCCCCACTATTTGAGAAGGACTGCCTTACTCTGAGACACCACAACAGCGGAAAGGCGTCCATGTGGGAACATTAACATTTAGGATGCCAGCGTCTGCTAGACTGCCCTCAGAGCAACCTGTCACTCACAAGTGTCAGACAAGAGGTGCCATTTCTGACAGGTGACCTTTAAATGACGGCAACAGACACTGGCTCATGGTAGGCACAGACAGACACACACTCACACACACAAAGTAAAGAAGTGCCAAAGACACAGGTGGTTTGTGAAGTCACCCCCCTCCCCTCCCTGCCTCCCTCCTTCACAACCCCTTACCCCTTCTTAATAAGCACTGGGCTGACCAGTGTCTTTAAGGCTGTAGAGGGCTGAATGCTCATGTCACCACACTGCTGACATTTCCTAGGCTCCCAGGGCTTTTCACGGCTGTGCAGAGCTCAGCAGGAGAGTTTAAGTTGGGCCACTGCTCTGGTGGTCTGGGGAGGCCTTGGGGAGACGAGTCTGGAGGAGAGAGAGGGGGATGCAGGGAAGCTGCTTGACTTAGAGAGGGGTCACTAGCTCCAGAGAGGGACCGAGGTGTGAAATACTTCACTTAACACAGCCTCTGGATGGGTCAGTGTGGGTGTTGGAAGGGGTCTAAACTAACTCTGTCAGGCTCCCATAAGGTCTAGAAAAGTACAAACTAAAACTTTCATTTGAATCTGTTTTAGCCCAAACCTATAGGGACCCTCTACTGGAACTGAGCTTTGAAGTGTCAACTTCCTGCAGGTGAGGCGACATCACATCTTTCCCAAAAACTAAGAAATAATATAGCTTATATTCATTCATTAAAAGCCATAATTGTTTTATTGTGCATGAAAAACACATTGGTCAATACAATCAGATAAGATGAAGAAAAAAGCAGAAAGCAAGTGTAGGATCAATCAGTCAGCTAGCTGATCAACTGTTACTGTCGGTTACCATGACGTTTGTGAGTGGATTCCATTCCTGGCAGCA
The DNA here is from genome assembly GCA_030340665.1 of Neosalanx taihuensis. Lineage (NCBI taxonomy): Eukaryota > Metazoa > Chordata > Actinopteri > Osmeriformes > Salangidae > Neosalanx > Neosalanx taihuensis. The sequence goes on along the minus strand of CM059316.1, from coordinate 4,305,090 downwards.
AATAAATGATTGGCTAGGCTTTCAGGTGCGTGGGCGTGTTGAGATGCAGACCAGATTACATAACTATGGCTAAGACAGAATGTGTTAGTA
>CM059316.1:4295000-4297500 GCA_030340665.1 Neosalanx taihuensis | reverse complement strand
GTTGAAACACCTGCAAACAGCGGAACACTATTGAGGGAAGCTCCCCACATGCAGGTGACAATTAAGGCAGAGAGGGACCAGGAAGTCATTGTGTTTCCACATCCCACTACCTCTGCAGATTAATCACACACACACACGCACACACACACGCACACACGCACACACACACACACACACATACTGTATATGTATATTCAGACAGAAGGAAAGAATCACAGGGTCAAAGTTAAGGGTGCAACTGCAAATTTATTCAAACATCAGCCTAGGGGCACAACATCTGCATCCTAGCATGTGATACTGTCTCTCTGGGACATTTTCAGTCCTCTTAACCAGTTAGATGCTGGTGAGCATTCTTCTGTTGCTAAGGGAAGGGTTCTCCAGACTAGAACAAGCTCAGCACTAATCCAGCCCTGTGCACCCTGAAGTCTAGTGAGAGCACAGCAGTCTCCCTCAGATAATATTACACACAGGTGTGTGTACATGTTAGCTAGCAGTCAGCCAGACCCGCTGTGGCGAGGGGGCTGTGGAGAGGAGGCTGTGGAGAGGGAGAGGGGGCTGTGGCGTGGGGGCTGTGGAGAGGAGGCTGTGGAGAAGGGGCTGTGGAGAGGAGGCTGTGGCGAGGGGGCTGTGGAGAGGAGGCTTCGGAGAGTGGTCTGGGGGGGTGGGGGGGCGGGCAGAGAAGGGCTCAGACAGGCTGGTGCACACCAGGACCACGCCATGGACCCCACCAGGATAACCACTACACAGAGACCCCTGGACTAACCACCAATGACTGCATTAATGAACAAAGAAATATGGATTCTCCCTGACTGGTTTTTCCTCGCACCCATCGCCCCCCCCCCCCCCCCCCCCCCGTCCCGTCACCACCCCCCCCACCCTCCCCTCCCCACTCACATGTTGACCCTCCTGCTTTCACAAGGCTATTTACTCGAATCCCCCTTGATCCTCACCAAATCCTCTGACGAGTTTCATACACCAGAGGGGAGATGAATGGATGAATGGTGGGATACACAAAGAGGAAAGGAGGGATACATTGATGAATGGATGAATGGACAAACAGATAGAGAAAGACAGGAAGTATAGTTGAGAGGAGGAAGGATAACTTAATGATGCAGAGGAAGGGATCAGAGAGGAAGGTTTGACAGACAGACGTGGCGTTGCAGTAGAGGAGCTACACCCGGTTGAGGGCCACGCGCAGGACGAGGGCCCCCAGGAGCAGGGTAGGGCTGGAGGCCAGGGCCCCGGCAGTGTTGTGGTGGTCCCCATGGCTGTGGCTCTTGTGAGGCCCGTTACAGTCCTCGGTGAAACAGCACTCCATCTTGGATCCGGAGTTGGCGTTGTGGCCCTTCTCACAGAATGCCTTGTAGGAGCACGATTTAATCACTGTGTCTGAAACATGAGGAGGAGGAGGGAGGGGGGGGGGTTAGAGACCAGGCTCATCTCAAGGGTTCTCTCTCCAGAGGCTTTGAACATAAACTCCCCCCCCCCCCCCGCCCTCCCCACACACACACACACACCCCGCTCTCTTTCTCAGAGAGGCCTGTGGTCGGCCTGGAAGCTTCTTGAGTTCATCCAGTTACTCAGAAGATGTGAGGAGGAGGGCGAAGCCCAAGTTATCACACACACACACACACACAGATTCGTTTGTAGTTACAGAGAAATGAGTGAAACTGCTGGAAAATGAGAATTAAGAAACATCTATTTGTCATGTTTTGTTTGGAAAAGTCTGTTGTTTTTTTGCAGTGATCTGGCACGAGGAACCCACTGTTCCCAGGAAGGACCTGACCTCTAGTGTCTGTAGAAAGTACTGCATGCTGTTGCCATGCAGAGCAACATAAAAATACAATTGAAACTTTTGATTAAATAAAAATCGCTGTGGAAACACTGGTACACTACATAACTAGATTGATTAATTCATTGTTAGCCTGGAAGTTACATATGATTGTGTGTGTGTCTGTGTGTGTATGTCTGTATGTGTGTGCGTGTGTGTGTCTGTGGTCTGTGTGCGCGTGTGTATCTGTGTGTGCGCGTGTGTGTCTGTGCGTGTGTTTGTGTGTGTATGTGTCGTGCGTGTGTGTGTACTCACTGGGTCCTGTGATGGTGGAGCAGCGTCAGCGCCCTGGGGGCAGGAGCTGGAACCTTGTTTGTTACAGTCATCCTCATTGGACGCAATACACGTGTGACACTTGTGGGCGTGGCCTAGGCAGACGAACAAGAGAGAGCACCTGAGACGAGACTTTGCAGAATGTTCTTCTACACACCCCCCCTCCCGTCTCCCACACACACACAGACACAACCCACACACGCACATATACACACAACCCCACCCCAACACCAAGACGCACTCGCTCACATAGCCCCACACACACCCACACTCACCCACATACACACACTTACACCCACCCATCCCAGTTTGGGTCTGAGGTTAGCAGACATTAAGATGTCTTCAGTAGATTCAACCTGTTTCCACAACCAAGCTGTTGGGTCCTCAACCTGTTAG
>CM059316.1:4287500-4290000 GCA_030340665.1 Neosalanx taihuensis | reverse complement strand
TGCGTGGGGTGACACACAACTCTCTGCTTCTGTAAAAGAGATTAACAGTAAAACACAAAGTATTCTCTTTTATTACGTCATTACTGTAAATATTTCTAAATTCCTAGATGACAATAGTGTTCCAGTAGCAGGTTTAAGGCATATGAGTAACTCAGGGGTACAGATTGATTGACTACAAGGGGTCAGATGTTCAAATGACCTCCAGTCATGAATTTGGATAGCTAAATTAAAAACATTATATTATTATTACTGAACATTGTTATTGCTGAACCGTTAGTTGCCTTAGTTTACAGCTGAAGAGACAAATGGCCAGCAGGGAGCAGTGTTTCTATATAATCCACACACGATGAGAAGTTCTTCCTCACATGAACACACATGACCCTCTTCTCCCCCTCCCTGAGGCTCTGAGGTCAGATGAGAGGAGCTTCCAGCTGTTTCTCCTGATGGATGATGGCTGATTGATTTGCCTCAGGGAAAAGTACAGTTGAACAAATAGCTACTGTATCTGACCCCGACACACTGTCACTCTCTGGTTGTTGGAGAGGGAAGAGGAGAGGAAGGTGGGGAGTGGTGGAGGGGGGTTGGCAGGGGTGAGGGCATTGTTCCCCAGGGAGACCCCCCCCCATTGTTAAGCAGCCAAACAACAGACTGGGGGAGGGCTGAATGGGGGAGGGAGGGGGGAGAGAGGGATGATGGGAGCAGGAGGAGGAGAAGTGTGAACACTGCTTTGGTTGTTGTTTGGCCACATTCTACCTGCTGTGACCAGGCTGCCAGCTCACGTTAGCATGAGAACACACACGTGCACGCACACACGCACACGCACACGCACACACACACACACACACACACACACACACACACACACACACACACACACACACACACACACACACACAGTTTCATCCCACTGGCACAATAACCAGCATCTAAGATCACAAAGCAGGCTGACCTCATCAGGGTGGGAGTGCAAACCTATCAGCAGGTGATTGTCTAGGAACTGGGTTGCACTAGAATGAACTGCTTCTGCTGATGAGCTGTTACACTCATGCCCCCTGCTGGTGTGTTTACCTTAGTGCACCCTAAAACCCACTACCTTGTATAGAAATATTACGATCAAAGAAAACATTCATGCTAAGTCATTTCACGTTTCTTCATAAGTATGGTTTATTGTGGCACACAATAAATAGTGCATTATAAATTAAAAAGTTGAGCATTGTGTCTTTTTCCATTTTGTTTGGGGGGGGGGATGTATGTTTAAGTGCAAAAGATATGTTTTACAGACAATATCTTTCAAACATACAGGGACAGAGAGTCAGATAAGATTATCCATTCAAACCAATTCAGCCAGCAGATCTGATGGTGCAGAGGGGTGTGGCTCTACATGACTGTAACACTGCAGAAAAACAGAGGAGGAGGGAGAGGGGGGAGGAGGGAGAGGAGGGGAGGAGGGAGAGGAGGGGAGGAGGGAGAGGAAGGGAGGATGGAGAGGAGGAGGACAGTAGGAAGTGACGGATGTGAGGAGACAGGAAGGATGTGAGGAGACAGGAAGGATGTGAGGAGGCAGGAAGGATGTGAGGAGGCAGGAAGGATGTGAGGAGGCAGGAAGGATGTGAGGAGGCAGGAAGGATGTGAGGAGGCAGGAAGGATGTGAGGAGGCAGGAAGGATGTGAGGAGGCAGGAAGGAGGTGAGGAGGCAGGAAGGATGTGAGGAAGTGCAGGAAGGATGTGAGGAGGCAGGAAGGATGTGAGGAGGCAGGAAGGATGTGAGGAGGCAGGAAGGATGTGAGGAGGCAGGAAGGATGTGAGGAGAGGAGACAGGACAGTAGGAAAACGGAAGAATAGAAGGAGAACAGGAAGGAGAGAGAGCAGCAGAGAGAGATGGACTTGGTCTAATCAGTAATGGCAGCAGAGCACCGTTACATAAGATAATGAAGGAGTCTGATCATGTGACCCATTAGAATGATCCTTCAGGCTACCTGACAGGATGTGACATCAGATTGAATTAGACAACAGGAAGTGTTTCAGCTCAGCCACAGAAGTACAAACAGGACACCGCGTAGTTCATTGGGTACATGATGGGAGTCTCGTATAAAAAATCTTGCAAGGATGGTAACGTTTGTTAGCTGGACCGAAATCACCCCAGAACCCTGACCCCGTACGACGGAGAACGTTTCTGTTCTAGAGACCCCTCCCCCCCGTTCCTAACAAGAGGAACGAGGCTGAGTTGGCACACAAACTGACCTCAGCACTCTAGCGTGGCTTGGGAACCACACACACACACACACACAATATAGCTGTATTCATTATCATGCTCTAAGTGTATTTTCCATATTATGCTCCTCATACCATCACAAGTCACATGATACCTTTTTAAATGATAGTTTACCTACTTTGCATAAGTGTCATATAAATAGATTAAAAAAACAAGACCAGAAAGCTAAGTAAACGTCATTTCCTGTGTCAGTTAGAGAATAGCGACTCCACCAAGGTGTCATATTGC
>CM059316.1:4212500-4282500 GCA_030340665.1 Neosalanx taihuensis | reverse complement strand
GTGTGTACTGAATAACAGTAGGGGTGTGTGTGTGTGTGTGTGTGTGTGTGTGTGTGTGTACTGAATAACAGTAGGGGTGTGTGTGTGTGTGTGTGTGTGTACTGAATAACAGTAGGGGGGTGTGTGTGTGTGTGTGTGTGTGTGTGTGTACTGAATAACAGTAGGGGTGTGTGTGTGTGTGTGTGTGTGTGTGTGTGTGTGTGTGTGTGTACTGAATAACAGTAGGGGTGTGTGTCTCTCTGTCGGTCTCACCCAGGCTGTGTCCGGCCACAGACACGGCCCCGGTGAAGCCAGGGTGCCTCTGTCTGAAGAGCTTGTGCAGCCTGTTGACCTCGGCAGCCACCGTGTCCACGATGGTCTGGCAGTAGGTGGGGCTGTTGTAGAAGAACAGGTCCAGCAGGGTGTCGTTAGTGAAGTGTCTCAGTCTGCTGATGCTGGGGAGGGTGATCTTCTGGATGTCCCTAACACACAGAGAGAGAGAGAGAGAGACAGAGAGACATAAGTAGACAGAGGGAGAGAGAGGGAGACAAGATGTAACTAGAGGGAGAGAGAGATAGTGAGGGAGGGAGAGACTGAGAGACTCAGAGACTCAGAGTGTACAGTGAGAGAGAGAGAGAGAGAGAGAGAGAGAGAGAGAGAGAGAAAGAGGGAGAGAGGGAGAGAGAGCAAGAGAGAGAGAGGGAGAGAGAGAGAGAGAAAGAGGGAGAGGGAGAGAGAGGCAGAAATAGAAAGAGAGAGAGCGAGAGAGGGATGGGGAGAAGAAGTTGGAGAGAGAGGGAGAGACAAAACTAGAAAGAGAGATATTGTGAGAGTGTGTGTGTTCTTACTCGTCCACCCCAGTAGCATCCCCGTGCAGGGCGCTGTGCCAGTTGACCGGCAGGAACTCCACCCTGCCCACCACCCCCTCCTCCTGCCCTCTCTTGTAGTGGGAACCCAGCAGGGACAGGGATGCACTCCTGAAGTCATTCACTGGAGACACACAGGGAACCAGTCAACAGAACCACACACACACACACACACACACACTCACACACACACACACACACACACACACACACACACACACACTCACACACACACACACACACACGCACACGCACACACACGCACACGCACACACACGCACACGCACACACACACACACACACACAGGCCTACCACACTGGATGATGGATCTGAAGCGGAGGTCGCAGGCAGGGCCGATACCATGGACCATAAACACCAGATGATCTACCTTCTCTGGTTCACCTGGGATACGACACACACACACACACACACACACACAGTAAGATGACAATATCCTCTATGTTCTCTCTAAAGGATACAAAACATGGCAGTTCAAAGGCACATGTACCTTCTGGTATGTCCACTGCAATGTTTTCCACGCCCCTCTTGACTGTGCGTGGGCGGGTCTGCTCCGAGGGGGAGGAGACCCACTCATCCTGCAATGCTATTGGCTGGTACTGCATGATCAGCTGGAGGAGGGAGGGGTTGGGAACGGTCAGAGGAAACAGGAAGTTCCAGCTGATCCAGAGGAAACGTGGGAAAGAGCAGAGAGAAGCTGAGAGGTCTCACCTTGGGGTTGTGCAGAATGACGGTCTCTCCTGTAGGAAACTCCAACTTCCTCTTCCACTCATCCAGAGTCACTGCGATCATGTAGGCATCCTGACAGAGAGACGGAGGAGATACAAATGACATCAGCTGATGTTCCAGGCTTCCCGCATGTCAGTGTGTCAGTGTTCTAGTGTGTCAGTAGTGTGTCAGTGCTCCAGCGTATCAGTGTAACCTCCAGACTGCGGCTGAAGTCTTCAGTGTAGGGGAGATACTTGCTGTCCTTGTCTCCCTTGTAGAACCAGGTGCAGCGTCGCACCTCGGAGGGCGCCTGCTCCCAGTACACAGGGTAGCGCTTCCTCTCCCTCACACGCACGTCGTACCTCTCCCCCTCCACCGCCACCACCGCCTCTCCTTCTGGGACGCGCACACACACACACACACACACACACACACACACACATATTTATACATAAGTGTGAACACACAGTCAAGAGCAAGAGGTAAACACACACACACAAAACCTTACCATTAGCGAAGGACTCCTCCAGTTTCCCAGAGTCCTCCAAGCTGAAGGGGAGCCACGAGTCTTTGTCGTCGGCACGGCGACAGTAAAACCAGTGGGGCCTCACCGTCTGGTAGGTGGGCGGGGCCGACTCTGCATCGATCATCTCAAAGGAAGACGTGGAGGACGGCGAGACTTCATCGACGGCTGGTGACGTCTGCAGGGTGACAACATAGTAACGCTGTGGTCACAGAGCAGAGACCTGTCCAGGGATGGTGACATCACGATCAGATCGACCACAGCACCCCCCCGATCTCCACACTCGGCTCCCAGGAGACACAGCCAGGGGGGCCGGCTTTAATAATTGAAGCAGATTTTCCTTTGTGCCTTTCTCTGAAAAGGCCCATCTGATCCTGGGACGAGGCGTGCAGGGCAGGGGGCAGAGAGAGCAACGTCTCCATCCAGTCGCACAAAGACAAGCATTATTCTGCGTGACCCAGCAGATCTTCCCTCCATGGCATGTGTACATACTACACTAGACCTACTAGTACATACCTCAACCATACACAAACAGCACATGGAGTTTGGCTCACCCTGTCCCTGTGATAGCAGGCTGTGGGCTCTGTGAGCATGCAGGCATGCATCTGTTAGGGAGAGACTCTAAATATCTCCAGAGCCGTATCAATGGGGTCATTGTGGTTACCAAACAATACGATGACTTGCCCAATCAGAAAGCTGATTTGCAATCTCATCACCAGTTTCACTGGCAACACCGGGAGTTTGGTAAGAGAGCAGAGTAAACAAAAAACAACAACAAAGGTCACAAAGAGACGAAAAAAAACGTTGTTTTTTTTTAATACAAGAAGGAATAAGAAAGTCTGTATTTGGCATTAGTGACCTGGATTACAGCTGACCAAAGTGCTCCTTACCACATTCTGCAGTCTCTTTATAGACCAGTAATGTTGTGGGTACACAAAGAAGAATTCTATAAAGGGTTTACAAGAGTAGCAAGTAGGTCAACTGTGTGTCTTAAAAGTACTTTGTCCGCAGGTATTTCTCCGTATACTCTTTACTACTGCTGAAAACACTGTGTGCTGTTTACAACGCTGTCATCACTCTATGCTGACACACAGAACACTTGATGTCATTCAGACCAGGTCAGCTGATCACCCCGGAGGTCATTTCCGAAACTCTGATATCACTGTCTGTACTTTCTTATCTCTGTTCTTATTGGCTGTTTGTGTTGTGCAATGTTGTGTCATGCAGAGTTATAATGTGACCTCTGTTCTATCCTAACAGATGCCATTCCAATACCTCAGACCAGGAGGAAAATGAATCAGCGGTGTTTGAGAAAAACACAGCACGGACACGTGGACACACACACACACACACACACACACACACCAGAGCAGTGTCCTTCAGAACTCTTCTGAACCAGTGAAGGTATACGAAGACTTGAATAGCTTTAAGGAGCTCATTTCTAACTGACCAATCATACGGTGTTTCCTAAGTAAGCTAACAGTAGCATGGGTCAGGCCTGTAGAGGGTCATCCCCATAGCAGCTGACCTTTACACTGCTTTACAGCGGATAGTCACACACTAGAAGTCAGCCCGCGAAGAGTTATGGCAACAACGCGAGTGTTCACATAACTCCAGACAGGCTGAAACCACCTGTTACAATCCACACACCAGCAACCCCTTTCCACCCCACTCACCTGCTCTCCTAGGGGGCTTTCAGACAGGTCCTGCACGGTGATGGTGGGAGCGGGTTGGGACGGACCCCCGCCTTCCAGGGAGCTGTGGGACATCACACTGCTGACCCTTGCCCTGGGTTCGGAGGGGGGGGGGGTGGAGGGAAGGCCCCTGCCCTGTTGCTAAGTTCAGGTGTGAAGGGCGAGCCTGTAGAGAGGGGAAAGACCACTTAAACATCCTTACTATGGTGAGCATGGAGGACGAGGTTGACCAAGGGCTTCTGACAGCTGTCTAATGCCATTAGCTACCCTATCTAATGACATTAGTCCGATGTCCGAAGCATATAGCGAAAGTTACTGTCAATCTATATGCAGACCAAAAAGAAAGCGACGTTAGTGCTGATGTTGGGAGATCCGACAGTATCTAGTAAACTAGCGCTATACCTCTCCTCCATATAGGTCACACATTAGATAGCCAGTTAGCAAAACAATAAAAGGAAGATGAACAGCAAAACGGGGACAGGGAGGCAAATGCAATCAAGCAGGTTATCTGGTTAACATTGCGATCAGACATTAATACCAATGCACTTACCTGCTAGATAGGAAGCCTTAATCAACGTTAACGAGGTATCAGTACTTCCAGCATAGTGCAGATCTACGCAACCTACCGTTAACTTGCAAGCTAACCTGGTATCTCTATGTTCCCTTACAGCGCGACGGACATTTTACAACGTTACAATTACTCTGTCACTCCATTATCAAGTGATCTGGACAGCATCTTGTCCAGTGAATCTATAATGTCTTGTGCTTAAGTCGCAGGGAGACTCAGGCGCTGGTTACGTCACCGCCCACAAACATCAACATGACGTCATTAGCCCCGTCAGTCAGAAGTGAAGGGTCAAAGTTTTTTTATTTCAGGCCAGTTTGACAAATATATTTTTTGTTGTTTTGTATTTTTGTTGTATATCGAAAGGCAGTTATTTACCCCCCACCCACGCGCCCACCCCCAAAATTAACATATACAGACAATTATTTAACACTTAGTCCATTTTTGTTTGTTGACTGCATTTGATATTTTGTAAAATAACAATTTATTATTAAATATTTTTGAAAAAATACGTTTGGTGATTTCAGCAGGTAAATAAATAATTTATTACGATCAAGGCCTGTCCCACATAGAAGGGTGACGTTCTTGGGACTTTGCATAACGTTCCCTAAAAGTTATCTAAATGTGACGAACCTCCCGAACCTTAACAGAACATTGGGGACGTTTTTAAAACGTTCTCATTTGGTTCTGAACATACCTTTTTTGAAAGTTTCCTGTATAACTTTATGGAGACGTTCCATGTTCGTTATTTTGTGGTCACACTGCAAACATTACATATATGACATTTGGGCCTTTTAAAGAACGTCTCGTGAAAGTCACATGGGGATGTTCTGTGTATGACATTCGGGGGACGTTGACAACATTTGCTACATTCACGTAAATAACAGGTAGACAGTTGTATTATTTTATTTTCATTGTCTATTTATTTATTAATTTGTATACAACTTCTCCTAGAAGATGAATAAAGTAGAACTGGAAATGACAAAGGGTGTAGTGGAGGTAAATAAAAGATAGTCCAGAAATGGAAACACTGGCATTCAGGATGTTCTGGCAATGTTCTTAGAACATCCCTGTGTTGGTGTATAGGACGTGGAACATTAAAAGGCAACGTCCTTTACACCAACAGGGATGTTCTAAGAACATTCCCAGAACCTCCTAAATAACGTCCTCATACCCTTTAAATAACCCTACATTCTCACGTTCTGGGAATGTTCTGGGAACGTTAAAAGGCAACGTCCTTTTCACCAACAGGGATGTTCTGGGAACGTTCTGGGAACGTACAATTTCTAGCTGGGGTTTATGATTCTGCATCATTTGATGCTTGCCAGCAGGGGGCAGAATAACACAGGTATTTTATATCGACGGTTCACAGTAAAATGTGTGTATCTTGCATTTATCCTTCAAATTTACAGTGTATAATGCATTGTTTACTCGACATTGTAGAGGAATTGTTTTGAAGTTTATCTGATTTTTGTTTTATTTTGTTATACATAATTTGATAAATGGTCCTTGGTTTGATTAATGTATGTCCTGTAGTTAACGCCAACCATATGTCAAATAAGAACTTTGTTAGTTACATTAACATGTATTCATTTAGCAGACGCTTTTATCCAAAGCGACTTACAAGAGAGAGCTTTACAAAAGAGCATTGGTCACTGAGCATAGCAACGTGATAGACCCCAAACATAGGAACGCAGGTTAATAGATTATGAAACATCACGAGAACCAATAAGTGCCAAGGGAAGAACTATGAGAGCTTTTAGACGAACAAATTAGAAATTTCAGGTGAGTATCCGACGGACAGTTGTCTAAATAAGGGATGCGAACAATAAAGCAACACGAACAATGTACAACAGCACTAGCTAGTTTACGCACAGTTATTCTAAACGTCACCAACAGTTGGTTTTTCTAAGTGCCTTTAAATTCACGGAATAAGTGAGTTTTGAGCCTTTTCTAGTTAGTTTCTAGTTGACTGAAAACTTGTCCCTGTTGTAGAGAATCAGTCAAATGCAGTCAAAAAACTGAATACAGACTCTGAATTCCGTTTATTTTGTCAGTTGCATGGACGATTTTGAATACAACAGCTATGCTTTTCAAGAGACGTTGACAAGAGATGCCCTTTTCTGAATCAAGACAATTGTTGGGTAAGGCCGTGACCCCTGCTTGACTCTCAGGGCCCTCTTCCCTAAAACAACCTACCCAAAACCAGGAAATTCTTTACACCAGACAGCACGCTAAACACACAACCAGTAAAGGTGTCCTCACGTGGTCATTTTTATCTTTTGTTTCATGTCCAGGAAGGTCAGAAGGGGACATGGCCTCAATTCCCCCACCGGTGTCCTGAAACGGCCCAGCCTTGTCAGTGTTAGAGAGACAACACATCGGTCGTATTGTCTTCTCTCCTTGTGTCTGGGGCTTGGGAGGGGATTCAAGCATGTGTGGAGTGGGAGAATGAGAGAGAGAGAGCCGGCAAGCATCAAAAACTGACTTTGCATTTTGAGAATGCTCTGCTTTCTCAACGGTGTGACTTTGTCGTCAAGGAAGTGGTCTGCCCAGCGAGGACACATTTGTTTTACCGTCTAACCACGAACCTGGTGTAGCTACTCACCAGACACTTGCCTAACCACTCAGACAACCAGAAGCATCTGCAGGTACTGTAGAACTGACATTTTCTGAAATATGTTCATATCCTGCCCTTCATTCACTCTGTTGAGTTGTTCTAAGACCAATAAACGTACTAGAGGAAGAAGTTCCAGGTGAGACACCAGGTGTGATGTGATACTGGTGTTTTTTAGCATCATTTACTGAAACCAGGGGCGTGTTCATGCTTGTCACTGTCATGCAGGAAGTTAGTCTGAGCTGTCCAACAAAGGTGTGGCTTACGACCACGCCAAGCACGAGAATGCAGACAGGCGTACCTTATAAAGCACCGAGACTCTGTCTTCTCTTTCAGAAGCTGTCTACGCTCAGACGATGACACTTGAAGTTCTATTGTGGATCTTTACCTTGACTGCCTCACTGAGTCCCTCAGGTAAGACACAGGATACACCCCCCCCCCCCCCCCCCCCTCAACAGCCATACTTTATTAATGAGTAAACCCAGCGAAGCCACTGGGTTCCTATGGTGCTTTAGAGAAGCTTGGGTCACTCACAGAGGCTGTGTTTGTCACATGTATGCTGGATATCCTCAAGAGGGTTTTTCCAAAAGAGGACTTTTCTCTGTCAGGAGGACTACATGTTGGGGATGTAAGATAAACGATGCCGATAGTGAGCTGTGTTTGCAGGGAGAGGTGTAATTGGAGCATGACAACGCTGTGCTGAAGATTGCCAGACATTAGATTCTAACAGTCAAACATGTCAAATGTCAGCATTGTGTAAGAATTTCGCAATGGATAAGTAAGGAACAAAGACGATGAAGAGAAACACTGGTGTCTGACACCGAATACTGACTCAGTATCTGCTTTTACTAAGTCAACACACTGGAAGTGTATACTCTACAGTGGAGACTATATCTGACTGATCATGAAGTTTACGATGCCAGCACACCTATAACTGAGTCTTATGAAGCTATGCGGTTGAACATTTTAATGGACTTTGAACCACAACAAAGTTGTGAATCTCGGATCTCAGTTTGTACCTGGCAGACATGAACCTGTCACAAGGTCAACATACTTAAAGTCAGGCGGCTTTAGTGTGGGTTTGATTTCGCAACAACTGCGGGGGCACATTTACACAATAAGGATGAGAGTGACACACTGTGTATTTGGTGATACTGTCCCAGCAGATGACACAATATACTGAACTGTTGCAGGCGTACGTCATTGTGAAAATGAATGCAGAACTTATAAACTTTGATAACAGAACAAATACAGAACTTAATGATTCTTGCTAAGATTTGACATTCCCAGAAATCTGAATTGAAATGCCAAACATACCCTTCTGTTCCATGAATTATAACAACCATGCTGTGTAAAGTATTTATCCATTAGAAAACAGGTTCTTGTAGTTATACCAAAGGTCACAGTTAACAACACTGTCTAGTTTCACCTGAATTGGGTTGATAGACCCATAAAAGAAAAGTCCCCATGATTACAGTGCATGGCTGGCTGCACAGGAGACTCACATTGAATCAACATTAGGACAGAAACCAGGAAGCTCAATTTAATATCGTACAAAGGTCCAACCTGTTCCCAACTCCAACAGTTTTCCAATCAAAGTAGGTTAATCATTACGCTTTTTATTTGTGGATTTGATCTCTGCTGTTAGATAATTGAATGGAAGGACAAAAGACAATGGTCTGTACAGTATTGAGATTATTTACACGCACACTCACTCCTCTACGTTTCTCCTTAGTGAGTCGTGGTCCTGAACTTGACGGGGTGACGGACTACGAGGTAGTGCGACCCGTTAAACTCCACGCTCTTTACAGGAGACACACTGGGGTGAGTTACTGTCTTTCTTGCTCCCTCTTACATGAATGCAGTCGTTTTTTGTTGTTGTTTGTCGTCAAGTTCTTACACGGCTAATGCATACACATCCTTGATGTCGCTCTTCCAGTCGTCAAGGCCAGAATCATTAAAGTATGGCATGCGGGTGGGAGGCAAAGATATCGAGATGCACCTGGAGAAAAACAGGTACGTTAACTTCGGAATTCCTGACGGAAAGTGTCTTAACTGATGTAGCGACTCAATAACTTCCTCTATCTGATGACGCTCAATGTTTTTTCTAAATATGGCATGAGCGGAGTGTTGTTGTTTTACAATGAACTATCTGTCCTATCTTTGGCTTCTCACCCACTCAGAGAGCTGCTCACCAAAGACTATAGTGAAACTCACTACCTTGACGACGGTACTCAAGTCACATCCACGCCAAAGCACCTGGTTAGTAACTACAAAACATGTTGGGTTAAGACTTTCACGTTATGCCCAAACTAAAGTCACTTTCCTTCACTCACCCAACCATCTGTTGCCATGTCCACTCAATGTCTGCCTTCTCGTCAGGATAACTGTTACTACAATGGCAGGATCGTCAACGATAGTGAGTCTCTGGTCAGCATGAGCACATGTGATGGACTCAGGTAGGCCTCATTAACAGTTCCGCGCCAACACGCCCTCACAGAATAATCCGTTCACACAAAGGCGTTATCGTACCATGAGTATAGAGAGTTTGACGCGTTTAAACGGACACCACTTATTTAAGCTTTATTCCTATATGTTGACTGGAGGCAGCTTCCCGCCAAAAGTAACTTCCTTGCCTGTGCAAACTTTCACGGTGATTAAAAACCCTTTCTAATTGTGATTGGGACTTAGGGGCTACTTCAAGACGGCGTCCCAGAGGTATCTGATTGAGCCCCTGTCTGGTGATGACACCGGGGACCACGCTGTGCTGAACTACGAGGACCAGAGCTCCAAACCGATGACCTGCGGGGTCACCAACACCAGCTGGGACAGCAATTACCCTCCCACCACCAGCAAAAGCCGCTCCCGTGCCTCCGTGAGTCAGCCTGGCATCAGATCCAGATCCAACACAAGCCTTACGCTGAGTGATAGGATGAAGGAAATGACCTGAACAGATCTTCTTTGATCGTTAGGGGCTGCCACTGTTCCAGCAGCAGAAGTATCTCGAGCTGTACCTCGTCGTGGATAACCTTATGGTAAGAACGAAATCTGACACATGATAGCAGTCACAGTCACATGGAGCGTGCTTGACCATCAGACGGTCATGGGGGCCGGCGGCTGACCGTCAGGATGTTTGATATGACATATTGGACGGCGATGTTGACACATTGATAGTGACCTCATCAGAACATCTGTGCCCACGTTTTCAGTACGAAAGCATGAAGAGAAATCTTCCAGACATACGACAGAGGATATTTGAAATCGTCAATTTCGTCAACATGGTGAGTCAATTCTCCTTTCTCAGGCATGAATAGGAAAATAGATCGGTTTGCGCAATGAACGAGAGGTGATGCACAAACTAGGGGCCCACCCCCCACCCCCCCTCCCCCCCACCTCCATTTTGTGTAGAATATGTCTCACAGATGTACTCCTGCAGGTGTACAAGCCCATGAACACCTTTGTGGCCCTTACGGGGCTGGAGGTGTGGTCTAACGGGGATCCGATTTCGGTCACAGCCCCTGCAGGCGCCACTTTGGACGCCTTCACCAACTGGAGGAACAAAGACCTGGTCGCTAGGAAGAAACACGACAACGCCCATCTCATCAGGTAGAACCCCGCGTTTGCCTGTGACTGACGTAGCTTCTGACCAATCACCAGTCTTATTTTCGTTTCGTTTTTTTGACGAGCTTGTCATGGTGGCTTTGTGTGACGGATGTGCTGTATTGTCTTTGGGGTGCAGCGGTATTGACTTTGAAGGAGCTACTGTGGGCCTGGCTTTCGTTGGGACAGTGTGTTCAGGTCATTCGACGGGGGTGGTGCAGGTACGGTACAAAAAACAACAACATGGGTTGATCTTTCAATGGAACACATTAGGTTGGGACATTACCGGTTGCCTGTGTAATCTACTGGTAAACTGTTGTTGTCTGTGGTGTCATGACTGGCTGGTGGCTTAAAATCTAGGAACTGTGTTCAGCCGCAATGGAAAAAAAACCTCCCTGTGATGTGACGTTGATTACGGCAAACTGTTGCTACAGACAATTTAACCGCAAGAAATTAGGAAAAGGTTTTCTCTTGAGACACATATATGATGTGTAACTTCCTCTTAATTGTTTTTTTGGGGAAAAACCTGCAAAGTAACATCTAATATTTAAGTAATAATAATTGATAAAGTTGAAATTCATTTGTTTTATCCATAACAATTATTTCCGCAAACAAATCAGTGTTAACTGTGCTCACCCCACCTCAGAACCACAACCCCAGGGCCATAGCATTGGGGGCCACCTTGGCCCATGAGATGGGTCATAACCTGGGCATGAACCATGATGACTCCAGTGGCTGCACCTGCGCTGGAGACAGCTGCATCATGGCTGCAGCACTTAGGTATACTGGAACTTGCTGTTCTCCGAGGTTGAAAACTGTGTCAACATACACACAAGTGCACAGGATTTACACCTGTACATGCACAACCAGTTTAAAGTTTGGACACATTGCCCCATTCATTTGACTGTGAGGGTGTGTCCAACCTTTTGGTTGTGCATGTGTGTGTTCAAAGATATAAGTGTGTGCGTGATTGTGTGTTAAAAGCCGTAAGTGTGTGAGTGTGATCTATATGAACATGACCTTGAAGGTAACCTCAGATGTTTCCTTGTCAGCTGGGACATCCCCCGCTCCTTCAGCAGTTGTAGCAGTGGGAACTTTGATGCGTTTCTGAAGAGAACGAGCCCTGACTGCCTGCTGGACAAGCCCAGGTTCGAGTCCCTGGTCACCCCCCCGGTCTGCGGGAACGGCTTCCTGGAGAAGAATGAGCAGTGTGACTGTGGCTCCCCGCAGGTAAACTAACAACACTTCCAAGTCTCACACAGGGATATTTGCTCACAGGAAACTTTGTTTCGAAAACAAACCAGAGCAAAACCCGGAGTAATCCCTGGAGAAGAATATGAGTATATTATTAGAATATTATAACTTTAGTCAGATGACAAATGAAGAAATGAAAACATGGAATGTGGAAGTGGTGTTGTTCACTTCTGTATGCATGAAGGAACAAAACAAAACATGTTAGGCTGAAAAGTTCCACTGACAGACACACATTTCGAAGAAATCTTCTATCTATCTTGTCCTGTCTACTATCCTTTGCCCTGGGCTATTAAATAACTAACAAAATGTGTAAGACAAGTACAAACCCATCGAATGCATCTCTTCCCTGCACTTATGACTGTAGTCATAAAAATATTTGTCATAACTGTAAAAGACTATATTGTGTTACTGTGATTACACAGTGTAATAACTCATCTCAATACATGGACTCATCTTGGGATGGTATTGAAAGATCATGAGGACTGTGGTCCTTCAAGAGACGTTCCTCACATTCCAGTTAGACTACGAATCAGATGACTGAATCTGTTCAAACTTGTTGGTGAAGCATCTTCCTGTGTTTTTTCATACTTAACTAGGCTTCATCTCTGAAAAAAAAAGAAGTTAGTTTTCAAGTCTGTCAATTTCAAGACGGTGTGTCTTGATTAACATTTGTCCTTGCAGAAGTGATAATCTAATGTGCTTTAGAACAATCTGTCGGTCCCCATATGGTGACTTTCCAGTGTTGTTTGTTGTATCTCTTGCTCTATGTTCACAATCGTTGTGTTATGCATTTATAGTTCTTCCCTTGGCACTTATTGGTTCTCATGATGTATGATTCACAATCTAAAAAACCCACTGTGTTCGGGGTCTATCACGTTGCTATGCTCAATGACTGATGCTCTTTGTAAAAGCTCTCTCTTGTAAGTCGCTTTGGATAAAAGCGTCTGCTAAATGAATACATGTAAATGTAAATGATTAACATTTGTCCTTGCAGAAGTGACCAGTCCTCATCATTATCATGGATTAATGACTGTTTGGTTGTTTCTCCAGGAGTGTAAAAACCCATGTTGCAACGCCACAACCTGCACCCTCACAGTGGGCTCCCAGTGTGCAGAGGGGGGGTGCTGTGAGAGCTGTAAGGTGAGAGTCCAGTTCAGTTCAGCCATGTCTGAACGTCTTGAGGCTACCACACCACCCCCTAGTGGACACAAGAAGCTCAACACTCTACATCCCGAGTGACAAAATAGAAACACGTCGTTTTGTCGTTTCGTCATTTTATCCCGAAACAAACCAAGATGATTGTTTTCGATTCAAATGTAGCGTTTGATGAAACATGATGAACTTGTCCACAGATCCTTCCGCCGTCCAGGGAGTGTCGTCGGAAGCAGGATGAGTGTGACCTGGCAGAGTACTGCAGCGGGAAGTCCCCGGACTGTCCTGAGGACGTCTTCTCCGTCAACGGCATCCCCTGCGGCGGAGACAGAGGCTACTGCTTTAACGGAGAGTGTCCCCGGAAAGAGGCCCAGTGCGTCAAGATGTACGGCCCATGTGAGTGACCGAGGTTTCTATAGCAACCATCCTCCAAGTTTGTTAGTTGTTGAACTGTTACGCAAAAAAAAAAACCCATCTTCCTCATCCCTCATCCTACGCTAACGTCTCATTTGTTCGTCCTCAGCGGCCGAGGTGGCACGCCAGTACTGCTACGACCAGAACACCCGAGGTGTGTACTATGCCTTCTGTAAGCGACCCGACCGCGATACCTTTATCCCCTGCCAGCGACAGTGAGTCTCTGCTACACCCCCCCCCCTTACACCCTCGAGAGCTCTCTGCTCGTCCAATCGGAACCGAAAACCGACCGGTTGTCGTTTGTTTTTGTCACCTGGAGGGATGTGACGTGCGGGAAACTGTTCTGCTTCAGCGGCTACGACAACCCTAACTACGGCCGCATGGTGAAGTTCTCCGACTGCAAGGCCACGTTCTACGACGACCATAACAGCGACTCGGGCCAGGTGGATACAGGGACCAAGTGCGGGGATGGAAAGGTAATCAACCCTGCTGCTTTGCACGCAAAGAGACTCTTAAAAAGGGGAAGGTGTGGTGTGTCTGCAAAAGGAAGGGAGCAGAAGTGCGCTTCGAATATCGGACAGGGATGCTTTTTATGTCATCACACCATCTCCTTCTGTTCTTTCCACTTCTCAAGGTGTGCAACCAGAACGAGTGTGTGGATCTTCACACAGTGTACAGATCCACAAACTGTTCGGCACGCTGCCCTGGCCATGCAGTGAGTACAGCCGTCATGGTCAGCCTGTAAGGGCTACATTAGCCTGTTACTTTTATCTGGCTGTCAGGAACTCCCATAAGAGGCTCGTAGGAGACCCTCTGAGGATCTTTCTGTAAACATGGCTGTGTGCGTCTCCCAGGTGTGTAACCACAAGAATCAGTGTCAGTGTGAGCCAGGCTGGCTTCCTCCTAACTGTGACCAGATGGACAACAAGTTCAACGCCCTGTCCAACGGTATGAAAAGTCCACATGTCATTGATGGCATGGATTAAGGTTTATCAAGAAATACATACACGTCGTCAAATCGACACATCAAATTCAGGTTATCATTATGTGGTGACAGGACGCGATTTGAAATGCCCTCGGATCTGGACGGCGAACAGATTTCTACTGCACAGCATCCTGTTCACGTTAGAGCAGGGGTGTCAAACTCGTGCCATCGCGGGCCAAGAGGGTGCAGGTTTTCGCGTCAACCAAGCCCCTACACCAGCTGATTTCACTAACGAGTTTCTCTGCTTAGTGAAATCAAACTCGTTATTGATATCAGCTGGTGTAGGGGCTTAGTTTACGCGAAAACCTGCACCCTCTTGGCCCGCGATGGCACGAGTTTGACACCCCTGCGTTAGAGGCTTTGTGTAACCGTCGGTCGTTTCGTCTCCTCTGTCCTGTGATCACAGAGGCTGTCACTGCCATATCAGTGACCATCTCCCTGCTGGTACTGACTGCTGTGGTCGTGGGAGCTGTCCTTCTCTGGAAGAAACGGCAGAGTTCTGGTCTACCCAGGTCAGTGAAGGCTCCACAGCACTATCCATGTGCAGAAACAGCATGTGTGTGCGTATACATTGACCTGACTCTCTGCTTCTTCATCAGGGCCCATATGCGAAAACCACATGCGCTGGACAACCCTACGTTCTTCCAAACCAAAGCAACTGTCCCCAGCACACCCAAATCCCAGGTACAGTCAAATGATTTCCTCCATTCAGCCAGTTCCTGTTATTGTTTGCTGAGCACATTAGCATTCATTATCATCATCATGTCCGTTCAGATTCCAAGGCCCACGAGAACTCCTCCTCCTCCTCCACCTCCCTCAGCGGCGAAGAAACCTCAAGATCCCACTCCGAGCTTCATGGCTGCACGCCAGGTACTGGACATCTAGCATATTCTGCTGCCAAAGCCTCAAGCCGTTCGGTTCAACGTGACAACGCTTCGATCTGCCAACCAAACGACGAAGGTCGGTGCTGAAAATCATGTTTGTGTTTCTTTCTCAGGCTTTGAGGCCAACACCTCCACGAAGGGTGTGACTTGAGGCTGACACAGTGCCACCCGGTGGATACTGACGGGGATGCTCGGAATTCAGCCAAAGACCTGCAGGACGAGGCCAAGGAAAGTGACCGAGAGCTTCCAAAAAGCTTCATCATGGATCTTCTCTGGAAATAAAAGGTTTTGTGTCAATGATGTGCAGGATGCAAGAAGCAGGAAGTAGGATGCAGAATGCTGGATGGCCATAGAGGACCTTGATTAAAAGCTCTGAGATCTCTTTCCGGTGACCCCACTTTTCAAAGGGCACTTTATTTTTAAAGAGTAACTAACACTCCTCTGTACAGCCATGCGTGAGTGTTAAACCTTGTTAAAACTATAAATTCAGGTGCTTAGTTACTGTTTCATGCCAGGAGAAACTCCTGACTACACATGCTGCCATATCTTTTTTTATGATGTTTTTATATATTTATCTTTTACTTTTATGTGAGCAGGTGGGTGCATGTTACTTGGAGAAAAAAATTCTACCACTGTTAATCTGTGTAACTTGAAAATGTAAATCTTGTAATTACTACTTCTCTTCCTTCTTCCGGGTACCTTAACTGTTAACTGTTTGTTGCTTTTTGTCGATCTCAGGACTGAAATAACTTTATTTTGACGTAGATGTTTGGCTATGATTTATCCTCTCTGGTTATGTAATATTGTTTGGCGTTAAGGAAATAAAGCGGATGACTTCTAATCTTTCGATGTTGGTGTTTTTTGTCTACCTGCCAGAAGCAGCAGCTCATTAGGAGTTAATTGAAGCCATCTGAGATCAGGTGAAGCAGCTTGAAGCGTCTTAGATGAATAAGACTATTTCTACTGCGGTACATGGAGCATGTGGCCACATCTGAATTAAAGCAGGTAACACGTTGGCATTGTTTAATGTATGTCTTCATTTTTAACAGCAAGCTATGCTACTGTTAGCAATGCTACTGTTGTTAGCTGAGGACAGAAGGCAAAACTATTCTCTTAAAAAGTTCTATACTAACGAACAGTTCCAGATCTGCTCTCCAACATGCAGACTGGTGTTGAGGCTGGATGGTGCTCAGATCCTGGGATGAACTCTGTCAAGATGGATCTGTGCAATCTGTAGAGATAGTTATTTTACTTAGTGATTTAACCCTAAACGATGGTTAAAGATTCTGCTACATACCAAAGGACGACTAACCTACCGCTACAATACATCTCCTAAGCACTTACTTTTATATATTGTTACTTTGTAAGTGTATAATATATCTGGTGTATTGAATAATTCATAATTGTATTAAACTGTTCACTTGTCCAAGTGAATTTGTATATGCTTGTGGTTTCAAGATATCTTTTTTATAGTCAAAAATGTCCTGGACCATTCAGGGAAAAATAACCTTTTACACCGCTTAGATGTTTATCTTTACGACTTTGTTGTGGGTGTAAATGTGCTGCCACAAGCAGCCTAGTCCCACATTAAACAGCATATCTGAGAGGAACTTCACTAAAGTAAAATTTACGGTAATGTGCCGTGCAATTTGCATATTCCCTCTCATTGGTTAAGTTTGTGTAAAGTGGTCCAGTAGAAAATAAGGTTATGTGCCGTCAAATTTACATATTCTT
The DNA here is from genome assembly GCA_030340665.1 of Neosalanx taihuensis. Lineage (NCBI taxonomy): Eukaryota > Metazoa > Chordata > Actinopteri > Osmeriformes > Salangidae > Neosalanx > Neosalanx taihuensis. The sequence continues at coordinate 4,265,506 of CM059316.1, read as the reverse complement.
TCTGATTGGTGTAGCTGGAAAAAGTGGTCTTGTAGAATATACGGTGATGTGCTGCCCTATTGAATGGTCCCTCATCATCAGTCGTCCTTTGCAGCTGTGTTGAGTTAGATTGACCACTTCTAATCGAAAACGGTGACCATCTTCAACAAAGACAACTTTAACATTAAAAAAGCATTTGTTTGGACGACTAATGTCATAATTATGGAATATTTTTCAGCCTTCAGTGTAACTAATATTAGTAAGACTGTTTCCCATCTTTTGTTGTACTTCATGTGGCCGATTTGGTAAGAAACGTAAACCTTGTTAGTTATGAATAACTCATCTGTCTGCTGTTCTACATAGTCCACACAATAATGTATTATTGTGTATATTGTATATTGTTTTATATGTGTCATGATATCCTCTTGTGTATTAAAAATGGTGGAAAATTAGGATGCCAAATCACACTTTTAGTCTTCTCTTGTCCTTGACAGCTGTGTACCACATGCTGATGGAGGTAAAGTCGATCTGTCTGTTATTAAAATCTTGAAATACTTTTTGGGTGTTTTATTTGTTGTAATTGCTCTTCTGCTACAAGAAGTCATGCAGGGAAGTTGCCTGGGGACAACTGGGAGCAAAGCTTCACCTGACTGGATTCCTCCGAATCAGTCTGATATGGCGGTCCAGGGGTGTCCCTGCAATGGTGATGTCAGAAACAAATCTGTCAATCCAATATCAGATTCTAAGAAAAGGCTGGAAGGGTCTGATTGATTTCACAGTCAAACCTCTTAAGTTTCTCTTAGACCGGTGGGGATGGAGTGTTGGAAGGAGTAACTAGGATCTACAGTGAAGCTTCACCCAGCTCATCGTTCCATTCTGCAAAGCTTCATGTTAAGAATGAAATGATAGTCTTGGGCAGGCAGTTCATTACAGCACCAGTAGAGGAGCTCCTGAACACTGGCTGGCCGTCTTACTCCTCCCCTTTGTGCTATGACCACTCCCACATGACCCCTGTAGCCCCACCCCCTTGACCTCTACAAGTGGGAAATGACTCAGAAATTTCGGCAGCCTCGCCGGCCGGCTTCAAACAAAACAAAAATCAAGGATGACAAAATTTGGGGGTAAAAGGGCCCTGCATTTCTTTTCTGCTGTTCCATAACCACTTATTGTACTAGTTGAAACCAACCGGGGGGGAGATTGCCCCCCCCCTGCCTCCTGTGGCGGAGACGGCTAGGAGCACCCGTGACCGAGGTTTGATCCGTGGATGTGACTCCGACTACCCGGCGAGTCTTCATTGTCACACCACCAATCCTCCGCGCCACCGATGCCCTTCGCAATCAGACACTTTCTCCGGGCGTCTTTATCATACATACTATGACACTCTGTGCTTTAAAATTTGGGAAGTGCAATAGCCAGGACTTGAACCAGCAACCTCTGGTATCTGAGGCAGCATCCTTCCCATGTGAGCCATTGGGACTGCTGTTGATAGACATCTTCTCTGGGCGTCTTTATCTTGCACGTCATGACACTCTGCGCTTTAAATTTGGGAAAGAGCAATAATCAAGGTTTGAACCAGCAACCTCTGGTATCTGAGACAACATCCTTCCCATGTGAGCCATTGGGACTGCTGTTGATAGACATCTTCTCTGGGTGTCTTTATCTTGCAGGTCATGACACTCTGTGCTTTAAATTTGGGAAAGAGCAATAACCAAGGTTTGAACCAGCAACCTCTGGTAGCTTAGGCAGCACCCTTCCCATGTGAGCCATTGGGACTGCTGTTGACAGACATCTTCTCCGGGCGTCTTTATTTTGCACATTACTACACAGTGCTTTCAATTTGGGAACGGGCAATAACCAAGATTTGAACCAGCGACCTCTGGTATCTGAAGCAGAAGTCTTCCCTTGTGAGCCATCGGGAGTGCTGTTAATAGCGCTTTTCTCCGGGCGTCTTCATCTTGCACGACATGACTCTCTGAATCTGGTCTTGATTTGAAATACTGACAGTTTCTGAATCACTGGGGTTGTTAAGGTATCACTGATCTTAGAGTCAAGACGCTGTATTTTAAATGAGTAGGTCTTTTGGGTCACAACTTACACTTGGTGGAGGAACTACACTTGAAATTCTCATATTATACCACTAGATTAAAGCAACTCAATGGTGGTTTTTGAATAGTACCCCTTTTATTTTCGCAAGTTTAATTTCAAAATGTACAAAATAAGGTTAAGGTAGACTACAAGAAGTACTTTTCCGTGTACCATTTAAAGACAACAGAAACATATATTTTTTTTTAAATCAATCTAAAAGAAACACATTAATTAAAAAAGAATACCAGGATATGTAGAATCTGATTAATATCAGGTGTATTTCAAACATTCTCTTAATTCTGGTATAGAGCATCATGCTACTCATGAATCACTTGTCATCCATTACATTTATTACAATTATTAGTGACAAGTAGCCTTTTTATTGCTCTCTCAGCATGCAATTACTGATGTGTAGTTGCAGTGTACACAGTGGTTGACAACATTACACAGCAGGAAACACTGTCCTTAAAGCCCAGAGAAAGAGGATTACTCTCTAAAGTTAAGAGAACAAATCAAATACAAATAATTCAAGTGTAATGTTACAGAAAGTCACAAATGGTACAGTTCTTTGTTGAAACGTTATGAGTGTGTTATGAGTAAAAGGTGAGGACACTCTGGTGGTTCCCACGGACGAGGAGGAGAGGAGGCAGGTCCTTAGACAGCGTCTCCAACCAGCACATGTACAAAGTGCTGGACACAGTCCCCTTTCTGGCCAAGGGCATGCTCCTGGGAGTGGGCAGACAGAAAGACAGACAGGTAGAGAGACAGACAGAAAGAGAGATAGTGAGTGCAACAAATACATGCCATCGATTTATACAAGCAAGCAAGTTCTCATGACAGTACTCACATGACAATGAGTTTAGCTGTGCTGGAATAGTCTTAGACCAGTTCATTCAGTCTTATCTGTCTGTTAGTCTGTGGAACAGAAACCACAGCATACAAACCCTCAGAATCTCTCACGAGCAAGAGTCCTTGTCCCTCGTTTTTCATATTCACTGGGCCTTTAGTAGATCCTGATAAACAGGCATAGTATAATCCACACCATGTTATGTCATCTCATGGATTATTTAGGTTTGCTCTAACCAGATATTGGTGCTGCTTGTCGATGCGGCAATGAAAAGGCGGATCTTACAATCCTTCCACTTCTTCTTATTGGTCAGCAGGTATGGAATGAGCAGCGTCAAACCTGCACACGTTCAGCACAAAGTAATTGGTGATTGGTTAAGACCCACTTCTCATTAAGGCAGCCATCCCTCAGGTCAGTCACACACCTCTGTCGTCAAACAGCCACCAGACATCAATGGTGCCTTTGCGTTGTTTCTTCTTGAACTGTCCACTGGCCTCCAGGAGACGCTGGTCTGTCAGGCTGAGGGGTACAGAGCTGCTCTTTGTCTCTGTTAAAAACATACAGAACGGATTAACTCATATCCTCTATAGCAGGGGTCTCCAATCCTGGTCCTTGAGGGCCGCTGTCCTGAAGGTTTTAGATGGTTCCCTGCTCCAGCACACATCCACAGAGCTTGATAACGGCGCTTCATTAGAATCAGGTGTGCTGGAGCAGGGAAACAGATTTTTTGGCTGACAATCAATCAATTTCTCTTTCGTTCTTGATGATTTAGAATGCAGCAGAGGGTGCGATAGTTGTTGTTTTTTGTTAATAGAGCCTAACCTGAAATTCTTGACATGGTCCTCCACTCCGGTGAGGAGCAGACAGTGAGTCAGTGCCTGGTTGTAGATCAGAGCTTGTGTTGATGAGCCCCAGTTCACATCTTGTAGCAGAGAGGAACAAACACTAGTTAACACTACAGGAGACTACAGCTATAAAGTAAGCTGCATGTCTGATGCACAAGAACAACAACAGCTCACCAGATCAAGATCATCTCTGTTTAATATTAGGTTCATTTAGCAGGTGTTTTCTATACTAAGCAACATTCAAAGCTAAAACCTTTGAATCCATCCCTTAAACGCTGCATCCAACAGGACTGTTGCTATGACCAGAGACTACCATCCCTGTTCTCTCCATATATATCCCAAACAGCTCCGTAGAACGCTGGCCTTACCGGGCTTCTTGTAGCTGACGTACACGTACAGAGCCAGGACGATGACGTTAGTGAGCAGCGCCGCCCACCAGTTGATCACGAACATGACACCGCAGCACAGCACGGCGCCCGCCAGCGACACCCACTTATTGAAGTACTTGAAGCTGGGACGCCACCCTGTAGATGGGCACAGGAACGATGGGCAACCCCCACAAGTCTTTTATACTGAAATATCCTAACTGTAAACAGGCTGAGACCGTGTCAGCCAATCAGAGAGACTCACCAGGGGAGTTGGCCAATGAGGCGTGAAACACAGAGATGTTGATGAGGGCGTAGGAGGCCAGGAAGAAGTTGGAGATGATGGGAGCGATGATGTTCAGCTCAGCTACAAGGAGAGGAAACACAATTACCCATCCTTAACATGAAATCTTATGTTTGTAAAAAAATAATATATAATAATAATTCAGCTTGGCATGACATTCGAACCACTGTCTTCCCAGCTACTGATAAAATAAATAAAACCATTTGAATCTGTGACATATTGATATTTTATCTTATATTCTAAAGTGTTCAGCTACACCTAACTATGAGTTATGACTGCTCACAATCTCCCACTTGTTTGTGAAACACACCTGGCAATCATTTGCATTAAGATCACATGACTCATACTACCTATCCAGATGAATGACATCTAATGCAACAATCCCCAGGGTAGAAACAGTTAGCAGATCTAGCTCTAACATTGAGTCTATGGGGAACCAAGTCCTAAAAAATGACCAATTGTTTTAGATGTATTTTCTCACATTTCCAACTGAATGGATATAATGTTGTGAATTCTTGATAGCACTGAGTATAGCAAATATAACAAATAGAAACCCAAATAGAATTTACACATTTTAATCAAAATAAATTATATTAGTTCCTCCATGAAGTTATTTCTGTTGGGGAAGAAAATGAAACGTCAGTGTTTGTAATGATGTATATGAATACACGTAACTGTATTTATGTATGTTTAATTATAATAATATAATTACAATACAATACAATAATAATATAACAGATAAATACTATTCACTTTCATCACTGCGTTTGTAATGTTCGCATCACACGACCGCTTAAAACCCCCTTCCATAGGGCGGCGCTTCACTACCGCTATCTGGTGTTGGACGTTGAGAACTGCACTTGTAATTCTTACTTTACACCACTAGAGAGCAATATTGTAGCGCAACCCAATGGGGACACTTGCAGAAAGTGTTGAGCTGTACCTTTTCATGAATGAAGTTTCATCTGAGATAATGCCTCAGACACAGGATATCCATAAAAGTGCTCATTTGAAATCAGAGAAAAAGAGAGAGATAGCGAGAGAGAGAGAGAGAGATATTACTTCTAGAACATGCCACTGCATGTTTCAGATCAGACATGAAACAATTCCAGTCATAAACGAGTCAGCATGGTCACGTACCTGACATCTCCATGGAAACACAAAATAAATCCTTTAATGGTATACAGAAGATACATACCAGGAACCCAACTTCCACCTGAAACCTCCTGGCACAGGTATCAAGAGCTCATCTTTTATGCAGAGCTTTACTCCTTCTTACACTGTCATGTCTACTAAGTTGGCAGGTGCACAATTCTCAGGGAGAGAAGCAAGATAAAAACTGGGAGGCAAGACAAAACTTTACATTTCAATTTTAATTTTTTTTTCTCCAAGTGATACATCATCTACTTAGATCAAGATGTTCATGGTCTCGCATTACAAGTACTGTACTTGACGAAAGGATGTATCATCCTTTTTTTACAGCTATGAAGAGACTTTAAAAGATCAATATTCTGTACATTCTGCGAGATATGTTTGGAAACTGACAAGAGGTTTGGACTCGTGGCCCGCCCAAACCTCCGCCTCCGCCTTTCAGCCTGAACGTAATAAACGCATTTAAAAACCCCAAACATTTGATTTCAAGAACATATTTCCAGAAAGTCTCAAAGAACACAACATATAAGAGAAAATGAATGAGAACTTGAAAAAATGGGAGGGCAAAAGCATTTGGTCAGAATCTGAATGGGTAGTGGTGCTGAAGACACAGAAGTCAATCCAAACACCTTCTACACAAGCCTGGGCGCGTGTGTAGCATGTGGCACTGCACACGAAAAGCAAGATTTGAAAAGACTTACAAAAAAGGGATATTCACATGTGAATAGTAAATCTCAAAGCTTTTCTCTCCTTGCAAGACAAGACGACGAGGAAGGAGGGTTCGAGCACCAGCCGTCTCCAAAACCTCAAGACGTCCAAAATTTAAAGGGTCATAAATGTTCCTGTTTCCTGTCACCATGGAGCTAAAAAAAAGTTAAGACTTAAACAATGTTAACACTTCGACATTACAGGAATTTCGAAGCTCTTGTGCTGATTGTAACACCAAGTGAAAACACGCAGGAGGTGAAACTGGATGATGAAAGTTTATCTGAAGAGACAGACATCTGCAAACTGAGGCAACTGTGTCTTTCATAACGTTCCTCAACTATAAATAGGGACCACTTGGTCCACGACTTGTTATGATGTCATCACAGTGCCTGGAAACTAGAACATTTCACTGGTGTCAAAGGTCATTGACTGCAAACCTTAAAATGTTCACGTTTGCCATAATGGAGTCATCGGATACTGAATCATGTCACATGAGGACGACCACGCCTGACAGCCGTCTGACGCAGCGTCTCGTGCGACCATCACGAGTGAAACTGTCTGTTAAAACTGCGTCCTTGTCTAAACATAAACGAACACGAATGCGCATTTTGAGTCACTGAAGAGGATGCAAGCTTTACGATTTCACTGCTCCATGGGAAACGGAGAGTCGATATTTCTCCAGAAAGAGCATTTTTTTCAGTGGATGCTGCTATTGTCCTTTGCTTTTGGTAAAGTAAGTTTCTTCTCTTTGACCCTATGTTGTTCTCCCTTTCTACATCCAGCTCAACATTCACAATCAGTTGGCTTGAGTATAACTGTCCCAGTAAAGTCATAAATAGGAGTTCTGAGTTTCTTCTAGAAGGACAAAACATGCAGCGGGTCCCTTTAGAAATCAGACTTTGGTTTGGCTGAGGGTCAGATAACGACATCTATCGTCAACCTGGTAATACTTTCTCAATCTTTGAAGTTAACAAAAGCATTAGAACACGTTCCCCACAACTGACAGTAAAGTACCCAAATAAAATCATGTTAAAAGAACCAAAACATCTGCAAATATTATTTTGTGGTAAAAATTCAAACTGTGTCAGTTTTTTTCTGGAGGTATGACATTAACTTTTTCAAATGATATTCGGTTGACTTCCCTTGGTGTATTTTGTCTCAATTTGAATGTGTATGGCGGTGATTAATCTACCTGCATACAGTATCAAGACAACCTTTTTCTTATTCAAGCAACAACAACAAAAAAGACATTGATAGAAAACAAAAAAATGTACTACAACTTTTGGAGAAGGTGTCTTTCACTAGCTAACTCATTTACCAACTCACATTTACAAAATGTCATTGTTTTCTCTTTGACGGTTTTCATAGTTATAACATTGGTATACTTATACAGTCAAAAAATTCATATTTTTTCCTCTCTATTATATTTACCTAATATAATTATTTTAATAAATAAATCATTTCATAATTCTTCACTTCGGAGCTTTGCGGTGGTTGAAACTGTTTTCCCAGTGCTGTGGTGTCCTCCTGTGGCTGTTCCCCTTCAGGCCAGCAGGAGGCAGAGTCTCAATGGGTGAGAGAGAGCGACAGCGAGAGGAGAAAGACAGAGAGAGATAGAGACAAAGAGAAAAGGAAAGGGAGAGAGAGAGAGAGGGAGAGGGAGGGAGAGAGAGAGAGAGAGAGAGAAAAGTGGAGGAGTGAAGGAGAGAGCGATGGAGTTTCGGTGGATGAGAGGGCCTGAGGCTGGGTGGGTGGAGGGTGAAGGGGGTCTGGGTGGGGGTCTAGGGGTCTGGGTGGGGGTCTAGGGGTCTGGGTGGTGGTCTAGGGGTCTGGGTGGTGGTCTGGGTGAGTTTAGCCATCAGTGCCGTTCTTGCTGGGGGCGTTAGCTCCAACAGGTTGCTGGCCGTCCTTACGAGGAGGCATCCTCTCGTTGATTCTGTCCAGGCCACGAGCCTCTTCAAAACTACGGATCTTCTTTGGAGAGAAACCTTGAATGGCTGGAAGAAAAAAGAAAGAATTAGGGTAAAACTTTTGCTTAAGAAAAAAAACAAAAAACTTTTTACAGAGATCTGCTGGTCAACCTGTGAAGAGTACAACACAACAACATCCAAATATATATTTTCCTCCCCAAATTTTTCACGTGATTTGATCAAATCGAGCGCTCGTCCTTTGAGCTCACGTTGGTCCAAATCAGGTCCCATCTACCAGAGACTGTAAACAGGGACATGTAGATTGGGGACGCATGCACAAGGCTGTTCCTGGATACCAAACACTCACTGAACACGCTACAACACAACACCTGGCGAGAAAGGGTCAACTTACTTTGAAAGTTCCAAGAGCCATGGCAACCACGAAGAAAACATGGGCAAAGATATAAACGGTAAGTGACTGTTTGAACGGATTTTGATGAGCACATACGAGAATAACACCACAGCTATTAAAGTGGATTTTAAGTATTAAAGTATATTACTATTGAAGTATACTAAATAAATATAAACCACATATATCTCTCACACACAAGAAAAAAATAAAAATGATATTGTGAAAAAAAGAAAAAAACGAAAAAGAAACATTGATCTCAATGGGGACCCTAATGCCCTCCAAGACAGTATCTATCTATACTAAGACTTCCATGTCAACACGACAGACAGTACAGCAACAGCCAAGCAATGTAACAGGATTAGACTCTGAAAATATCCCCCTGGAGGAAGGAGGAGGAGGAGGGGCCCGGGGCCACAAGCTTCTCTGTGTGCTCAGTGTAAGCAGGCTTTTCTTTGGGAGCGGAGGCTGGTTACCTCTCACCCTTGTGACCTCAGCCCTACAGCTGCTTGTCAACAATATGCTATTAAGGGTCGCAAGGAAACCCCCTCGTTTCTCCTCCAAGTGAAATCCCGCCCCCCCCTCCCTGTCTTCCAAGGGCCAAGTTCATCTGAATGAAGAGGGGGTTAGAAGTGTCCTAGCACACTTCATCATCGTCACATACTGGGGTTAGCAGGCTCTGGGACTGGCTGTGCTACGAACAGTGGTTTTAATATCAATCCACGATATGACGACTTCTAATCGAACATGGTATAAAACAAACAGGAATGAAAGAAATCTTGAACAACAAAAAAATAAATGAAAAAGAAAGAAGAATTAAAGACTGCACAGAGGGAGGTGGTGTGTGGGAGGACACAACACTCACTGAAAACACACACACACACTTAAAACACACACACACACAAAGTGACCACTGGCGTACCTTTAGCTTCTGCGGCCTCAATGGTGGCTAGGTTAACGTGAGTGGTCGTGAGAGAAGAGAGAAACCAGGCATCAAAAATCAAGGAACAGGAAGTCAACGCCACCCAAAACCCAGTCAACTCCACCCTAATCACAGTCAACTCCAACCTAATCCCAGTCAACACCACAGCAAATCCCCCAGTACATGATACAGCCTCCCCCAAAATACCAGCAATACAACAGGAACACAGGATAAATTAGCTGTAACATAACACACTAAAACACACTGTTCCTGCTACCTGGGAGAGAGGAGTATAGGGAGTTTAGGGGGCATGACGGGGTCAATAGGGCTTAGGTGTGGGGAGATGAGGGGGGATTTGACACGTGCACGCACGTATGTGCACACACACACACATGGCCACACGTGCACGCACGCACACAAGCCAACAGATGCAGGCTCCCGCCTCTGTATAGTGCTGGGAATCTTCCTGGACAATGTACAGCGAATCACTGGCCTCCCTCTTTATTAAAAAAGGAACATTTCCTTTTCCATTTCCCATGTTTTCTCTTCCAAGGGTTTCATTAAAAGGTTTCTCGGACAAGACGTGGGTTAAGATGACAGACGAGAGAGAGAGAGAGAGAGAGAGAGAGAGAGAGAGAGAGAGAGAGAGAGGGGTAGAGAAGGATCCGGGTGCTATGGCAGCATTAGTCTCTTTCCTCACATGTAATGAGGGCTGTAACAGTGTGAGGCAGGAAAGCTGTCATCCAGAGCCTCTGTCAAACTAGGAGCTCTGGGGAACTGGCCAACAGTAGGCATCTCCTGGCCGGGGTCTGGCTCTAAGTACGTGTAATAAGCTTATCCTTCAGTCATACCCAGTTAGGTTCCTCTTAAATGTCATCACAAAGAAAAGGTGAGCAGAAGCAGTAAGGCACCTACACCAGCCAAGCCCTTTCCCTTTCTTCTGTCTGGTTGTTTCTGCAGTCCGGCTCTCTCTGGGTCTCTGTGCACCCTGCCCGAGCAGATGACAGAGACAATGGCCTTCTGGAAAGGTCACGTCATGCGGCTCGGCTCGACTCCCGAGTCCTCTAGTCCTCTCTACACCTCCGCCACGGGCCAGTCCTGCTCCCAGCATGCCCCTCTCCTCTGACAGGTCCTCCCGTGAGGTGTCGGGGGGAGGGAGGGAGGGAGGGAGGGGGAGGGTGACCTTTAGATCAGGGCCTCTGGTCACTTCTGTGACAGGCCGGACAGCCCGCCTACGGTTCAGGTCTGGTCTTTCCTCCACCCCGCCCACCAAAATACAAGAATTGATCCACCCTCCACCCCCTCTAGGACTCTGCTAACCAGAGACACTCACATTCTATCTCCCTGTCTCTCTTCCACCCCTCTCTCCCTCTCTCTCAACTTCTCCCTCAGGAACTTCAGATCTCAGCTGTTCTCTTGGATGGATGGATACTGCTCAGTGGAATAGCATATGAGTATAAATCAAGGAGTCGCCGGTTCAAATTCTTACATAAATGGCTACAGATAAAAGCGTCTGTTAAATGAATGCATGATGTGGCCTATTACCCAGCCTCCTGGTTAGATCTGGGATGAAGCCCTGCTCACCAGGCCTCACAGAGGTAGGGGGGAGTGGGGAGGGCAGCCAGAAGAAGCTGTCATCCAGCCTGGGGCGTTCGCTGAGTCATATGGCGGGCCGGGGACGAGGCCGTCCTTCACGCACATCTGCCACTATGGTCGGATGCCAAGCGAACCGTGGATGTTTCTAGAAGACTGTGGGGCCGTGCGACTGTGGACTGTGATGAGTCAGGTCGTGGGGCTTGCTCATTAGTGAACTTGTGTCGCTGTGGATGATGTCACGGTTCTACAAATGAGGATGTCCCCTGGGTATGGATGTTAGTACTGAAGGAGTGGAGGTGTGTTAAGGGTCACCCCAGTGCATACAAAGAGGGTAGCAGCCATTAGAGAGACATAGACAGAGAGAGAGAGAGAGGGGTAGGGGGTCTGGGGCTCTCTTACCAGTCTGAATGGTGTCCTTGCCCCCCGACAGCACTCCCAGAGGCAGGGTCCCCGTGGGGGTCAGTCCCTTTAGGGTCAGAACACTCTCACTCTCCTCCCTGGAGAAAACACACAGACACACAGACAGTCAGTCATTCACCAGAGCTGTGAGGCGCCTGAGGGAGACAGACTGACCGCTCTGCTTGAACCGCTCTCTCCAGGTTCATGTGGAGCGGCGGCTGCTATGATCAGGCAGTTTCTCTCTCTCTGACTCTTTCAGCACTGTGACTCACCGTCCTCTGCTCCTTAATCCTCAGGCAGCAGGCTTGTGTTGTCAAACACAACATATAGGATCTGTCCTCTCCTGGCCTCCCTCAGCCTCATAAACACCCCCGCCCCCCTCTGTCTGGCATGTTTAGTGATCTGGTGTCCTCCCCCCCCCCCCCCCCCCCCCCCAGTGTGTGTGTCTATGTCTGAAAGTGTGTGTGTGTGTGTGTGTGCAGAGCAATGGGACGTACAAAGACATCCACAGGTGACCCAGAGCAGTGAGGAGTCTGACCTGAGCACTGAGAACACCCTGGCCATCTTCCCAATGGCTCGGATCTTGTTCCGAATCACCTCCTTCCGCACGGCTGGGACTCCACCTGCAAGACAAGGACACAGTCAGACCCACCCCCTCCACCAGCCTGCCAGCTCCACAGTCAGACCCCCCCCCCCCCTCCACCAGCCTGCCAGCTCCACAGTCAGACCCACCCCCCCCCCTCCACCAGCCTGCCAGCTCCAGTCAGACCCCCCCCCCCACCAGCCTGCCAGCTCCACAGTCAGACCCCCCCCCCTCCACCAGCCTGCCAGCTCCACAGTCAGACCCCCCCCCCCCTCCACCAGCCTGCCAGCTCCAGTCAGACCCCCCACCCCCTTCACCAGCCTGCCAGCTCTAGTCAGACCCCCCACCCCCCTCCACCAGCCTGCCAGCTCCAGTCAGACCCCCCACCCCCCTCCACCAGCCTGCCAGCTTCACAGTCAGACCCCCCACCCCCCTCCACCAGCCTGCCAGCTCCAGTCAGACCCCCCACCCCCCTCCACCAGCCTGCCAGCTCCAGTCAGACCCCCCACCCCCTTCACCAGCCTGCCAGCTCTAGTCAGACCCCCCACCCCCCTCCACCAGCCTGCCAGCTCCAGTCAGACCCCCCACCCCCCTCCACCAGCCTGCCAGCTTCACAGTCAGACCCCCCACCCCCCTCCACCAGCCTGCCAGCTCTAGTCAGACCCCCCACCCCCCTCCACCAGCCTGCCAGCTCCAGTCAGACCCCCCACCCCCCTCCACCAGCCTGCCAGCTCCAGTCAGACCCCCCACCCCCCTCCACCAGCCTGCCAGCTCCAGTCAGACCCCCCACCCCCCTCCACCAGCCTGCCAGCTCCAGTCAGACCCCCCCCCCCCCACCAGCCTGCCAGCTCCACAGTCAGACCCCCCCCCCCCCTCCACGAGCCTGCCAGCTCCAGTCAGACCCCCCACCCCCCTCCACCAGCCTGCCAGCTCCAGTCAGACCCCCCCCCCCCCCCCCCACCAGCCTGCCAGCTCCACAGTCAGACCCCCCCCCCCCCTCCACGAGCCTGCCAGCTCCAGTCAGACCCCCCACCCCCCTCCACCAGCCTGCCAGCTCAGTCTGTTTAGATGACGGGGTGTGGAGAGCAGCATGAGGGGACAGGGGGAAGAGCGAGTGAGAGAGTGATTACAGAGAGAAAACACTGAGGAAAGGGGGAGGAGTGTGGAGGAAGAGGAGGAGCAGAGAGAGAGAGAGAGATAGCAAGAAAGAGAAAGGGAGAGAGGGAGAGGAGGCCTCCTGAGATCAACTTGATGAACTCCAGACGCGTGTGAGACCGTCAGTTATAGCGAGACGCTGCCTTTAAATCAGTTCAAATGAAAAACAGAGCCTTCGGCTTACTGTGAAACTCTACTGGCTGGTGAGTGTGCGTGTGTGTGAGGGCTTGCTCGTGTGCCGACAGCACGTGTGCACCAGGAGCTGCGAGCGAACGGGCCGCCATGCCCCAGGAACGCCGGGGGTCGACCTGAAGACACCCACCTTCACACAGGTCGTCTCCTTCCGACATGAGCTCGTCGTCGGAGCAGATGTTGAGCACGTTCACCAGCATCTCCGTCACTGCGGGGAGACCAGGCCGGGGTGAAAGGTCAGCGTCTCACCACCTTGCTCTAACGCCGAACGTGACGCTCCTAGTCCCCCCCCCCCCTCCCATCACGAGCCCCATCCTGTCCACACCTTTCTCTCCCACGAAGGGCAGCGACCAGGTGAAGACGTCCATGAAGTTAGGCAGCCAGTAGGGGTGAGGAGAGCAGTTGAACTGTCTGATGTTCATCACGTTGTTCTCATACTTCAACACGGCAGCTGGACGGGAGAGAGAGAAACAGGAAGTGAAGAGGGGGGTCAATTGATCCCCCCCCCCAGACCAGACAGGAACGACCTCAGAGACACTGAGCTTCAAAAGAGAGCGTCAACATACCTTTGTTATTGTACACATCTAGGTAATTAGGTGCTGAGAAGATTGTGATTAATGATGGAAAGCCTGTGGTTTGGCTTTTTCTGTACATCCGATACCTGAAAGAAGACGGAAAACGACAGTGACGCAATAATTAAATGGCCAAACCGTCCTGGTCCATTTATTCATATTTGTTCCTATTTGAATTACGCAGAAGAAACAGAACTCTCTTACCCAGCATCCTGTGCTTCGTGCGCTCTTATTACCGACAACAAGTTATTATTTATCAGGAAATCACATACTGCCGGGTAACTGCAAGAGTGGGAGAAATAAACCAGTCAGAACAGCGAAGCGAAGGTAGGCCCATTTGAGATCTCCCAGACTCCAAACCTGGCAACCCCCGGAACCAGAGACCCAACCGAGAATCGACTCGGGGGGGGGGGGGGGGGGGACAGCATGTGGTCATTAACATTGTTCTCTGGCTGTTCCTCGCTTATGGAAATACAGTTTTAATAGCCCTGTCTGGCTCCCGGCCTGGGAGACGGGGCGCTAATGATGCAGCCAGGCCAGAGGCCGGCAGCGGGAGATTTAGGAGGTCTGATCGCTGCTCCAAAGAGGCTGCAGGCCACCAGCTGCTGAGGTGGAGAGCTTTTAGTGGGCGGCCTGCAACCCCGCCAAACCCCCCAACCCCCACACCCCACCTCCCCCACACCCCACACCCCATCCACCTTCCCCAAGAAGCTGCTCTAGCAATTACCAAAGTCCACCTGTATTCAGTTAACGCAGCCATTAGCCTTCCCATCTGGACCGTCTAGGTGTGCATGGGGACAGTATTTCCTGGTGAGACAGAGAACCAGGCTAACAAGCTCCACCTAGTCCAAACCGTAGAGCTACACCCTGATCGCTTCAGGTGGCCCGGACACGCCCATCTGAGGCAGCACGGAGGGCAGCTGGAGGCAGTGCCTCACCTGAAGAAGTAGGAACAGCCTCGCACCGAGTTGTGGTTGAAATGTTCTGCGGACTTTTCGCTGCCGTAGTCCTCGCCCGGGTCGGCCCAGATCAGGTCGCACATGGGCCCGAAAGCGGGCGGCTCCTTAAACCTGTCTAACTAGGGAGGAAGACAGCACACAGAGAGAGCCATCACAATGAATACAATGCATACAATACAATGTATTCATTATTTATGAGTTATTATTATTATAGGACTTATTAAACCATGTACACTTCAGCACTGTGTGGTGATGGCTTGGATCAATCACCAGTTCCATTTGGTTTGGTGTTCTCGTCACATCAACCATCAACTTACTTTCCTAATGTCGTCTAAGCAGTTGATTTCTGGAGAAAGTCCTCCATGGACGCAGAGGAACTGCTGGTTAAGGAGGGCAGCGAGGGGCAGGCAGTCAAAGGCCTCCATGCAGGCATCATAGACACGCTCCGAGTACTTGATCTTACCTGCAAACACACACAAAGACACACACACACACACAGGTTCAGCCCAGCTGTTCCAGACCAGACGCTAGCTACTAGCAGGAAGCTTCCTGTGGAGTGCAAAGGTCTACAAGGGGCTGTTTTTCACTTAAGAAAGTTGGTTTTAACAGTCTGTCCTCCAAAATGATTCTACAAACATACACACACACACACACAAACACACACAGAGTATATGTGTTGTTTAGCAAGGCTATATATCTGGTAGATGTGGTATAACGATGTCTAGCTGTTCGCAGGACAGACACAGCAACTGTTGTTGGTGGTACGTGTCTGATTGAGCCTGAGTACTGAGTGACCGACAGCTTATTAGGCGTCGGTGCGACACAACAGTCCACAGGTCAGATTACATGGGCGGACAGGAAGTGAGCGCCTTATAAGGAGAGGAGGGAAGTGCCACTGACAGCCCTGGTGATGTCATCGTAGCTCTGCTGCTGATTAACTGCACAGACGGACTATGATTCAGAAAGTGGACGGCTGGACACCAGCCTGGTGGCTTTAACAGACAACCTGATCGCCCAGACTGGTTACTGGACATACCTGTGACCTGACCCGTGGTCTTAACCGTCCGAGCTGAAGCCAGGAGACAGTCGTTAGTCTGGCCTTGACCATTATTACAGTAAATCTGTGTGTATAATTCCGCCTTCCTGCTGCGATGCAGATTTCCCCCAATCATAAACAGGTCTCTGCAGCAGTAAACTCCTCACCACAGCCATCGCTGATGCCAAACACTCAAACTGGTCTGACCCAAAGCAAAAGATTAAGAGGCATTCTTCAAGGTCTTCAACCTAGAGGAGCATGTGGTGCGGCTGTGCCGGTCTGTAGAACACCTCCCTCCGTCACCTGAGGACGGCTACCTGACAACCTGGGGGCTACCTGACAACCTGGGGGGCTACCTGACAACCTGGGGGTTACCTGACAACCTGGGGGCTACCTGACAACCTGGGGGTTACCTGACAACCTGGGGGCTACCTGACAACCTGGGGGCTACCTGACAACCTGGGGGTTACCTGACAACCTGGGGGCTACCTGACAACCTGGGGGCTACCTGACAACCTGGGGGGCTACCTGACAACCTGGGGGCTACCTGACAACCTGGGGGCCTACCTGACAACCTGGGGGGCTACCTGACAACCTGGGGGCTACCTGACAACCTGGGGGGCTACCTGACAACCTGGGGGTTACCTGACAACCTGGGGGCTACCTGACAACCTGCGGGGCTACCTGACAACCTGGGGGCTACCTGACAACCTGGGGGCTACCTGACAACCTGGGGGGCTACCTGACAACCTGGGGGCTACCTGACAACCTGGGGGCTACCTGACAACCTGGGGGCTACCTGACAACCTGGGGGGCTACCTGACAACCTGGGGGGCTACCTGACAACCTGGGGGCTACCTGACAACCTGGGGGGCTACCTGACAACCTAGGGGGCTACCTGACAACCTGGGGGTTACCTGACAACCTGGGGGCTACCTGACAACCTGGGGGGCTACCTGACAACCTGGGGGCTACCTGACAACCTGGGGGGCTACCTGACAACCTGGGGGTTACCTAACAACCTGGGGGCTACCTGACAACCTGGGGGCTACCTGACAACCTGGGGGCTACCTGACAACCTGGGGGGCTACCTGACAACCTGGGGGCTACCTGACAACCTGGGGGCTACCTGACAACCTGGGGGGCTACCTGACAACGAGACAGCCACATAACAACATCCTGGTTCCTGAGCAGAGCAGATGGAGCCACGCAGTTGCAGAGAAGACAGGAGACGTTTTCTATTTTTATTGTTGTCGTCTTTCATCCTGAAGTAGGTGCATCAGCGAGACCTCCTCCCCTTGCCTCCGGCCAATTAGCTTAAGTACATGCTAATGAGCGCTCTCATTATAATCCAATTAGAGCGAAGCATCTTTCACTGGATATAAGCATGGCTAGCAGTGTGGAGTTTATTTATGAAAACCGTCTTTTTCTTCTCTCCCTGGTTTGTCAAAGTGTTTGTCTGTGTATGTTGGATGCTTCTGCATACTAATGTCTCCACACCTGGACCACGTACAGTCGGAACTGTCTGTGCTCCCTCACACACACGCGCACACACACACACACATGCAGACACACACACACGCAGACACACACGTAGACACAAACACCAACAGACATGCGTTTCGCCCAGATGACTGTGTGTAACTGGCTGAAAAACATCCACAGCATGGCTGGATGGCCTGCGTGCCCCGCCCACTCCCCTGTCTGCACGCATGGCTGCAGCTGCTGATGAGACTGTGTGTTAGCTTGCAGGCTGGCGGGGCGGATCACTGCAGGAACACCAGCAGGGCTCAGAGGGCCGAGGCAGACAGGAGCGTTCTGCTGACAGATGCACTTTCCAGTTTCCAGGGGGAGGGGGGGAAGTCCCTCTGCACGTGCAGCGATACATCATACCCATAACTGTGTCCTATCAAAAGGGGCTGCATGATGGAATAAGCTTGGCTTGGCCAGGTTGCCTTGACCCCCTTTCACAGCTGGGAGCATAATGTTGCATCATGCTGCTAGGACTGGAGGTCTGGGGGACTGGAGGACTAGAGGACTGGGGGACTGGAGGACTGGAGGACTGGGTGGAGGACTGGGTGGAGATCTGGAGGACTGGGTGGAGGTCTGGAGGACTGGGTGGAGGTCTGGAGGACTGGGTGGAGATTTGGAGGACTTACATTCCTGTTTGAAGGTGAAGTACTCCGTCAGGTGTCGGCACTCGTGGTTTCCTCTGAGGAGGAACAGCGTGGTCGGGTGGTTGATCTTCAACGACCAGAGGTACAGCACACACTGGGAGGGAGAGAGGTGGAGGGAGGTGGAGGAGAAAGAGAGATGGAGGGAGGTGGAAGAGAAAGAGAGATGGAGGGAGGTGGAAGAGAAAGAGATAGAGATGAAGGGAGGTGGAAGACAAAGAGATAGAGATGGAGGGAGGTGGAAGAGAAAGACATAGAGATGGAGGGAGGTGGAAGAGAAAGAGATAGAGATGAAGGGAGGTGGAAGACAAAGAGATAGAGATGGAGGGAGGTGGAGGAGAAAGAGATAGAGATGGAGGGAGGTGGAAGAGAAAGACATAGAGATGGAGGGAGGTGGAAGAGAAAGAGATAGAGATGAAGGGAGGTGGAGGAGAAAGAGATAGAGATGGAGGGAGGTGGAAGAGAAAGAGAGAGATGGAGGAAGGTGTTAGAGAAAAAAAGAGAGATGGAAGAGAAAAAGAGAGAGATGGAGAGATGGAGGGAGATAGTTATAGGGACATGAATAGAGAACTGGAGACAGAGTTGGGTAAACAGAGGTGACATTCACACTGATAAGATATGCAAAGATCCCAGCTCTCTCAGAGGAGATGGCAGGTTGCTATGGGTGAACAAGGTGGCAGATCATTCAGGTTTGTTTTTTTTTCTTCTTTTTTTCTTCCCCCGTCTAAAACAAAAGACACGGCCAGCGTTCTCCCAAACGTCAATATGAAACAGAACATCGAAACTGATCTCATCTGAAAAGCAAAGCGCAATCCTCTCAGCCAGCTGCCCCCACCTCACCCACCACACAAAAGGAGCAGAATTAGAAAAAAAGCACTACATTCAAATGAAGGGGGGTAGGAGGGGGGGGGGGAGGGGGGGGAATTATAAAATAAATTATCCACCGAGTCTTTGAAGCTGGACGCAAAAGAAGCCCCGGGCTGCATTTAATGTGCGATGGCGGTCTGGGAAGCGGACGGGCATTTACAATCCAAACGAGCTTGCTTCCTCTCGCAAGCCCTCATTAGGGGGCCGCTTGCCACTCTGTGAAGCATTAGCATGCATCAGCCACGGCCCTGAGTCTGAGGCCTGACAACAGGACGCCCTGGAAACCAAGGCTAGCAGGTGTGCATCCTAATGACAGCAGAAGCTCCAATAGGGAAGGAGGGGGGCTTGGGGGTGGGTGGGTGGGTGGACCAGGGGGAGGGGAGGGAGGGATACCCTCTCTTGACGTAATCCTAATCCTGGACTCGTACGATGATGCATTGAGCGCGGTGAAGTTAATGCGGTGGGTGGTGGTGGTGGGGGGGGGGGGGGCTCCTCTGAGCGGAAGAGCTGTGATGGGGATGGGGAGGGGGAGGAGAGCCCCTGGCTGACTGGTTTTAATGAGAGTCCTCCCTGGCTCCGCTCTGCACTGTCTCCTGGCCAGGCGCCTGGCGTGGAGGCTAAAGCGGGGGAGTTGGACAAAAGGAGCAGCGCAGAGCTTCGTGTGTCCGGCGTAAGTGCTTTCCTGCCAGGCCAACCACACACACACACAGACACACACACACACAGACGGGGGGGGGGGCTAGTCTGCTCAAACTTGCTCACTCTTTCTTTTTTTTTTTAAAGACCGCCCCCAGCCAACAGGCGGTCTAAAACGCTGTAATGCTTAACTCTGAGTGGGTAAAGTCAATCTTTCTGTTACCAAGGAAACCACATCGTTGAGTTCCATTTCCCAGTGTTCCTCTTTTTCGCGTGACTAGAAAGACATGAAGAAATGTACTTGAGCCGTGCCTCTAGGATTCAAACGCGACACAGTGCGACAGTCTGGCGTCCACAAAACGAGAACCACAACCTTTAACCGTATATATATGAACACTGGGTGGGACCTCACGGTGGCCCTCCTTGCTCTACACCTGTCAGAGGTGACGCCTGAGGCCACAGACTCATCCTGGGGGATGGGGTGGTCCCTCCCAGAATATCCCCGGCCCCCCAGACCGCCCCCCGCAGGCTCCCCTGTGTGGTCCAGTAGCTTCACTCGGTCAGTCATTCCCGATGCTCTTTCACTCCAACATGTTTCATCTGTGGCATTTCACCATGCTCACATGTGCACCCATCAAAAGACAATCACACACACACACACACACACACACACACACACACACACCCACACACC
Source organism: Neosalanx taihuensis (assembly GCA_030340665.1). Lineage (NCBI taxonomy): Eukaryota > Metazoa > Chordata > Actinopteri > Osmeriformes > Salangidae > Neosalanx > Neosalanx taihuensis. The sequence goes on along the minus strand of CM059316.1, from coordinate 4,245,117 downwards.
CTCTCACTATCCACAGACTGATCGATGCCTTGCCAAATCCTGCCCCCAGGCAGCCCTGGGTACATGGAGGACCATTAGGACTCAGGGTTTGGGGGATTTTTGCTGAAAACAAATCCAATCTGGTTCAGGAACAATGGCCAGCTTGATAAGAGGATGCAGAAAGAATTAAATTAAAAAAAAAAAAAAAAAAAGAAGAAACAATTACAATCCTACACCAGATTTGTGCAATATTGAAATGCTTGCATCCACTTTCCATGACAATGGTCCTTGGGCAGAGAGACGGTTCCTTCATTACCATGTCCAAATTGCTAATATCCTGCATTATTCAGTAACCATGATAACCAAACCATCCTCAGCTCCTCTACTGTTGACAACAGTGCCAGCACACAACTGCAGGAACAATTACAGTTAAATGAGCAATGAACCCATCTCTCACCATCCTGGCCCCTCTGATGGTTCAGAGAGAGGGGGGCACGCCGGCCCCCCTGGGTCTCCCTCCAGCATAGTCAACAAGTCTGACTGACTGTGAAGGAGCCACCGAAACAAGACCATGTGTGTTCCACAGAGCTGGACCGGCCTGTATGATGACCTCCTTGAGGGCCAGGGGCCAGAGAGAGAGAGAGAGAGGGGGGCGAGCCAGGCGGACTTTAGGCTCACCTCGATGCTGAAGTAGCCCCGGTCGACGTAGTCTCCCAGGAAGAGGTAGCGCGTGTTGCTGGGCGAGCCTCCCACCTCGAACAGCTTCATGAGGTCGAAGAACTGGCCGTGGACGTCACCACACACTGACAGGGGGGGGGGGGGACACAGAGGGAGGTGAGGGTGGACGGTGGAAGGATATGGAGGTGACAGTCACAACTCTGCGGCTTTGTATCCGGACGTAGCACGGACCAAAGCCTACCTGTGATGGGGGGCCTCCACCTCCAGCATGCAGTCCTACCTGTGATGGGGGGCCCCCACCTCCAGCATGCAGTCCTACCTGTGATGGGGGGCCCCCACCTCCAGCATGCAGTCCTACCTGTGATGGGGGCCTCCACCTCCAGCATGCAGTCCTACCTGTGATGGGGGGCCCCCACCTCCAGCATGCAGTCCTACCTGTGATGGGGGGCCTCCACCTCCAGCATGCAGTCCTACCTGTGATGGGGGGCCTCCACCTCCAGCATGCAGTCCTACCTGTGATGGGGGCCTCCACCTCCAGCATGCAGTCCTACCTGTGATGGGGGCCTCCACCTCCAGCATGCACTTCTCCTGGCGGAGGATGTTAGCGCCGTCGTTGATGATGCGCAGGGCTAGCTCCTCCTCCAGCCGGCCCTCTTTCACCAGGTGCGTCCTGAGCACCTCCGGGTTGGGCTTGCCGTCCTCAAACAGCTCCTTCACTGTCAGGCGCTGCTGAGGGGGGTAGGGCACGGCTGGGGGGGAGGAAGGGAGGGAGGGAGGGAGGGAGGGAGGGAGGGAGGGAGGGAGGGAGGGAGGGAGGGAGGGAGGGAGGGAGGGAGGGAGGGAGGGAGGGAGGGAGGGAGGGAGGGAGGGAGGGAGGGAGGGAGGGAGGGAGGGAGGGAGGGAGGGGACAACCGGTAAGAACTCCAAAGCCCGGTGAGGTTTGTGCCATTTTACTTCAAGAAAGTTCTACCAGCAAATGCACAATGTTGATGTCAACACTGAAACAGGATAATTATAATGAGGGTGTACTTTAGACCAGCAGGCGGTAATTCAACTGTACTCTTTTGTACAGCTCTCTCTTGAAAGTTGCTTTGGATAAAAGCGTCTACTAAATGAATACATGTAAATGTGAACTGTACGCAAGCTACTCCAAAGCTAAGCCAAGTAGCTCAGCCTAAACAGTTCATGATGAAAGGATGGGGGGAGTGCCTGGGTTTGGGATTTTGACATCAGGACTCAAGAGTCTCCAGTCGTCTTGGTGCTTCTTCCAGATCAGGATGACCATCATGACCTGTGGTTCAGGTCACGGCAGGGTGACGGCACAGCCTAAGCTATGAAAATGTCACCCAATGTCTCTTAAGACACAAAGCAAAAATCCCTCAACTCACTTGAACCCCTTGGTAATCTCCTCTACAGCCCCGCAATCCTTCGCAGGAGAATACAGAAAAAAAACATTACAACTCAATCTCATTGTACCCAACTAAACAGAACAATCACCTAGCCAACGATCATTTTGAGTTACTTAAATAATAAATCTTGACTTGTAATGTCCCCATGGCGGTGAACAACAAATTATTAATTCAATGGGATCTGGATTCCATCAAGAACTGGGTGGACAAACACGACTGAGATGAGAACGCGAGTGACAAAATCAATTTATTAAAACAAGGAGACAGTGTTCTGATTGAAAATCCACGGAGATGTAGCACCAAGATTAGCCCATTATTGGACACATAAACAGTGAGCTGTCCCCCCTCCCCCCCCCCCCCCCAAGACTATCAGGGGTCCCCTGATAAACATACAAGCAGCAACCTGCCAAAGCAGCCTGCAAACTCACTGTTTAATAGTTTTGTGTCCGACACCGGACACAGGAAGGTGATTTTCCTCACTGGGTCTGCTGACCGAACTTTCCCCTACGAAACCTGGTGAAACTGGATTAAACCTGTCGCTTCTAGTCTGCCTAGCAAGGAGTTGTGAGATTATCATCGGCGAACAATGAGTTTTTCAGATAGCTACAGTAATGATGGCCACAGATCTGCCAAATCATTAGCAGACATGAGTGCGGTAAAACCAGGTCGGCCTGGACGGCCTTTTAACAAACCGTGTTTCTGGTTGCAAACGTCCCCTGCCTGTGCCAGGTGTGCAGGTAGAGGGGGAGGGGGGGTGATGGTGGTGGAGTTTGGCTGAGGAGAGGCTAAGGAGGCCGGTGGGAAGAGGGATGCGGACGGACATCTCCTGCAGGTCTGCTCCAACTTGGCCACCTCTACAATCAGGACAAGCTGTCACGCTCTGACCAGCGCGGTATAAATAAACGGTAAGCGCTCCTGGACCTACGACGCAGGCCGCGAAAGGAACTGTAAGCCTGGGGTACGAGCGTTAAGTAGAGATTAGGCAAAGCCTCTATTAGCTGGGGATTCCAGGTTCAGAGTATGTTTATTTAAGAGCCACACTGGAGGGCTGCTTGGACGGACACTGGAGAGGGGGGAGGGACCGAGGGGAAGAGAGGGGGACCGGACAGAGAGAGAGAGAGGGGACTGGACAGTGGGGGTGCACTGGCTTCCCCCAACCACTGTTGAGAAAGCAGGACGTGAATCACTGGAGGACCGTGAGGCTGGTGTCACAGCACGGGGTCATCATATCCCTGCAGTAGGAGGCGTCTCTGGCAGGGCAACTCTCAGCAGAGGGACGGAGAAACTCACCCCTCTGGTTTAAGAATCCACATTACAATGCAGATCTAAGCCATCCAATGACAGCCTCCTGCCCAATCCAATAACAAATCACAAAATGGTTAATAAAGCCGAGCAGAGCATGCTCAGATGAAAAGGATCACCTATGGGCTCTACTAACCATGATGAAACATCCACTTCAGATAATATAGGCTAGTTTTGAATTAGCATGAATCGCTGGCTGTTTGCTGAATGACTATGAGTGTTATTCATATGCTGTACTACATCTTAGTGCCATTGGCATGACAACAAACAGACAAGAAAACAAAAGACAGCATCTATCTAGTCTATTCATTATGACAAGGCGCTTATAGATTAGGATTCAATATTTCAAAGCAGCAGAAAGGGGTATGAATTACCAAATGGGGCCACAGGGTGGAGATTGGTTAGATTCGTAACAAAAGAAGCAGGAAAGATTGTGTGGTGGGTTTGGTTCTCAATTGTTCTAATTCATTTTCTGACTATTACTCATGCCGTTAAAAAAAAATCCCTACCTCTGGCTGCCAGTAACAAGCCGACACCGGCAGGCCAAGTGCAGCGAATCTGGTGCTCTGTCCTCACCTAGACTATCTCTCTGGCTCAGGCACAGAGACTATCTAGCCAATATGGGTGTGTTTTTTGGTATTTTTCAACCTCTCATATTGTTCCAAGTTGGCTACAAAGAAATTATTTCTCTTTCCCTTTCCATCTCCATCCATCCTTCCTTCCTTCTCTCCTGTATCCAGGCTCTGCGGCTTGGGCACATCGCAGAGGAGATTCTTTCCGCAATTAACTCACCCGCTCCCTATTGGCACATGCACTCAGCATTCCTACCACCACCACCACCACCACACCCTCCCCCTGCCAGGGTATTTCTTGCTCCCAGCCCTGGGGAGAGCTCCTCTCCCCAGCCCTGGGGAGAGCTCCTCTGACCAGGCTGGCAGAGTGCTGGGGTTGGCATGGGGGGGGGGAGGGATCTCTCAGGAGAGTTAGTGGAGGCTTGCTTGGCAGCCTTGGCATGAGTGCCCTGTCCAAGGAGGGCAGCTGCTAATGAGGTCTGAGACTACAACAGCAGAGTGCTGGAATCCACCTTGTCAACCTAATCACAGCAACTGCAGACCACTCATAGTTTGCCTGTTCCTGAAAATAGGCTGCACAAAAATGTCACAGACCCACTCCTGACCAAAAAAACCCATGGGAAAACACCGGTGGTATCAGTTTATTACAGATATCTTACAGTAAACCTCGAGAGGAATAAACAGGAGAACCTATGACACTCTTAACTAGAATAGATCTGATGGTACGATGTCCTGTTGTCATCCTGGTCCACACAGTGCTGTGCTTCACTGCTTGGTAAGGAGATCTCACAAAGACACCTGCTGATTCCTGCCTGTCTGGTTTGAAGCAACATAATACTTTATGTGTGTCCTGTCCTAGAATTGTTCAACATTTTAGGAATGCTGGACTATGGTTGTCAACACTTCAATCCTGACGCTGCTTTATCCTTCCTTCTATCCTTAAAACATCCTCCATCACAATCCTTTAGGGGGGGGGGGGGGAAACACACATATGATTTGGGATATTTACAGCTAAGACGTTAGATCTCTTGTAATATAACGTTAATAATCATTTCAATCTGACAGCCACTAGCAGTGGTTAATACATGGCAGTAATCCACAAATCCACCATATAAAAAGACCTGTTGCATGTCAACAAAGAGTCGATCTTTAACTAATACAATACCCAGGTCATATCTGCCTGGTTTGGGGATATTTCAACTAGATCACGTTGGTTTAACTCACCTTTTATGAGCCGTTCGGTGGTGGATTGTTTCTCTTTTTCTTTGTCTTTATCTTTTCCAGACATTTTGGTTTTTCCTGGATTCAACACTCAGGTCCAAGTATGATCCAAGTATGATCCACTAGCTTCTGCCTGCTAGTTAAACCCTGTTTTAAAAGCCTTTTTAGAGGCTGGAGGATCTTTCTTCTGTCCGATCCAGGCAGGAATAGTGCAGATTTGGTTTGAGGTTAGACAACTAGCCAGGGTGGTGCAAAGGTTAGAATAAAATGTAAGAGCTATCCAGTAAAAAAAAAAAATACAATTAAAAAAAGAGTCTAAAATCAAGGTTGTATCTGGCTAGTTACACGAAAACATTCAACATGTCTTCCGATTGGTGGCAAAAGTGTTGCATTCTCCCGATTTCGCACTTTTTAGGAGTTATACTAGTCAAAATAGCGCACATTAGCAGTAGCTCTCCAGCTACTTTGCATCAACAAAATGTGTTCTTGACAAAAAGCAAAATAAAAACAAACCTCACGTTAGACTCATTTTTTCCAAATTGGATCTGGTCTAACTTTATCGATGCATTATAACTGATACCTATAAAATCCTGCCTTTTCCTTGCAGATTACGTGGTTATCAAAGCCCCTGTTTCCCAGTAGTAACAGACAGGAGAGACTGGATCCCCTCTGGATTAAACCATAATCTGACAGGACACAGACGGATTTCCTCCAACATGGCGGAGCACAATCCCCCTAACGACATGACGTAGCCATGGAAACGTAATGCGTACACGTGCTGATTAGTTAAGGGGTGCGTTCAAAATCAACAACTGTTCAAAACTGTTTCAAAACGTTCTAAAGGAACATTGTTTATTATCCATGTTGTACGATAGATCTACTGTCAACTTCCCCCCCACCCCCAAACTAAGCAAACAACTTTACCATGCTTTCTGATTTATGAGTCTGAATGCGGTTTCTCTGGAAACTTTTTGTTGTAGTGTTCCGTTTAGTAGTTTAGTGAAATTGAGATCAAGATCATTGATTGATTATCAAGTCAATCAATCTATTGATTAGCCTACACCTATCAACTGTTGGCTGTTCCTCTTATCTCATGGAGTAAATGAAGTGAAAAACAAGCAGGCTATAAAAAAAGATTTATTTATTAACTATCTTTGAACATGTCATGAGTTCAACCTATACAGTATTTACCAGCCCAGCCTAATACACACAATCTCAAGATATAAAACAGAAGATCAATTGAAACAGGTCATGTATGCATAACTACATAAGAATAGGATAAATGAAAAGTCAAAATATTAGACACATTAAATATGCATATTTCCAATACGAACATGCAAAAACACACACTCATTAATTGTTAGTTGATTAGCTGGTATAAACAATTCCTTCCTCAACTGGAGATTAGGAGCATGGCTTTTTTTCCCCCCACATCCGGTCTCCAGACCGAACTCATACTCTGTCCTTCCCAATGTTAGTTTACATTTTTGTCTGATACGAGTCGAAAGGCAGAGCGCTGTTAGGTTCAAGATATTCATTTACCAGATGCTCATGCGCTGAATGCTCCAACTCGCAACGACCCAGTAGATAAAGAGACCATCGCAAACGTTGTATACAAAACGTTCCCAGTCTCCAAGTCAAGTAGACTTAACTCAGGACTCAGATCAACAACAACAACATCAACAACAACAACAACAGCACTGAGAGTTGAATCCTGCCAGGCAGCCAGTCAGCCAGCTTGCCACAACACAGCCTCAGGTATGTGTGCCCAGGCTCAGCACAAAAAGACCCAGGGTTTGTCAAGCAGGGGACGAGGCCCTTCATGGTCAGGACAAGCTGTGGGGGCCCAGACACAGGAGGGCCAGTCCTCAGTCCGGGCTCCACAGATCAGATTCAGTCTCTAGATGAGCATAGGCACTCTGTGGTTCTTGAACAGTACAGCATTTAGAAAAAAAACAAACAGTTTAGGAGTGATGAATATTAAGTGCTGCATGTTTAAGTTTTGTATTTAAAGAAACAATTACAATAGTTGACAGAACATAAACTTAAAAGAAGAGGAGGTGTTAAGTTTCACTTCCTGATTTGCTACTATTGGCTGACAACATAAGACGGTGATACAGAAACAGATTTGATATGATGACTTAATAAACAATCCCCTCTTAAAATCTTTGGCCCTTAGTAAATAAAATAAAATACAAAAATTCAAAGTCAACTCGATTTTCAATCCCTAAAGAACGCTAAAGACAGCGAATTAGTAAATGTGTTGATCCGTGCTTACAATGTCAGAGTAAGTTGACATGGTCGACCCATTTAATAAAAACAAGGAGTGTTACAAGGAAAAACGATCCCAACAGCTTTACATGACTCTACATCTTCAAAAGTCCTAAAGATGTGGTGCTGAAAGGTTCAGTGATGATTCTGGCAGCACAGACTCTTCACATTCTGAGAGACATGGGCTCGTACCTTCAGAATAACCACACACTCAACCTGTCTCAACAAACTAACTGCTGGCTAAACGAGAAACTCACAAACTGCACAAACTTCCAAACGACTGTCAAGTCACTCCTGGCAAACATTTTAACTTGTACTTTTAAAGTATTGATCCATGACTCATTGAAAATCTTCTGAAAATGAAAAAAGTACCTCTGTGAAAGATAAGAGACCCAGCAGATCGATTTGGATTCTGATGATGCGGGAGATTATTGTTTGGATTATGGCACAGTATGGTCTCTGCATGTGTTTAATCTCTCTCAAAGGAGCCCAGGTAATACCAGATTAAAAATAACTTCCCTATTTGTGGCTCTAGTCCTCTGCAGAGGAGGCATTAAGGAGGCCCTCTGTACACCTCTAAACCTAGCTATGTAGAACGTTTGAGCGATGAACTCGTTTTCACACTACCTTTTTTGAGATGCAGTCCAATAGATCTGTATAGCCCCAGTATGTCCCTGAGTGAAAGAAGACCTCCATTTCTTTAAAAGACTACAAGGGCCAAACAAGAGGACTGTGTGCAGACAAGCAAATTACATGTATGTTCAACAAATGACCACTAGAGGGAGCTAACTGCCACAGTGTAAAGAAGCCCTGCAAGATGGCACTGTCCCTGTCTGCCATGGAACACAGGTACAGGAAGTCACTCCAGAGACAAAGTGTTGATATTTGGCTCAGAGTTGATGTGCCGATCCAAGCCGGTAAACCAATCCTAGATTGACATTTTCACCACAGACTCCCAACAGCGTTTGAAAGGGCGAAGATTTTGGCCTCCGCAAAATCAAACCGGTTTGGCAAAACCTTCATTTGCCAGAGGGATTACAGAGTGTCATTTCAAATCCATGGAGTCGTTTGTTGAATCTGTTGTTCAGCGGAGTGTAACCAGCCCAGACCATGTCCCTCCGCCATCTTGATTGTGATTGGTCGAGTTCCCCGTTAGATGTCCCAGGAGGTCAACCCATCAGGGGATGCCACAGCGAAAGTCAACCGCACGACCTACACCTTCACAGCGACCAGCGTCTCCGTTACTGCATGATGAACCCAGGCTGGGGGGCCATACGAGGGGGAGGCTTCTGTGGGAGAGCAGGGGGGTACTGGGACATATATTGCTGGGGGTACCCGGAGTTGATGCTGGGAAAAGGCTGGCCTGACCTGGGGGGGATGGGAGGGTAAGGGGTGGAGGGGTACGAGAAGGCTGGAGACTGCGAGGCTGGGGCTGGGGCTGGGGCTGAGGCTGGGGACAGCTGGCTGGGAGGCGGGGGGGGGGCCCTCCTGGGCTGGGGGACTGGGGAGCTGCTGCTGGCCTCTGTGTTCAGGGGAGAGGGCCTGGCGGAGACCTCCTGGGGGCGAGGGAGAGGGGCCTGGGCCGGGGGCAGACTGTGGCCGTTCAACACCATCTCCCGCAGCTTGTCTATCTTCACCCTCCTCAAGTGAGCCAGCTTCCTCTTGCTCTGGTATTCGTCTACGAAGGCTTCCATCATGATGTCGCCGTCTAGGAAGGAGTCTGCCATGTTCTGTAATAAAGAAGAAGAAGAGTTAGCAAATCACAAGACTTTTTAACCACAGTAACACAACAGGTCTGATACGCGGAACAAGTGTTGAACTAGGAGAACCTTAGATTGACATTAACAGCCCAGTCAGACCCAGGTTCCAGATGCCTGCAGGAGGTCATGCTGTGATTGGACGGTGGCAGAACAGCTTACCTCTGTCTCTTCTTCTATTTTGGCTCCTTCCGCCTGCAGCAGGGCCAACAACATGTCCAGTGAATTGTTCCCTGACTTCTGGTCTGTGGATGAACAGAGTCACCTCACTAATACCATATAGATATTGACATATTCCAAAAGAACATACATACATATTTATACACATATATTTAAACATTTCTCTGAATCATTGTCGCTTGTACTACCTATTCCTGAGAACGAACTTCAAAAAAATATATAATAAAAAAAGAAGAGTTTTGTCATAAATCACAAGACAGGATGTGAGTATTAAGAAGAAGAAATTATAGAAAGGAGAAATTATCCCTTATTAGTCCCCTAATGGAGAAATTTCAGAGGCGCACACATTTATTCAATGCATTGGCCGGGATTCGAACCCCCACCGGGAATGAAACCCAGGCCTTCTGCACATGGTAGGCAAGAATCCTACCACTGAACCACCGGTGCTGCCAAAATTCAAAGTCAGTGTGGTAGGATCCCACAGCTAACTGACAGCCGGCTCGGTCACTGGAGCCTTGCCCACGCATGCCTGCTGACGCACCCACGCTGCCTCCTCAGGCCCTAGAATAGAGCCAGCGTATCCAAGGCAGCCTGCGTCTGGGCCTTGTATCTGTTGCTGTGCTCACTGAAAGTCCGCACCAGCTGGGGTGGGGATTACATGGAGAACACGACACCATGCAAATCAAGTCCAACGCACACACCTAGAATTGGGACTGTGTGTGTGTGTGTGTGTGTGTGCGTGTGAAATATCATGGCAACCGAAACAGCTCTAAATACTGTACCGGCATTCACTTAACTCCCAAAGACATTTATGTGCGAGATGGTTGAAGGGATTAGGAATACGACCGAGCTCCACATTCCATTAGAGACTTCCAGAGAATGTGTCGTACGGGAACATGAGAGAAATCAGGGTCAGGCTCAGACAAAGGCCTAGCTTGCCCCCCAAAGCCAGATGAAAGAGAGAGGGAGAAAGCTTAATTTAACCAGCTTTCCCTAGGCATGATGTGAAGCGTTTCTCCGCTGTGTGAGCCAGAGGCCCTAGTTCGCAGGGAATTCAGTCCAGAACCACCACACTGACAGTGACAAGACAGTCCAGTCACTGGCCCTGCCATGACAGACGTCAGTCCATGACTGATCCTAGAGAGATCTGTTAGCTCCAGCCTGGCTGTCAGCAGGGAAGCCAGCCCACCTTCAGACCCCAGACCCCCCCCCCCCCCACACACACACACAATGGTGTGATTCTCCACTACGGAGAGACCAGGAAGCAAACACACACACACAGAGTCTGGGCCGTGGGATCATGAGACTGCCATTTAGAAATGGATACAGCCCAGCTTCCACACAGGAATCTGAGGGGGAGTCAGCCTGCCTTTCCCTCAGTAACCCACCCGCCCCCCCCCCTCGCCACACACACACCCCCCTCCCCCGCCTCTTTCTCCCCTTGTTGTATTCCCCCATCTCGCCGTCCAAGCAGCGGCAGCACAATGGTCCACTGTGGGCCGCCGTCCTGACGGGCGGGGAGGGAGCAAGGGGGCACCGTCTGCCCTGCCCCCTTGCCACCCTTGCCCCCCCTGGCCACCCTACAGGGAGGCTCAAACTGCCTTGCTGTTACCATGGAGGTTGCAGGATGGGGTGGAAGTGCATGATTAAGGAAACCCAGGGTACAATGCTGAGATGTGCCCCTGAGGATGGGTGCTTCATGTGGGTCGAGCAGATGAGCGGCTCCTGGCTGGGACGCTCTTGCCCAGCTGCGGCTGGCGGCTCAAGTCCACAACTAGGACAGCCATCGCACGCTGGGAGAGACGAGTTAACCTACATTTCATTTCCCAACCCCTCCCCTCATCCTTCTGTCATCAACAAACAAACCACAGGCTCTTGTGGTTCCTGAACGACCCGCTGAGGAATCGTACCCACACAAATGGGGCTCTGGAATGCCATAGCGACGGTCGTCAGAGAACGTTCGTTAGGACAAATGGTCTGGCTGTTGTGTTCTGAGGACGGAACCAAACATGCTCTTGCGAACATGGGGGGGATGCCGAAAGTTAAACTTTAGCAGGGTTGAAGTGGCCGGGAACAAACACAAGACTGTATTGTCGGCGGACTGTTTCCAGTGAGTTGCCCGGCAACCGCTACGCCACGCAAGGTGAGTGTCACCACTCTGTGTCTTAGTCACACGCACGACGAAGTTCTAAAGGAATGTGTCAGAGAAAAGGGGCGTGAGCCAACAGCTCTCCCCCTCTTGTACTTCCTCCTCCACTTACTCTCCCCTCTCTTTGACCCTTCTCGGACGCCACAGACATGGATCGTGCTTGAAGCATGAGACTGCCCAAGGTGACTCCAGTCATGGACTGCGGCTGGAGTGAAACCTAGTCAGGCCCTTATGACTTAGGATCACTTCTAGGAACACCAGGTACTGGATGAACAAGTCTGGTCTGTATATTATGCGTGTCATCAAATACTGCAAAAAAAACAAAAACTAAAGGGAAGTCTCGTGGTTCAGCTGTTAGGGTTAGGGTTAGATTCCCGGCTGTGGCTACATGACGTTGTGTCCTTGACGTTGGAATGTCCCTGTACTTGCTGCAAGTTGGTAAATGACTGAATGTAAGATGACATGATATTTCAACCCCTCAAAGATGGTCGATGACACCAGTGAAAATCCCAACTCAAAGAACACAGCATGGGATCAGGCTGAACAGAGGGTTTGGGCTGATCCGTTACCCAGAGTGGACTTGCGGAGCTGGTAGGCTTCGAAGCTTTCCTGCAGCTGACAGTAGCGCTTGGTGAGCCGGTTCTTCTGTTCCTCCAGGGTGGGCTGGAGAACCAGGTTCTGCTCCGCTAGGCTGCGGTTACTGGCCAGGAGCGTCTCCTTGTTCTGCTGGACCTGCTGGAACTGCAACACACAGACACACAAACCAACACTGTAGCAACAATAAGAAAGACTCATCTTCTCATTTATCAGCAGCTACTTTTATCCATGTCCAGGTGGGAGTCAAAGATTAACGAACGAATGAGAGGATCTGGACACTTTTGGGGACTAATGACGAACAAGCGAGATCCGTTCCGTCTCAGCATATTATGAGTCAATACATGCAGGATAGGATGGTGTGTGTGTGGATGGATGGAAATAACTTGGCATGGGAGGAATCAACACGCGGCCAAGTCCTGTAAATATAACGCACGGCTTGCACACAAAACCAACGCTCCTTCCACAGAAGTGCAAATTTGCGGGATTGGTTGGCACGAGGGTGAAACCAGAAAAACAGCCTTTAAAGACCAGGGTTAGAATTTGTTTAAAGCACTCTACTTCCACTGTTATGACAGGGGTCGCCCATCCTTCACATCTCATGTCCAGTGGCAGGGAGGAAAAAAAAACCTGGACAGAAATAGCATCTGTAACTGCAGGCCTGTGTTGTCAAACCAACAGATCTTTTTTTTTTTTTTTTTTACAGGATGAAATGCCTCCTTCGAACTCTCACTGCCAACAGAGAAGTCACAAAAACAGTAAAAACCGTTCCATAGTAAACTCAAATCCAGACAGCTGTTATTCAATCAAAGAGCATCGTAGAGAAGTCGCTGGTAAACAATATTCATAACTAATGCTGGACGCTTCTGTGGCATTTCTGATTTGAACAAGAATCACCGATGTTCAGTTTCTTCTTTAACCGACACGTAACAGCAGGACTAGATGGGTGTAAAGCCATTTTCACTTCTCCTCTGCTTTTATACACTGTGTATGATGAGAGAGACACTCACTCAAACGTGCATGACCAACTGTCTGCAGAAGGAGTTCACACAAGGTTGATTCACTCCACTAATCACTTCCAATGCTAAATGTTGAGTTAATCAGCCGGTGGATCATGCGGTGACGGAAAACTAGGTCATGTTAGCAGAGATCCTCCTGGAAGGTTAGCACTAAAGGAGCCTTTTCTGCCTGTGTTTCTACCATGTGCTAATAAGCCTGTTCATGCACAGCTGGCCAAGTTAGACTGTGACAAAACAATCCCTGTCTCACCTGTACGTTTACACGGTGAACTCTTCTAAAGTATTAAGGGAGAGACAAATATGAAAGCATATTATGTCTACTTGACATAGCGTATATGAACAAATAAGTAAATAACACTCACATGTAGCCTACATAATAGCCCACATGTAGCCTACATAGCATTTGCCCTCAGTCAATACCATAATAGAGTCAATTCCCTATGGGGTTTCATGTGTATCCTGATCTGTTAGCCAGTGTTTGCGGTGAGTCATTTGTCCGCAAGTGACACCCGTTAATGTATATGCCGCATTAATACACTGTGTACATTTCCCATTGTCATGTTACAAGTGCACACGGTTAGGGATCAGTTTCAACTTTGTACTGGTTCTTATTCAACCGAGGCGTGTCTCAGCAGTATCGCTGTTTAACTGCCAACCAACTCAACCATCAACTTCTTAGGGAATGACTAAGCAACTGTTAATGTGTTACCAAGCAAGACATCCAACACTGTGTGATGTGTTAAACAACTTCTACCATCACCTTCACCTTGAGGGAAAAAACAATGCTGTTTTCCAGATAAACAGGATTCACAGAGACGAGGGCTGGTGAAAACGATTTGCTTATAACCCGTGTAAACGGGATTTCAGCGATTCAGTAGTCTTGTACAGACGTATAGACAGGTAAGATATCTAAGACAGCTTTAAGATAAGATTGCTTTCTCGACACATCTTTACGACCAGTGGAACTAGGAACCTTAAACTTCCTGAAAGGCAAATATTATGGATTTCATAAGTTAGTATCATCATCTTGAAAAAAAACAAATGTCTTGGGAAAACATCTAGTGACCTTCAATTAGAGGCATGGAGTGAAAACATATGATAAATCCATTGACCATAACTGGACTTTAGTAAGAGGTGTGAGTGCTTTGGAGACTTGATGGTCAGATCTTGCTGTGTCACCAGTATGACTACCTTGAACTGTGTCTTGTCTGTTCAGCTGCTTGCAAAGTTAAACGTTCACATGAAGCCTGTGATCATCTGGTCAGATTTCATGAAAACATTGGATGGAAACAATGTTGCAGATTGCAAACGTCAGTGTTGTTAGGCTGTAATAACCTGAGTTTCATCTACTGCAACAATGTTGACACGTCAATTCCAACTGAAAATCAACATTTCAGTGTCTGTCAACAAAAGGGTGTCAACTGAGGATTTATATCTATATCACGGAAATGATATATATCAAAAATGAGGTGTTGGTGAAGGACAAACTTCAAACAGCTATAAGGCTACATGTTACAGTACCAAATACAGACTGATTAAACTAACCTACTTGTTAAAATATGATGTCGACTAAAAATTGAGCGTTGCGAAATATCTGGAAATAATAACTGGGAAAGGATCTAGGTTACGTGCTACTTTTGGATAGATTAGTGTGTGAAAGCACTTACAATCCGTATAAAAGCAAACAAAACACAACAAAGGGTTTTTGGCAACGTTATGAGCGAAGTTACAACAAACCCCAATGATGATTTAAACTCACCTCTTCCATGTCCAGAACGAAGCGATTTAGTTTCTCATCATCTTCAAGCAACTCGTTAAGCTGCACGATCGAGTACGAGTTAAACATGCACCCAAAGCTAGACATTTCTCGCTACTAATGTTCGTTTCTTCCCCCAGTTTCGTTTTAGGAAAAGTCCTTCGAGCAGGTCCTACGGACGCGAACTGAACTGCCAGCTGACTGTCTGGGCTGGCGTCTCACACCGGAAGCTGTAGTCTCATCATCCGTGACGTAGATAGGCCACTTTATGAAGTCATACTATCGCAAAAACGTGAAATCATATTTCACAACATCCATAATCTTTTAATTCAATCCAATGAAAACAGCACAACAAAAATATGTACACTGCTCAATAAATAATGTTGTATGTAGTGTCATACGTTGGTCTTTTCCAGGTGGTCTTAAGAGCTCTATTATAACATACTATTATTGCACTTCATAAATAGTCATGAAATCAAGTAGCTGTATCTCAAGCAAAGGCACATTTTGTCACTTGTTCCTGTACCTTGTAACTAGTGCATACAGAAAAGTCTGGGACGTATGTTTGAAGCGTAGCCCATGTATAAATCCCTTCAGGGATTATTAAAGTATGCTGAATCTGAATTCTGAATAACTGAGTTTATACATCAGTTTATATTTAGAAATATGTTATATATAAGCAGGAGGGCCTTTCTGTAAACTGTCATATCGTCATCAAACTCCCTCCTTCTTTTTTGATCATTAAGCAATCAGTTTGGACTGGATGTGAAGTGATCTGAGAGTAAAGTGCTGATCTAAAGTCCTGTTTTCCCACTATTACAGTGAACAAACAGCCCAGAAGAGGAATCACTGCTTAGTGTATCTCAGGACATGTGAGGTCTCCCCTCAGGATAAGTCAGTAACGCATGTTACATTCCGATTCGCTGCTGTTGCTACTTCGTCTGCTTATCTGACTGCAGGCCTCTGACTTCCTGGGGGGCTCTGCTGGGGGGTTAAGGACCTCCGCCCCCGTCTCGATGCCCAGAACCTGCCTCTGGACCAGCTTGTAAAAGAGGCCCTGGCTGGCCATGAGCTGGCTGTGTGGGCCCTGTTCTACCACGTAGCCCCGGTCGATCACGATGATGTTGTCGGCTCGCTCCACTGTGCTGAGGCGATGGGCGATCACCAACACGGTGTGCTGCCGCATGATGCCGTTCAGAGCCTGCTGGACCTGGGGGGGGGGAGGGAAGAGGACCAGGTGTTCATGTGGGAGAAGAGAAACAAGTGACGTTTCAGTGGAGGAGTAATACTACAGAGGGAAAGATTCATCATTCAACTGATTCATTGTGATTTTAGGATTCATCCCTCAAAAGATTCAGTGTGATTTTAGGATTCATCCTTCAACTAATTCATTGTGATTTTAGGATTCATCATTCAACTGATTCATTGTGATTTTAGGATTCATCATTCAACTGATTCAGTGTGATTCAGGCATAACAAACACACGTGAGGGAGCCATAACAAGCTGCGTTCACTTACAATGTGTTCGCTCTCTGCATCCAGGGCACTGGTTGCCTCATCCAGGATGAGGACGTTTGGGCTGCGGATGAGAGCTCGGGCAATCGCCACTCTCTGCTTCTGCCCCCCAGAGAGCTGAGTCCCCTTCTCACCCACACCTGCAAGAACCAGCCAACAGCGTAAACCTCATGTAAAAACAACCGCCTGCCGACCTGAGGATGGCTCACTGGGGCTGAGAAAACAACGGCCCAGCATGAGAGAGAGAGCAACTATCTTCTGCCTGAAGATGATGATGTGTTTGAGTAGCAACAAGTTAACAGCCCAGAGAGCTGCTCTGTGGTCAGTCACCTGTGTCATAGCCGTTCGTGAGGCCCGTGATGAACTCATGAGCGTTGGCCTTGGTGGCTGCTTGTACCACTGCCTCCATCGGGACCCCAGTCAGCCCATAGGTGATGTTCTGCTCAACAGTGCGGGCAAACAGGACCGGTTCTTGACCCACCAGTGCAATCTGCAGCAACGCAAAGAACAACTGAATAAGTCTGCCCCCTGGTGGTCAACACAGATACACCGAATTCACTTTGTCAATCCCAGCTGACAATACTAAAGGCTTCCATGTACAAGTGACCTGTACAGAGTGCGTCAACACAGATTCTGTAAGCAGGACACAGGAGAACACAACAACATTTACTTGACAACGCAACGCTGGGTCCGAGCACTGACCCGTGAGTGGAGGTGGTTGTGCTGGTAGGTGTGCACAGGCCTCCCATCCAGTAGCACCTGGCCTTGCTGAGGGAGGTAGAAGTTCTCCAGCAGGCCCACACAGGAGCTCTTCCCACTGCCTGAAGGCCCCACCAACGCAGTCACCTCCCCGGGCCTCAGAGTGAAGGTCACACCCTGGATAAACAACACACACACTCTCGTAACCTGTTTGCCCGGCTTAGGTTAGTTATTTATGATGTACGATTGTGGCATGCACGCTAGATTTGCTTTGAGGACACGGCGTACTGCATGACGTAGAGCGTGAAATGAAGTCAGATGTACTCGTCAACGAAAAACAGCCTTTGATCAGATTACATTCCAGGTCATCTATAATGCATACCTTTAGGATGTGAGTCTCAGGACGTGTTGGGTAGGCAAATGACACGTCTTTAAACTCCACCAGGCCTGTGCAGGTATCAGGAGCCTCCGTTCCATCTTGAGGGTGTTTGGGTTTCCTGTCGAGGTACTCAAACACTTTCTCTGCTGCTCCCACGCCCTGCATGAGGGCTGTGTACACCGACGCTATGCTCTGCAATAAGTTAACAGACCTCGAAATAAATAGAGCGAAACCACCAAAACAACAGTAGGTTTGGCTGTTAATAATCTGGGTGATACTTCCACTGTAACATCCTATGCATGGAAAAATAGTTTGTATGTTTAATAAGAAGTCTGTGAGTGTGGGGAGAAACACGCAGGCCTTGCCTCCAGACACGCCCCCAACTCCAGCTCATAGATGACGAAGGAAATCAGCTTTCCCCCGGTCATCTGACCTGTCACTACCAAGTGACCTCCATAGTACAGGATGGCCAGCTGAAGAGCCAGTTCTGAGATCTGGTCAAAGAGGGAAATATTCATGAAAAAACACTCCAAAGTATTATAGAGGACAGTGCAAAGCTAATCAAGGAGCTATGATCATAACAAAATATATGTTAAGACATCCAGAATTGAGATTCTCTGAACTGTTATGAAGTTTTCCTTCAAGCCCTCATGTTACTCTGAGAGACTGTGGCTACCTGCTACCTACACAGCTGGACCACATGTAGCCGGCGTAAGCCAGCGCTTGTTTCTTATTGAGCTGGAACATGACCAGCAGCCTGCTGTAGTAGGAGTCTGCCTCCTGTTCTTCACTGGCAAAGCTTCGGACCGTCCTCATGGAAGAAATGGTCTCCTCCGCCACCTTGTTCGCTTCTGCCAGCGCGGTCTGGATGTCTTTGGTCAATCTCTAGGGATGGAAAACAATCAACTCCAATTAAAGTCACTTAGTTTGGCCTGCTAATCACGTTGAGACACTGGTATTGACTTTATGACTGATATAGGACTTCCTATTGTATTACCTTGTAATACTCCCCATAGACTTTGGAGATGACAGCGATGAAGGGGAAGCCCATCATGGTGACCAGGGTCATCTTCCAGGACATGCCGAACATGAAGATGAAGTAGCCCACGGCCTTGACCACACTCCTCAGGAACACGTTGATGTTGTTGGAGATGAGGTCGCTAACCTGAGTAGTGTCAGAGGTCAGGCGGGAAGTGATGTCGCCTGTGGGAACAGAGTGGCTGTCTTAACTGACGGACATGAGGACACGAACGAAGAGGAGGGAGAGGGGGAGGGTGCACTGTGACATCACCTGTGTGATTGGCGTCAAAAAACCCAATCTCCTGACGCATCAGCGATCTGAAGAGAATGTTCCGGAGGCGAAGGTTTATCCTGGCGAAAACCAGGGTGAAGGTTCCACCTCGTACTCCCATAGCAAGTGAGCTGAGGGTGAAAAAGAGCGGAAATTATCAGAGCGTGTGAATTAAACCAAATGGGATTTCTTTAATCATTAATTATATTTGGGGAAGACGGAATATGATAATGTACCTGGATAATGCCAGCACTGCCAGGATTCCCAAGGGCTTTGAGAAGTATTCCATGCTTTGGTGGATCACTATGCCATCTATAGCCTGTCCAGTGTAGAAGGGGATAAACGCCTCACCTAGATGGGGAAGATCATACACTGCAGTTAATCAGTAGGTACATTTAACACACGTGTGTCATGCGTCATAAACCACTTGACCAAACACATCAGATCAATCTTACAACGGTACAATTATTTTGTGCTGTTTAGAAGGTTACTTACACACAGCAGAGATGAGAAGGAACAGGAAGGCTACAGAAAGCAGCCCAGAGTCTTCGCTGCAGTACGACAACAACCGCCCCAGCGTGGCTCCTGAGTTAGCCACGTCCCTGCTTCCTTTCTTCTTCTCCCTCTTAGTCTGCCCCCCTTGCTCCTCCATCCCGTCCACCCCCTTTGTCCCCTGCTCCTCAGCCCTCCCCACCAGCCTCTCCGTCTCCTCACAGCCCTCTCCTCCATCGCCCACTGCGGTGGGCTCCTTCCCCAGCAAGCTCCAAAGCAGCACAGTCAACAGAGCAGATGCACAGGTCCAGGCGAACAGGCAGAGGAACCAGGGCTGGTGGACCAGGCTTCCATTCTCTGTGAGAATCAGCAGCTTGGTCAGGGCGTAGGTGAGGATGGTTAGACAGACCAGGATGGTCAAGGTGAGGAGGAACGACACCCTCCCTGGTCCATCCTCTCGGTTCCACAGCACCCCTATGGAGGCTCCCAGAAGAAGGCAGGCTCTGACCAGCACTGTCCCCCATAAGTCCAAGACTGAGCTGAAGAAGTCAAAATTCCGGAAGTCCTCTGAAAATATTGCCAAGTGTGATCCATGTGCGTATAAGACAGTAGTGATGAGAATATCAGCGAAGAGGTAAAGGAAGGTACAGCCCACTGCTACTTTTACCTGCATTTTTATTTAAGAGATTAGGATTTTCTCACAAGCAGCTTTTGTATTTAACGCAGATTAGACTACATTTAGTAGTTACATTTACAGTTTACAGTACTTAACTGCATTTCATTCAAACTACGCAGTGGCTCCTTTAAATCTGTCCTGCTCGGTCACCTTACCAGTCTTTCGTCAATAGTTAGAGTTCGTACCATGTCGACGCTGGTGCCTGGTTTGGTTAGTTGACCGTACTTTATTTATAAAATGTATATTTCTATGTACTGTACCGGTAGCATTAACCATATATGGCATAAACTACACTTATTCCAATGATTTCCTACATGGACAGGAAGTGTTGGCCAAGCTCCTCCCACAAGCCGGATTAAAACTGGGGTCTGTTCACAAACATCAAATTGAGATTTACACAACATTTTTCCTTGATCACTATTTTGAAGGGACAGTACTCAAAAAATTCAGGTTATCAGTTTATTAAATAAAACCATAACATACATTTTATTTGACAATATTAGTTTTCACAAGAAAACATGTCAGATAACTTCACACTTATAGCAGCAAAACAATGTCAACAATTTTCTATCATTAACATTTTTTTATATTTAAATGTTATAAATGTGTGAGTACTTGTTCACGTTTTAGCAAAAAGGCTATAGCGCATTTTTCGTACCCACAAAAAATCATGGGCTGGTATATTCATAACCACAAAGATGATTTAGTAAAGTACAAGGTTATTCACACAGAATACAGGCCCTGCTTTTATCTGTTTCATAATAAAAAGCTGGACACGAATTCTCAAGGGAAGAGTATATTTGGACAACCAATCAAATTGTGTCCTTGTGTGCCCGTAGTTTCACTGATTGGTCCAAAAGTTAATCAGACTTGTCGCTGTGGCACACCTGGCAGGTTCTTTCACAGTCTCTGAATGGTTCCACCTATATTCTCCTTCATAGCAGAAACCCTGTGGCAGCATTCAATGCACATCAGACCCTGGCAGAGGATATTCCAAGACACACTTCTTGTCATCAGCGCTACTCTGTTCAGTAGCAAGGACGGTCTCCACAGGGAATGATAAATAAATACTTTCTTTCAGTTTTTTGGGAGATGGAGACTTCCCTGGACCAAACATGGGGTCTTCGACTTTGAACGTGATTGAGGTCACATTCCGAGTTCTGCGTTTGTTGTTCTTTTTCTCTTGTTTGTAAGCTGCGTTCATGTTCGCTAGAACCTGAAAACAAATACACAAGCCGACAGGGTCAAAAGGCGAGTTGAACAACGTTTGAAAAAAAAAAAAAAAAAGAAAACTTTTCAACAAAGATTTGAAATAAATAAACGGCCTCATTTTCATTTAAACTCACCAGCTGTTTTACAGAGTTTTGCTGATGTTCCATTGCTGCTATGTAGGGACTGACTTGTTCCTTCAATGTGCACATATCATGTTCTTGGCCATAAGTGAGGTGGCTAAGTTTAGTCTAAAAAAAAAAACAAAAACAAAAAAAAAGAATAATTGCAAATGGCCCAGCATTAAATAAAACCGAAGGAATTGAATGTCGAGTGGAGATGAATATGAACAAGTTGTACCTCGTAGGGTAAACTAGCTTTCCTATTGAACATTAAAGAGTAGGGTGTGAACTTAGTGGTGTGGTTGGTGGAGGTTCTGAAGGAGAACAGGACAGGGTCCAGGAAATCATCCCATTCGGACTGTCTCTCTGCCACCATGCGTGTTATGGCCTCCTTCAGCTGATCGCTGGACTGGTCGTGTAGAGGGTTGGGTTGAGGCGGTTCTACCGGACACACCTTCTGGACGATATTCCACCGGTCGCAGAGCTGCTTTGTCACCTGTTGGCAGTGGAACATTTCCAGCGATGCTTTCTGTCTTCAGGTACGAACAGAACACAGAACAGAACCAAACTCACCGCTTCACAGAAATCAGAGTTCTGGGTGCAGATGATCGTTTTAGCTGCCCCAAACCTGGTGAAAAACAAACAAACAAACAAAAACATGACTTCATGTATGTGTGTATATAAGTTACATGTCATGTTGTTGTCCTTTTCAGTGAGACATCCATTACCTGTATATCGATGTTGAGATGCACCTTGCGACTGAGGAGGTGTCTTGCTTTGGAACGGGAAAGGCCTCTACCCATTTGCTGAAGTAATCGGTGATTATGACCACGTACGTGTTTCCTTGTTTGGTCACTTGATAGGGCCCTAAAAGAGCCACCATAGAAAATTAAGAGGCTCCAACAGTCACCTGACACTTTATTGAGGTTAGATATTCAGACTTGAGACTTACCGAGCATGTCGATCCCTACAACGTCCCAAGGAGCGTCCACTTTGATCGGCCGGAGAGCCCTGGTCATGTTTTTGCTTTTCTCTGTATGCTGACATGTTTCACATTCTTTGATCTGCATGATGACAGCCCACAATCATTAAACTAGAACGAACAGTTATGAAGATGCTTTCAAACAACCAATGGCATACGTTAAAAGATCGTATTCCTCAAGATTGTGCTCCAACAGATTCACAAACTGCTCACCCAGTCCACCACATCCTTTACTATTCCCAGCCAGTAGTATTTGCTCTGGATCCTGTGGACCGTCTTCTTTTGACCCAAGTGATGACCTATGTCATTGAAGTGACAATCTAGGAATATTTGCCTCTTTTGTTCAGCTTCTATGACCACCTCACGTTTTTCATCTTTCTTGGGTCCCACATAGTACAGTCGGCCCTCTGGAGTAACCAATAACAGACTGTTAGATACAATATGCCCTAGCAAGTCATAATATCTGTCATTTGACCACTACTGGTATTGCCACCGACTCACCATCAATTGTAAATTTCTGAGCATATCTTCTGAGATTCTTCTTCCGTATGGGGTTCATGGTTTGGGGATAACAACCCTCAGCCACAAAGGTGTAGATGTCCCCCAATCTGTTGGAGCTCGATTCAACCACCTCCTCCTCGGCTACTTGCAAGGAGTCCACACTCAACATTTGTGCAAAAGATAAAAGCCTCAAACTTAATAGAATTTAACCCGGTTTACGCCACCAAGTTCATGTGAAAATGCCTTAAATACATACATCAGTTTTGATGACTGCCTAAATAATAATAATAGTATAATACGGAATAGATATATAAATATAGCGATGAGATTTGTCACGTTTGAGCTTTTCGAATGATGGAGGAAAAACACCAACGGACACGGAAACACAAGTATAAACTTCAGTTCCTCCTTGACGTATTTCTAAATCAAATGATCTCTACATATTAACATGTATAGCTTTTTTAGTGTCAATTAATATATATTTTAATATTTCATGTGTTTATATTCGTATTTTCTGCTTGATTCCCACGCGTACTTAAATAATTGTGTCAATCACAATGAAATGGTCGGACATTTAATACAGTGGCTCAAAACAAGGAAACACATTTTCAGGGGCGTCGACAGTCCTATTAGCATTTCCGGTTTTTAACACTTTCGGTCCGGGGTCCCAGTTTTTTCCCTAATGTATATGTAATAATGTAATAATAAGAATATTATATTATTATAATACTATAATGCAATAATATACATTACATAATATTTTCCCATAATATGTAATAACTCTAGTCCGAATATGTAACAAAATAATATATATTAATGCATATATAAGTGAAAGTACTGTTACAGAACAAAGCTGGGGAAAACACGAATTAAATACTGACATGTTTAAAAGGCTGTATTGGTGCAATTGATACATTGATCCCATTCTCTGACTCTGATGTCCACACGAACTCTGTGTTACTGTGTCAGAGCCACCCAGCCTTTACATTGATGTCACAGGTTTACTTGGTGGTCCAGCCCATAGACATAAAGATATATATGTATGTATAATGTCTATGGTCCGGCCTGTCTAGGTACATTTGGCTTTAGGACTGATGTTTCATACATTCAGCATAAATCCCACAGACCATCTAAAATATTACTCACCCTCATCTTATTTCACAAAATATAATACTTAATAAAAAATGTACATTGTACATACATTTTGGCAGTTCTTTCTTGAGTTTATTGTGGATGTGAAAATAATGACGTAATTGAAGAAAAAATCAACGGCTAGACAGGAACTACAATCCCATGATGCACCTGCAATTAACTGTGGACAGGGGGAAGGGAAGCTGTCAGACTGAGATTGGAGGGAGAGAAATAAGAGGTAAAAAATGATCATATTTAACATAAATAAGATTGCGCTGTAGATTATGAGTTTTAATCGTATGTTTATATGCATCTTGTATCTGTCTGCATGTTTCAGTAATTGTCTTTGTGGATCAGATTGAGCCTCCATCCCAGATTGTAGGACAGCTACTGTATCGTAACACTGAGATTTAGGAAATAATACAACATTTTCAGTTTGAAAAAGATGCAGCTGATATCGTATAGTTATACGATTAGTTTTTGAATCCTTAAAAATAATAATATATTGTATACAGCGTATAAATACTGCATATATATTTGAAGCACAGAGTTAGTGCTAACTAGCTGGAGCTACAGTTAATGATCCGGCGACGATCAAATCTATCAAAGTATCGCTCGTTAAAGAGGCTTTATCTCTCGAATATATAATAATATAATAATATTATTAAGTTAGTGTGGTTAACTTGCCAGCAGTATCTGTAACTGTCAGTTGGAGATGTGAGCAAAATGTCTATCTCGGTATCAAATGCTGAAGTAGCTCATTATTTTGCCTTTTTGCTGTCGATTATACTTTACTTTTCATCCAAAGCCAAGTCTACCCAATGTTTTTGATTGCTGTAGCCGTTATCATCTTTATTACAATAATATTACACTTTTACAAATATACATATTTATTTGGATTAGCTCGATCACCTCGATATTATACATGCAATTATACCGTTGATTAGTTGTTTTAGGAGCTTTGATACATGGGACATTTGAACGATTGTGACTTTTACAAAAACTGTTGTCCTTAATCTCGAAACTATTCTGCCACAGATTGCAGTTGTCCATGACGACCAGTTGGAGTGGCACATGCCAAGACCACCCCCTACTGGTAGCATCTTGTCAGGAGAAATCCTTCAGTCCTCTCTCTAGTTGTCCTCCCTGGTCAGAAAAACAACCCATAGCAGCCCTTTGGACATCAGACACCAACATTGATGAACGCAAGACCATCAAAGAGCACAAGCGGATGAAGCCACACTGCTGTGCTGATACGACAAGGTGGCTCTCAGGTTCCCAAGTGCCAAAGCAATGAAGTGTCCAGGCCAGGCAGAGACCAGCCCAGTCCAGCAGTGCCCGTACCCAGTCCTGGACTCTCTCTGATGGGGGAGGAGTCTCACTTGCTGGGGAGATCCACAGAGGAAAGGAAGTAGAGAGAGGCCGACTGGCGTCCTCCAATCAGCAGTCAGGGACAGAGAGTAGGACGTTTTTAGACAATCTGGTGAGCGGGAGGGGGATGCAACTTGTGACACAACACCCAGTCACCTGGCTGCAGGGCTGCTGTGCAGAGTTATAGACTGTGAGAATTCACTACAGACTCGTTAGTTCTTCTCCGTTAAACAAAGAGGAAACTAAAGCAGATTGTTCCCAAGGAACACACGCTAGCCGGAGATGAAGTAGCTCCGTTCAGTGAAATCAATCCATTGGACGGGACTCGCTGTGTGTGTGAGAGAGATAAAGAGTTAGAGAGAGAGAAGCTTCTAGAGACTTATTTGAAGAGCGTTGGACAGGGTGTTGAACCAAACGCCATGGGGGACCAAGCTACGACCACTCTGACCGCCTCGCTCACGGCCCCCGAAACCCGAGGACTGTAGAGCGGCGCAACCAGGAACACGAAACACACGCACAGACACACACACGCTTCTTTGCACGCGCGCACGCCGAAAACTTATGCAATGGAAGGAGATGTGGGTGTGGTCGCAGTGTACGCAGAGGTTGGTTGTTTTCCGAATGCTTTTTTTTTCTTGTTTGGGGTTCAAGGACTTGGCACAGCCCAATTCACCAGTGTGGTGGATCACCTGGAGAGTGCAAATGGAGATCATGTTTGCTACCGTAGGCAGCCTGCAGGGGAGAACCTTCTAGAAAGGAGAAGTCCTGGACTTCTCCCCTGCCACACCTATAGTACCTTTGTACTTCTAAATAAACGATTCCTCTTCTCTGCCTAGTGATAATCTCTTGTTTGGCAAGCTTGGCACAGTGTCACCTTGTCCTCATTGCCA
The DNA here is from genome assembly GCA_030340665.1 of Neosalanx taihuensis. Taxonomy (NCBI): domain Eukaryota; kingdom Metazoa; phylum Chordata; class Actinopteri; order Osmeriformes; family Salangidae; genus Neosalanx; species Neosalanx taihuensis. The sequence goes on along the minus strand of CM059316.1, from coordinate 4,218,972 downwards.
GGTGAGGTAACTCCCTAACGCACACCTGGGCTGGATCTCATTCCAGAACACAGCCTCCATCCTCCTCTCCTTGTTAATTCCTCTTCTTTCTGTACTAGAGGCTGTAGCAGTATGTAACCTGTGCCTGTCATTATTCATACTTGGGGAAACTGCCATGTCAAGTCAGCCATGTCAGATCAGCCAGCCAGCCTTTAGCTGAAGGATACTGTGAGGGGAACAGAGGAGAAAAGGAAGAAACGTAGATCTTACCAAGCTTCTGCCAAGTTCTTGACTCTTAATATAAACTGCCAAGAATGACATCATATGGCTAATACCTTGTCTGTTCCAAGTCATCCACCTCCCCCTTCTTCCTCCCCCTTCCTCCTCCTCCTTCTCCCCTCAGGGTCTGAATGGTTTGTCCCATGAATGTAAACCGACAGAGGAATTCTCCAATGGCCACTCCCACCTCAAACCCGTGAGTGTTCAGTCAGCTACAGTCAGTGGGGTTAGCTCTCGCACATCTGTGCCTGCGCATCACCCAAGCAGCGAGGTCTGTAGACGTCCGTATCTCTGCTGCCGTGTCTCACTGGATGTGTTCTCTCAGGTCATGAACGGACAGACGCCGGGTCACAGTGTCAACGACCACACCAACGGAAACTCCCAGCTAAAGTCGCTACCTGTGAGTACCGAGCCCTGCCTCCTCCTCGTGGTCTGGAGGTATGCAGTGCGTCTGCCTTAACCAGCCAGTCAACCCCTTTTTTTATCACGGTGACATTTCGTAACATCTTGTTCCGCGTTTCGAACTCCTGTAGATTTCAGCTTTGAAGCAGAATGGTCTTCTACAGACGCTGGCTTCTGGAGGAGAGCAGCTAAAGACCGAGGGTGAGACACACACACACACACACCTTTCTGTCTCACGCTCTTCTGGCTCCTCCTCCCCAAGGAGAGAGCCAGCGTCTCCTAGTTACCAGGCAGGCAGCTCTTCCAGGTGGGGCCCTCTGCAGGCGGGGGGGGGGGGGGGGGGGGGTGGTGGGGGGTGGACGGGTGTTCAGTACTGAGGTTGGGGGGACTCTGGGCATGACGAGGAGGGAGATGGAGAGGGCTCTGGGGGTGGAGAGAGGGGGGAATAGAGCGAGACTTTGAAAGGGCAGGAGTGCACCAGAGGGACTGGTGCTCGGTAATGGTGCTGTGTGTGTTGTGTAACAGTGTGTGTGTGTGTGTATGGGGAATGGTTGGTGGGTGTGTGTGATGCTTGTAGGCGCATGCGACTGTTTGCTTGCTCAACACCACTGTGTGTCAGTGAAGGTGAGAGAGGTGTGTGTGTGTGTTCCTTACCTAGCTGTGTGTGTTCCTTACCGAGCTGTGCGTGTGTGTGTGTGTTTGCAGAGGAAAACACAGAGCTGGAACAAGCGAGGGATGAGTGGGAGGCTCTTGAGAACATCCAACCAGGTGACAGACAATTCCCAGGCTGCCCATTGGCTCAGTGTTCTGTGACTGTGCTGTGACTGTTAGACTGGGCCTTACCTGCTGTGGTGGGTAGGTCCTGGATATGGCTTGCAGTCTGCTTGCTAGTGTGTGTCAGCTGTAGTGTGTTTTCAGCTCTCAGTGAGGAGTCCTGTCCCACCCCTCTCATCTCCTTCAATGAGGCCCTACAACACTTCCAGACCACAGACCTGGGGGAGCTACTGGTGAGTTAGTATGTATGTATGTGTGTGTGTGTGTGTGTGTGTGTGTCTGTGTGTGTGTGTGTGTGTGTTCTATGCATCAGACTCCTGTCTTCTCTTTCCACATGACTGATGTCGTTTGTCCTCCGTCCCCCTCCGTAGAAGAACATCCAGCCCACCGTGCGCAGGTCGGGGCTAGCCGCCCTCACGCACTTCCTGTTCGGCCCGCCGCGAATTCACCGCGAGCTTCTGGAGGAAAGGGACCTGGTCTTCGCCATCGCACAATGTACGTGTGCGTTTGCAGTGTGTACCGAAAGTACCCACTACTACTACAACTCACCACTATCACTGTTACTCGATGACGTGCCTTTGTATGTGCAGACTGTTTGTAGACTTCTGACCACCAGAACCCTGTCAGAACCATGTCTTCCTATTCTTAGGTTCCCTTGACAACAGCCAGCCGGTGCACATGCGTGTGCTGCAGACGGTTTACAAGCGCCTGACGGGCAGCAGGGTGGACTGCCCTCGCTACGGAACCCACTGGGAGACCATCGGCTTCCAGGGTGAGGACACGCCCCCTCTCGGGGGGGGGATCGCAGCCAATCAAGGCCAAGCTCCTCTGGGGGGGGCGGGGGCACTCCCACCAGTAACAGATGGACTTCTCAGACTGCTGATTAGCTGAATGTTAGAAATAGTGTGTGTTCCCCTAGTAGTGGTTCTGTTGCTGTGATCAGAGCTGTGTGTGTGTGTGTGCGTGTGCACGTGCGTGTGCATGTGTGTGTGTGTGTGTGTGTGCAGGTACAGACCCAGCCACTGACCTGCGTGGGACGGGCTTCCTTGGGCTGATGCACACCCTCAGCCTGGTGATGGATCCTGAGACGCTTCCTCTAGCCAGGGACATCTACAAGCTCTCCCAGCACCCCACGCAGGTACACACACGCACACACAGATGCTACACACACCTCAAAAAATACACGCATACAGACTTTCACCCATGTTGTCTTGTCTTTCTAGAACTTTCCGTTCAGCGTGATGTCCATCAACATGACGCGCATCGCTCTGCACGCGCTCAGAGAAGAGGTCCTATCCAAGTGAGTACAGGCCCCTCCCACTACAGGCCCCTCCCACAGGCACGCCCCCCATCCAAATTCTGGAACCTTACTCCTGCACTCACTGATACCAGACACCACCTTCATCCCTCTGTCTCTCTCTGTGTCCAATTCTCTTTCTCTCTCTGTTTCTCTCTCTCTCTGTCTCTTTGTGTGTGTCTCTCTCTCTCTCTCTCTCTCTCTGTCTCTCTGTCTCTCTCTCTCTCTCTCTCTCTCAGGGAGTGTAACCGCCGGCAGCAGGTGGTGGGTGTTCTGAATGAGTTCTATGTGGCCACCTTCCTGCACCTTCACCAGCTGTGGAAGAGCCAGCAGAAGACCATCTCAGACTCAGGCTTGGTGCTCAAAGGTAAGCTGCTGCCCTCAGGGCACCACAGGCCACCACACCCCTGTGTTCTCCACCATCACACCGACAGCTTGCCTCCCACCTGACTCCCCCCCCCCCCCATCTGTCTTCTCCCTCTCCCCCTCCTCCTCTTCCAGAAGTGGAGATGTTTGCCAAAAAGAACCCCAAGCAGATGTTGCGCCGCCTTGAGCTCTTCCTGAAGGAGAGGCGGGCGGGCGGGGCTCCCCGGGGCCCCTCTCCTGACCCCCAGGGCCCGCAGCGCTCGCCCTGCCTGGAGGAGCGGGGCTCCAGCTCGCGGGGGAAAGAGATGCACTTCACCGGGGTGTGTGACCTGCCCCCTGACATGGAAGGGGAAGCCAGGCTCATATAAGCTACAGCCAGCATGAGAGAAAGTGTGTGTGTGAGGACAGTGTGTGTGTGTGTGTGTGGACAGTGTGTGTGACCTCCCACTCTCCCCAGCCTCTCTCAAATGTTGCGATGATAAACGATGTCAAAAACATGATGTCACAATATGAGGGTCTAGGACTTGTCCCTACCCTGTCCTACCCTGTCCTACCCTGTCCTACCCTGTCCTACCCTGTCCTAAACAACTTGGTCAGTTCAGGGTATTGAAGGAAGGTGCGTAGCTGCCAGATCCGGAAGGCTCTAGAAGTTTGTGTCAGAGTGTTAGGTCATCGGCCAACTAGCCAGTAGGTGTGTGTCAGTGTGTGTGTGTGTGTGTCTCCTCACCCGAACCTGGCTCCAACGCAAGACACCTCTGAGGAGTGTTCGCAGCTGTAGACACACTACAGTGTGTGTGTGTGTGTGTGTGTGTGTGTAGCAGGTCGCCCCAAAGGCTGATGGGAGGTGTAGTCCTGAAGGTTGAGAGTTCTGTTAGACTAGCTCCCTACATGCATGGAGGGGGTGGAATATATTTTGGAATAATAAAAAAAAAAGACTAACTATTGATAAATATGCATCAAATTATATATTATATGAATAAATGCACTTAGAGATTAAGAGAAAAGGCTATTATTCTTCTTAGGAACTGTTACAGGGAAAATAAAAAGCCTCTTGAGTCAGAATCAGAGGCCGAAGAAACATATAAGAGAGAAACTTTATATGATATATGTAGCAGGGGTTGTTTGATATGACACTTAAAAAAAACCTCCAATATGGTCACTGGATCCTGAGGGGCCTGTTGTTTGGTCCAGTGGTACACTTGTGGTTTCCTGTAGGTGGAAGGGGTTCACGGTTCAATCCCCCCCATTCACCCCTCTGTGAACTGTACGACTGGCCAGTGTTAGTCTACAGCCAACAGGTTTCTTACCATTCCTCCACTTAAAGAGATACGTGAATGTAGTTTGTTCAGTTCAAGAAAACGGCAATCACGTATGTACTGGTACTGTGTGTGTGTGTGTGTGTTACACATCTGTGTGTGTGCGTGTGCATTGCACGTCTGTGCTGTAGCATCCCAGCTCCAGCTCCTGATTGGTTTTACAAGACTGGCTTAATGATTGGTAAATGGAGGCTGACCATGTGACTGGTCAGTAGAGGCTGCCTATATGATTGGTCAGTAGAGGCTGAGTATGGGAGTGAAGTCTCTGATTGGTCGACTTCTAAAGATGTCACACATTAGATTGTTAACTCTTTGTGCTGGTGTTTTCTCCTGAGGTTCAATTTGTCTGCACGCTATAATTGCCTTGTTTAGGCTAACACATTGTGGATATCCAGTTGTATCTTCTATAGACATTGAACTTTGTAAATTCGTACTCCAAACAAACTTTGGTTTTATGTGTCTGACTTCTCTCATCTATAAACTTAACACCCACCTCTTTAAGTTCTTGTTATTTTGCCAAGTGTTCGCTGGTGACAATGAATAGCAGAATTTGCACTCTTAATAGAATGTTGATGGTGTATGACTGTTGCTTGGGAAAGTGTTTTTTTTTTTTTAAACCAATCAGAAACAACCATTCTCAGCTCTAGAACTCTACTAGCGCTCTCTGCGTTTGATCAGAAGACGTTGTAACATCGCCCTGACCTTGTGTATGGCCACTGATCTAGCCTAGTGGACTCACACACGTCAGCTAATCGTCTGGCCTAGTAGAAGTTGTGGACCGTGTGTGCGCATGTTTGTATGTCTTAACAGGATGGTGCATACGTGTAGGTTGAGGACAGTGTGTGGTTACTAGGTTGAGGACAGTGTGTGTGTGGGTACTAGGTTGAGGACAGTGTGTGGTTACTAGGTTGAGGACAGTGTGTGTGTGTGTGTGTGTGTGTGTGGGTACTAGGTTGAGGACAGTGTGTGTGTGTGGGGGTACTAGGTTGAGGACAGTGTGTGTGTGTGTGGGTACTAGGTTGAGGACAGTGTGTGTGTGTGTGGGTACTAGATTGAGGACAGTGTGTGTGTGTGTGGGTACTAGATTGAGGACTGTGTGTGTGTGTGTGTGGGGGTACTAGATTGAGGACAGTGTGTGTGTGTGGGTCTCATTCTCCCCAGTAAGTTTGTACATACAGAGTAAATGATGATTGTAACTATGATTGTCAGTAGGGCATTAATACTGCAAACACATGGCTTACCTCAAGACTAGAGACAAACCCTCTCTCCGTCCGCTCTTTCACGCTCGGTCGTGTGAGAGGTCGACCCCTGCCCCCCACCCCCCCACCCCCCCCAGACGGCAGTCTAGTTCTGGCCCTTTAGATGAACAGCCCACTACCACAGGTCTGACAGGTAGCATATATTCTACACCTGATGCACTATCTTATAGCCGACTAACACACAGGACAGAACATAAGTTAAAGCTATATAACCGCACACAACAATCCTATATATTGGGGCTCACGTCCAGGTGAAGCTAGACTGCAAGGGCCGTTTCCATCTGAACAATCTGTAACTCTGGACGCGTGTTCAAAACGATGATAAGCTGTTTTTTTTCCTCGTGGCTTTGATGATGCTAGTTTGTCTTTGCTGTATGCATTTGTGTGTTTGCCGTCAGGAATATTACTCAGAAAACATCCTAGGCTTTACAAGCACGGACAGTGTATCGCTAATCATACAGATCGTTTCAAAGAATATACTGTGTCGCAAACTTGATAGGAAAATGAATATGAATCTATAAGCTTTTTTGATATATTTCGCTCTCTTGACACCTTCTGAATGACATAATCTAATTTCCAGATGTCATATCTTAGGGACATTCCCCCAGTGAGGTCATAACAGCTATCGTTAGTTCAGCTCAGCACAGTAACACAGTTAGATTCTTCTCTGCCGGGGACGCGGAATCAATGATAAACGGGTCAATGCAGTATGCTGGTCGCTCAAACAGCGAGTGGGTCAACTCTGCTCTCTCAATAACCATTTGTCTATTTTGCTGTCTGTCTCTCTCTCTCTCTCTCTC
>CM059316.1:4207500-4210000 GCA_030340665.1 Neosalanx taihuensis | reverse complement strand
GGCAGGGGAGCACTGAAGCCTTGTGGACTTAGACGGTCCTTCTCTCTCTCCCTCTCCCTCTCTCCCTTCCTCTCTCTCTTAGCTTCTCTCTCCCCTTCTCCCTCTCTGTCTGTCTGTCTCTCTCCCTTACATGCTCCAGAACCATGCAGAGATGATGGTAATAAAATCAGTGTTTATGAGAGTTTGCGGTAAGAAAGCAAGCTTGTGGTCGTTAGCTTTTGGGTGACTAGCTCAGCTGGCTGAGTCACGGTACACAGTCTCAGTTGAGAACCAATTCAGTCTTCATTAAGTCTTAGTTAAGTGATACTGTATCTGACCTGTATGTATGAGGGGGGGTCCTCAAGGACTGAGGAAGGGGAAAGCAAGAAGGAGAGAATGAGACCAGACTATCGAGACCTTTTGCTAGAAAGAAAACAGAGGAACTCTTACGAAAAACAACATCTGATTTAGATCAAAAAGCTTTTGTCATTTCCATTTGGAATGCTTATCTGAAACCACTTCCACAACCCGTCGCAACCTTCCAAGCCGAGACACCCTGGAAACGATCCAGCTGGGAATCTTAAACCGAACATTATGCTGATTATTATCCTATTTATTTTCCTGACATTTGAGCTGTCTCTAACTCTTAAACAGAAAATAATGAAATCACCTCCAGTCTGCCTCCTTTTCCTCTGTCTATGCCAGAGACAGAATGTGTGTGTAAGAGAGAGAAAGAGCCGTGTGTGTGTGTAAGAGAGATGTGTGAGAGCAAAATGTGTGTGTGTGTGTGTGTGTGTGTGTAGGAGGAGAACAGGGAGGGATAACAGAGTGGGGCACAGGCAGCATTAGTCCCCCAAAAGGACATGCGCTTGTCGTCTGCTCAAACATTCTCCTGTGTGTTTCTCCACAGCAGTTTGGCACAAGATGAGTTTTCCTGCAGACAGACTAATACTGGTTGCTAGGTCAACGACTTCCTCAGGAAGGCATGCTGCCATTAGTCCTCTGCAAAGAGATGGAAAGAGAGCTTGAGAAAGAAAGAAATAAAGTGAGAGAGATGTTCCAAACTAAATCACACTGTGTGTTTGTCTTTCTTCTGGTTGTTGTAACTGTTCTGTGCAATGATTCCAGTCCTTTGTGATGAACTGGCTTCAGCAGTGTAGTATTTCTTCCTGACGCTCTTTTCTTTTCTTCCTGACGTGCCCCCCCCCCCTCTAAGTTTTTCTTCTACTTTTCTCGTGTGGAGGAATTCTCCTGTGCAGTCTCTGGAGTGTGTCTCTTCCTGTGTGTGTGTGTGTGTGTGTGTGTGTGTAAGTCTCCCTCTCTGTCAACGTATTACAAATGTGAATTTCCCTTCCCCCTCCTCCTCATCCTCTGCCTCCGTCTAGCCTTCTCTTTCAACCTCTCCTGCTCCCCCAGCCCTCCCTCCCTCCCTCCCTCCCTCCCTCCCTCCCTCCCTCCCTCCCTCCCTCCCTCCCTCCCTCCCTCCCTCCCTCCCTCGTTCAGGTCGGTGTGTGATCTCTGCACCTGTTCAGACTCGTCATGGAGGGCGGGGCTGCGTCTGACCCTGTCATCTTTGTTGTTGCAGCTGACCTGCATGGTAATCTAGCATCTTCTCTGTCTCTTTAGATTAGAAACTGGCCTGATCCCTCCCTCCCTCCCTCCCTCCCTCCCTCCCTCCCTCCCTCCCTCCCTCCCTCCCTCCCTCCCTCCCTCCCTCCCTCCCTCCCTCCCTCCCTCCCTCCCTCCCTCCCTCCCTCCCTCCCTCCCTCCCTCCCTCCCTCCCTCCCTCCCTCCCTTCCCCCTGCCCTCCCTCCCTGGCCAGCCCCAGCCCCAGTCTCAGTCTGGGTCTAGTGGAAGCTTGCATGTGTTGAACTCCAGAACCTTCTACACCAGGGAGGAGGGGAGGAACTCACAAGCCAGGCAGCTCAGGGGGTGTTGACACAGAACCCTGAAAACACAAAACGCTGCCACACAACACTGAGGAGGATTTATATCTGGAGCATTCAGAACTGGAACACAGCAAAGACTCCGTTTTGGAACACAGAGGAAGATTCCCTGACTGGGACCCTCAGCTAAGGAGACCGCGTGAACTTTTGTCAGCAGGCAGAATCCAGTGGTGGATCAGTCCGACCGTAGAACCCCGAGGTAGGGAAGAGGAACGCTGGGCAGGATGAGGGGGGGCGAGGCTGCGCTGGTGAGCTGGGCTCTGCTGGCCGTGTGCTGTGTGCTGCTGCCCCACAGGGGGGACAGCGCAGGAGGGGTCATCTCCATGGCCCCTGGGATGGGGCTGGAGGAGGGGGGGATGGAGGAGCTCCAGACCCTGGAGGTGAAGGAGGATCCAGGGAGAGAACAGGCTGCTCTGGAGGAGCTGGAGCCCCGAGGTAGGAGGACCAGAGAAGTCTCTGAGGAAAAGAACCTGGCAGGTAAGGAAGCCAAGTCTGCTTTCATATGATTCATTTGTGATGATTAAGAAGCTTGTTGAGTCTTCTAATGAGCCAGTACACATTCTTCTGAGAAGCTG
>CM059316.1:4175000-4202500 GCA_030340665.1 Neosalanx taihuensis | reverse complement strand
AGGAACCAGCAGACACTGTGCAGCCGCAGAGTCACTAGGAACCAGCAGACACTGCAGCTGCAGAGTCACTAGGAACCAGCAGACACTGTGCAGCTGCAGAGTCACTAGGAACCAGCAGACACTGTGCAGCTGCAGAGTCACTAGGAACCAGCAGACACTGCAGCTGCAGAGTCATTAGGAACCAGCAGACACTGTGCAGCTGCAGAGTCACTAGGAACCAGCAGACACTGTGCAGCTGCAGAGTCACTAGGAACCAGCAGACACTGTGCAGGGTTCATGTGAGAGTTCACCTTCTGCAAACAGAACTGAACCATATGGGGGTGGGCGTGTGTTGATAAGGAATGTGAAGGATGGTCTAAGGGGGGGGGGGGGAGTAATGACCTGTTGAAAGTGATAGGAGGTACAGTATATCAACAGGACTGGAGAAGGGGGAGAGAGAGAGAGAGAGAGAGAGAGAGAGGGAGAGGGAGAGAGAGAGACAGGGGGGGCAGGAGAGACAGAGAGAGAGAGAGAGAGAGAGAGAGAGAGAGAGAGAGAGAGAGACTGGGAAAAAGAGGTGAGGCGGGGGTTTTGAGGAGAGAGGTCGATACCACATCTGAGGGAGTGAACGTTGTGATAGGATTACTGCACAGACAAGGACCAGCTGCTGCTGCCACGTTAAACTACAGCGTGTCACCATGCTAGTTAAAGACTAGTCACTGACCTCATGGAGGTCGGTGCTAGGGGCTGGGGTTTGAGGCTGGTTAAAGGCTCAGACCTAATGGTACTTCAATCAACTGAAAGACAAGTCGTTGGCCTCGAAGGCTGTTGTTAGAGTCTGGAACCAATGATTAACGACAGGTGTCAGCGGGGGTACATCCTGTGTGGCGGGCTCAGCCAATCACAGCAGGGAACGTATGTCTTTCCCAGATCAAGAGTAACCTTAGAGGGTCACGAGGGTTAACAAAGTGTCTGTGACGATGGCTTCTCAACTGTAACCGTGTGTTCATGCATGCACTATCAATCACAAGGCCAGAAGCCAGCTAGGTCAACACTGTCGATGTACAGAGCGGAGGAGAACAAGACGAGAGTTGTCCTGGAGTTGAGGAATGATTGACAGGTTGGTGGTTGTGTTCCTGCTCACAGAGAGAGAGAGAAGATTGAGAGAGCTGGAGGAGAGAGCCAGGAAGAGGCCGCGCATCTTTAAAGAACCAAAGAGTAAGTCACAGACATGACCGTCACCTGGCAACAGGCACGGATACCCAGCCAGTCCTAAATCAGGGAGGTCTTCTTTATATAACCCCTGTATGTGTGTGCGCGTGTGCCTGGGTGTATGTATGTGTGCCTGTGTGTGTGTGCGCCTGTGCGTGTGTGCATGTTTGCCTGTGTGTGTGTGTGCCTGTGCGCATGTGTGCCTGTGTGTGTGCCTGTGCATGTCCTCAGAATGTCCTCCTCTGGGAATGGAGTCTCACAAGGTGGAGGCAGACCAGCTCCTGTCCTCCTCCATGTCCCAGTACCGCTTCACCACACACAGGGGCCGACTCAACATGCAGGTACCAGAACCAAGACCTGAACCAGCTTATCTGGCTGCTAAAACCAGCACAGCTTAGCTTGGCTACGGTTTGGCTGTTTACTACATGGTGACTTGCCAGTGTTGTTTGTTGTATCTCTTGCTTTATGTTCACAATCGTTGTGTTATGCATTTATAGTTCTTCCCTTGGCACTTATTGGTTCTCATGATGTATGATTCACCATCTAAAAAACCCACTGTGTTCAGGGTCTATCACGTTGCTATGCTCAATGACTGATGCTCTTTGTAAAGCTCTCTCTTGTAAGTCGCTTTGGATGAAAGCGTCTGCTAAATGAATACATGTAAATGTAAATTAAGATAACTTTTCCTATCTTGATGCTAAGTGACTGTTGGTGATTTATCACATGTATCTATAGTGGACAGCCACAATGGGATTATGTCAGTGGTTTCATATCCAGATGCCAGGTATTACATTCAGTCAGGCATTACATACGGGAGACTTTAGCAACGTGTGTGTGGTTCCCATGGTTCCCAGGGTTCTGAGGATAAGGATGATGACATGAGGGGCGGGGCCTGGTGTGCAAACTCAGAGGATAAGATCCACTGGTTCGAGATCGACGCTCGGAGAGCCACTGAGTTCACCGGGGTCATCACCCAGGGACGAGACTCCAGCAACGAGTACGACAACACACACACACACACACACAGTAAACGGTTGGGGTGATTATCAGTTGTGCGTGAGCTTGTGACCTCATTTTGCAGGACAGACTTTGTGACGTCATACTTCGTAGCCTTCAGTAACGACAGCAGAGAGTGGTTCACCATCCATGATGGCTACGCTGACTGGGTGAGGCAACCTATCACTGCTCCAATCACACAGCTCCAATCATGCTGCTCCAATCATACTGCTCCAATCATACTGCTCCAATCATGCTGCTCCAATCATGCTGCTCCAATCATACTGCTCCAATCACACAGCTCCAATCATACTGCTCCAATCATGCTGCTCCAATCATGCTGCTCCAATCACAGAGCTCCAATCATACTGCTCCAATCACAGAGCTCCAATCATACTGCTCCAATCACACAGCTCCAATCATACTGCTCCAATCATGCTGCTCCAATCATGCTGCTCCAATCATACTGCTTCGATCATGCTGATCCAATCACAGAGCTCCAATCACACTGCTCCAATCACAGAGCTCCAATCATGCTGCTCCAATCACACTGCTCCAATCACACAGCTCCAATCATACTGCTCCAATCATGCTGCTCCAATCATACTGCTTCGATCATGCTGCTCCAATCACAGAGCTCCAATCATACTGCTCCAATCATACTGCTCCAATCATACTGCTTTGATCATGCTGATCCAATCACAGAGCTCCAATCATGCTGCTCCAATCATACTGCTCCAATCATGCTGATACTCATGCTGATCCAATCAACACCTCTCTCTCTCTGTCTCTCTCCCTGCATGTGTAGCTGTTCTTTGGGAACAGTGACAAGGACACTCCGGTGCTGAACCGGTTTGCCACGCCCATGTTGGCCCGCTACATCAGAGTGCTCCCCCAGACCTGGAATGGCAGTCTGTGCATGAGGCTGGAGGTACTGGGCTGCCCTGTGCCTGGTGAGACACACACACACACACACACACACACACACACACACACACACACACACACATACATACTGTAAATCTACTCAAATCAAATCAAAATCAAATCAACATTTATTTGTATAGCCCTTTTTACAAGCAATGTCACAGAGGGCTTCACATATGCCCATAGAACTGCCCCTCAACCAACCTACACACAAACACTGTAAATCTCCACACACAACACACACACACACACTCTAAATCCCCCCCCCACACACACAGTCTCTCTCACCAGCACACATATGCCTCATCATCACTGTGTGTGTCCGTCCAACCAGATCCAGACGCTGTCCACTACAGGCAGAACGAGGTGACCCCTGTAGACTACCTGGACTTCAGGCACCACAACTACTCAGCCATGGTCAAGGTGAGCGACGACCACGAGACACCTCACAACAGACCAAACTCCTTCTCACTTGTCTCAATCACGTCCTCTTCTAATCCACATTATTTTTTTTATTGATATAAAGCTGTCTGTCTGTCTCTCTGTCCCTTGTCTGTCTTTCTGTCTGTCTGTCTGTCTCTCTCTCTCTCTCTCTCTCTCTCTCTCTCTCTCTCTCTGTCTGTCTGTGTGCAGCTGATGAAGTCTGTGGCTGAGGAGTGTCCTAACATCACCAGTGTGTACAGTCTGGGCCTCAGCTCTGAGGGCCGGGACATCATGGCCCTGGTCCTGTCTGACAACCCCACAGAGCATGAGACAGGTGGGGCTGCAGGAACGCCACAGCCTGCCACGCTAAACCACGCCCGCATCCTATCATCCACACTCGCACTAGGACATGATTAGAGCCAATCACAGTGTTGTACACGCGCTATCATCAACCCAATGCAATCATTTATCAAAGTGTGAATGGAGGGCCCCATTCAGTCTATTGTTTTTTACTCACCTAATTGTAGATTTGTTTCATTTAATTGAGTTTACGCTTGTTAATATTGCCAATGCAAAGTTCCATGACAACTGGTCTTTCCTTCCTGTTGTGTAATGAGATAACATTCCTATTTCCAATTAAGCTAATTGGTTTAGGGAAGTAAAACAATGGTAATTAGCTATTTCCTATACATTGCAATAAAGAGCATCCATTATGATTGGTTAATTCAGTAACGAGGGGGGCCATATTCCTTCAGCCTCATCAAGGAACTAACAATTTTCTAAGGATTTGATTAAAATAAGTCCATTTGATCACTGAGTCATTATAAGGTGATTCAGCCTCTGATGCTTTCTCATTTGTTTCCCTCCCTCCCCTCAGGTGAACCAGAGTTCCGCTTTACGGCAGGTCTCCATGGTAACGAGGCTTTGGGTCGGGAGATGGTTCTGCTCCTGATGCAGTACCTGTGTAAAGAGTACAAGGACGGGAACCCGAGAGTGCGCCGCCTGGTGGAGGGAATACGAATACACCTGGTGCCCTCGCTCAACCCTGATGGGCAGGAGAAAGCCCTGCTTACAGTCAGTTACACTTTGACATTACAGTTTATTTTTTATTGAATCATTTTTCGGTGTCTTCAGGTCTCATGGTTTGGTGAAGTAAAAACAGACTGTTCTAGAAAACATTTCCAGGAAATGCGGTTCTAGACTAATCAAGTGACCATTTAGAAGCAAGAACATACAAGAACTTGATGGTTGAAATCTGTTTCACTTGCATCAACTGTCTCTCAACCTTCTTCTCTCTCTCTCTCTGCCTCTCCTCTCCTTCAGGGTTCAGAGTTGAGTGGATGGACCACAGGCCACTGGACTGCGGATGGACACGACATCTTCCAGAACTTTCCGGACTTGAACAGTGTGTTGTGGGAGGCTGAGGACCGGGGCTTGGTTCCCAAGATCACCCCCAACCACCACATTCCCATCCCTGGAGACCTGGAGGGGAACAGCTCGGTGTGTGTGTGTCTGTGTGTGTGTGTGTGTGCATGTTTCAACATGTTGTGAGCTTTTGACATCATACCCACCTCCACACTCATGACGACCTCCCCCGCTCCCCCCCTGCTGTTGTAGATTGCCGTGGAGACGCGGCACGTCATCTCGTGGATGGAGAGAATCCCGTTCGTGCTCGGCGCCAACCTGCAGGGCGGGGAGAAGGTTGTGACGTATCCCTACGACAACCTGCGCCTCGCCAAGAAAGTCGACAGCCACCGCCAGAGGACACACAACCGCCAGAAAAGACAGTACGAGTTTGTCTCTTCTTCCTCCCCGTCCTCACCCCTTCGCTCTTTTTAACCCCCCCCCCCCCCAGTTCTCTACACTCAATAACAAACTCTTGAAAAATCCAACTCCCAAGGAACTGCCTGTCTTTGTCTCAATCTGAGCGTCTCAATTCAGGAAGCGTTTGTATTTTCTTCTTTCAAGATACGAGGAGGAGGGATACGAGGAGACGGAGTGGGGGCGGGGCTACCAGGAGGAGCCTGAGCCTGATTGGGGGGGACATAGAGAGGAGCCAGAGGAGGATTGGAGAAGCCAGGGGCACAGGCATGAGAGCTACGGGCAGGAGGGGTACGACCGCGGAGGGCATGAGCATGGCGGGTATGAGCATGGAGGGTACGAGCGTGGAGGGTATGACCACGGGGGGTACGACCGCAGGGGGTATGACCACGGGGGGTACGACCGTAGGGGGTATGACCACGGGGGGTACGACCGTGGAGGGTACGAGCACGGGGGGTACGACCGTGGAGGGTACGAGCACGGGGGGTACGACCGTGGAGGGTACGAGCATGGCGGGCACGAACAAGGAGGGTATGAGCATGGGGGGCACGACGGCTACGGGCGCAGGGAGGAAGAGGAGGATGACAGAGGAAGAGGGGGTTACCAGTACGTGGAGCTGGAGGACGAACCGCGAGCTACGGCGGACGCCTCCCTGTTCAGGTGGCTGGCCATCTCCTACGCCTCCACACATCTCAGCATGACGCGCTCCCACCACGGCAGTTGCCACGGGAACGACGTCACCGGAGGGCAGGGGATCGTCAACCGGGCCAAGTGGAAACCCATCGCAGGAAGTGAGTGCGGGCTTCCTGTTTGGTGTGCGGAATGTTCCGCTAAACCTGATTGAAATGGTGTTTTAGTATCTTTTGCACCTCTCACCCTCTTCCTCTCCTTCCATCTTCGGCTCTTCAGGCATGAATGACTTCAGCTACCTGCACACCAACTGTTTAGAGCTGTCCATGTTCCTGGGCTGTGACAAGTTCCCTCACCAGAGCGAACTGATGATGGAGTGGGAGAACAACAAAGAGGCCATGCTCATCTTCATGGAGCAGGTGTGTGTGTCTCTCTCCCCCACACACACACACGAAACACACACACACATATGTTCTCAGTATGGGCAGGCAACAGGAGGTTGTTACGTTAATTGAACCCCACCCCCTCCCTCCACCTTGTCTCATTCTGCCAGGTGCATCGTGGGATACAGGGCATAGTCAAGGACCAGGAAGGGAACGCTCTTTCCAACGCCACTGTCTCCGTTGAGGGGGTCAACCATGATGTCACCACAGGTCAACAGACTCAGATTGATACTTCCTGTCAAATTCTATAAACCTTCTCCCCAAGGTTGAATTCATGCGTTAGATTTGGGGACAAGATACACATCCTAACCCTTAACCTCGACCCTTGAACCCTGTCCCCCGTAGGAGTGTCAGGGGATTACTGGCGCCTGCTGAACCCGGGGGAGTACCGGGTGACAGTGCGTGCTGAGGGCTACTCCCCCCTCACCAAGCTGTGTGTGGTGGGCTACGAGCCTGGAGCTACCGCCTGCAGCTTCACCCTGGCCAAGTCCAACTGGGACCGCATCAAACAGGTGAGTCAAAGGTCTGGGTACAGATGACCTGGGTCTCTCCCTGATCCTGGTCTCCCTCCAGTCTCTCCCTGGTCCTGGTCTCCCTCCAGTCTCTCCCTGGTTCTGGTCTCCCTCCAGTCTCTCCCTGGTTCTGGTCTCCCTCCAGTCTCTCCCTGATCCTGGTCTCCCTCCAGTCTCTCCCTGGTCCTGGTCTCCCTCCAGTCTCTCCCTGGTTCTGGTCTCCCTCCAGTCTCTCCCTGGTTCTGGTCTCCCTCCAGTCTCTCCCTGGTTCTGGTCTCCCTCCAGTCTCTCCCTGATCCTGGTCTCCCTCCAGTCTCTCCCTGGTCCTGGTCTCCCTCCAGTCTCTCCCTGGTTCTGGTCTCCCTCCAGTCTCTCCCTGGTTCTGGTCTCCCTCCAGTCTCTCCCTGGTTCTGGTCTCCCTCCAGTCTCTCCCTGGTCCTGGTCTCCCTCCAGTCTCTCCCTGGTTCTGGTCTCCCTCCAGTCTCTCCCTGGTCCTGGTCTCCCTCCAGTCTCTCCCTGGTTCTGGTCTCCCTCCATTCTCTCCCTGGTCCTGGTCTCCCTCCAGTCTCTCCCTGGTTCTGGTCTCCCTCCAGTCTCTCCCTAGTCCTGGTCTCCCTCCAGTCTCTCCCTGGTCCTGGTCTCCCTCCAGTCTCTCCCTGGTCCTGGTCTCCCTCCAGTCTCTCCCTGGTCCTGGTCTCCCTCCAGTCTCTCCCTGGTCCTGGTCTCCCTCCAGTCTCTCCCTGGTCCTGGTCTCCCTCCAGTCTCTCCCTGGTCCCGGTCTCCCTCCAGTCTCTCCCTGGTTCTGGTCTCCCTCCAGTCTCTCCCTGGTTCTGGTCTCCCTCCAGTCTCTCCCTGGTCCTGGTCTCCCTCTCTAAACCCAGACTCCTCCTCTTCCTCACATCCCTTCCTTCTTGTGTATCTGTTTGACATCAGTCATCCCCCGTGTCTCATCTACAGATCATGGCCCTGCACGGCAACAAACCTATCCGCCTGCTCAGCAACGGCAACAGCGGAACACGCCGGAACACACAGATCACCTCCAACAGGCGTCCGACCCCTGGCAACGCCCACAGCGCCGCCGCCATGGATCCCGAGACGCGCCGCATGCGCCTGAGGAAGCTGCGTCTCGCCCGGCTCCGCCGCCTACGGCAGGAGAAGTTGAGGGCCATGACCACGTCGCCCCCGACGACCACGACGGTCGCCACGACGACAGAGAGCACCACTGCCTGGTACGACTTCCCGTGGGACAAGTCGACGTCGCAAGGGTTCACCGACTCTATCCTGGATTACAACTACGAGATTAAGGTCGATGATTACTGAAGACACCAAGGGACTGGTCCAGCTATTACACGCACACACACACGCACACACACACACACACACAGAAACACAGTAATGCCATCCCCTTAGTTCCAGGTCTGTCGACACACAAACACCTTCCCTTCTCCCTCTTGTAGGTCCTCTCAGTCTGTCTCAGATGTGGTTCCAGAAGGGGGTGGTGTCACCCTGAGGGAGCTGAGAGTGGGGCGATGATCTGGGACAGGAAGGGGAGGGGCTATAGTGTGATGCAGGAAGGGGAGGGGTTATAGCATCAAACTAGTTGTCTTCAGGCCTGTCCTGACAGCTGTACTGCTCTAAGTGAATGTATTTCAGACAGGTTCTGTTGACACACTGGTGGCCATGTAAAAACCGTCTTCCTGTCAATCTTTCACACAACACAAAACTGCAGAAACAAACATTAGGTCTTATAAAAGAGAGTTGGTTTACTTACATTTCTTTCATCCAACAAAATATCCCTGATTTACAGATGTGGCGACACTCGGAATGTTTCCGGAGGGATGAGGAAACCCAACATTCTTAAAGTATCGTTCTAGAATAAGCTCAAAATCTGAAAACATGTTATTTTGTTCCAGTAATAAAGGTTTGTTTAAGTACTGCATTTGTATTTCTGTTATTCTCATACAGGACGCATGACAATTCTACCATGTGGGCAGACGTACTTGATATCCACATACAAACCCATACAATCCAGCAAGACATTGTCACAGGTTTAAGGTGAAGGTCTGTTCAGACACAACAGTGCTTTACCATGACGCTATACAACAGCATCATACTAGCAATTTCATATCAAAGCTTGATCCCAGATGGTAACAAGTCGTTCAGTGGCTGATATTCATCTCGCCATCCTCGGTGTCGTCGGTGGCGGAAAACGAAGAGAAGCTGATTGGCTCGCAGTCCAGCGTGCGCAGGTTCACCAGACAGGCTGTCCGCGTGCTGCAGAATTCTGGGATGGTCACTAGGAGGACTTCCTGCCCGTCAGAGCCTGGGATGGCGTGAGGTGAAGAGGGAGACAAGAGTCAGAACGATGAAGATGAAGGGCAGAGAGTCGGGACAGTTTGGGACCGGTCTGACCTGTGATGCGTTTGCTCTGCAGATAGGGGGCGCTGCCACTGAAGTAGACGTGAGGACATTCCTCCAGGATGAAAGGATCCTTCTGGTAGAACGGATAGCAGCCTGGGACACAGAGAGAGAGATGTGAGAACCTACCACAACCCCCTGTGTGTGAGTGTGAAGGTGTGAGTGTGTGTATGTGTGTGAGTTTCTGTGAGTGTGTGGAAATGTGAGTGTGCGTGTGTGTTACCCAGTGTGTCGGGCGCAGTAGGGGCCAGGTGTCTCAGACGGAGTGTGTTCTCCAGGATCTCCAGATGGTCGTCCATGCTGCTGTACCTCTGGATGTCACACACATTCTGACCAGACGTCCCCAGGAAGCTGTGGACATAACCACAGGGACACTCAGTGCACACACACACACCGACACACACACAGACACACACACACACACCCACAGACACACACCGACACACACCCACAGACACACACCGACACACACACACACAGACACACACCAACACCCACACAGACACACACACACACACACAGACACACCCACAGACACACCCACAGACACACACCGACACACACACACACCCACAGACACACAGACACACCTAGACACACACACACACACACACACACCGACACACACACACCGACACACACACACCGACACACACACACACCAACACACACACACACCCACCCACAGACACACACAGACACACCGACACACACACACCCACAGACACACACCCACACACACACCGACACACACCCACACCCACAGACACACCCACACACACAGACACCGACATACACTGTGTAGAGGAGTGTGAAAGTGTAAATGACAACGACAGACTGAAACGTGTGTGTGTGTGTGTTCCTACCGCAGCCCGTGCAGGTCGGCCTGGTAGGGGTTTGAGACCAGCCGCAGGGTGGGGTAGGGGGAGGAGAGAGGGAACATGCAGCGGTGGAGAGACTGCTGGGGGAGGGTGAAGTTAGTGGGATCATACTGGCCTGGCATCACGTCTACTGGTACTGAGCCCTGGAGGAGAGGGGGAGGAAAGAAAAGAAATGATCCCTTATTAGTCCCCTAATGGGGACATTTCAGAGGCGCACACATTTATTCAATGCATTGGCCGGGATTCGAACCCCCACCGGGATTGAAACCCAGGCCTTCTGCACATGGTAGGCAAGAATCCTACCACTGAACCACCGGTGCAGCCAAACACAGACACAACAATCAACAGAAACAACCGGAATGATTTGGGGCAAGATTAAGCTTTCAATGTACTTTTGACACGCTTCTTTCATATGTGGGCACCCCTCTCTTCCCTCCCTCCTCCCCAGCCGGTCCCCTCACCACCAACTGCAGCAGCATCTCGTCCAGCAGTTTCATGGCCTCCACGCTGCCCGCCTGCGTCTTCTTAGTCAGGTACTTGGCCTGAGTACGGAGAGGAAGCAGAACCCTCCATCAGCTTCTCCATGACCTCACTGAACCATCTTCCAACCAACAAGTCATGTCAATGGGTGTCACGTCTAAATCAGTCCCCTCACCTTGGTGGAGGCGTCTTTGTCCTGGGTGCTCTGACTCAGCAGGTTCCCAGCCAGGAGCACCCTGGAGATGGTCGCCGCGCCGCTCTGCTCGCCCAGGTCTCCCAGCTGGCCCGTTACCATGTCGACCAGCAGCTGTAGAGCCAGCATGCTGTCTGCGTTGGTGCCGCCCAGACCCAGGCCAGATGCAAGAAGGACAAACCTGCAAGAACACAGCTCAGAGTCACACACACATCACTGAAGATGACACACACACACACTCACTATAAGAAGATGTGTTGGAACCTGTCAGAAAGGTGTGTGTGTGTGTGTGTGTACCTGTCTGAGTTCAGTGTTGGCCTTGGGGACTGAGGGGGGAGGTCGGCTGTACAGAAGTCCTCCACAGTGAACTTCCCAGAATTCTTCTCTGCCCCGTATATTGCAATCACACTACCTGAGATGGGGAGACAGAGGGAGAACAACCCTTAAGTCACAAGGTCGTCCTGGACTTCCTCCTCTGTATTGAAGGTGGCTTCATAGCGGATCTGACCTGTGACAAACTCGTCTGTCTTGATGTTTCCCTCCAGCTTGATCCTCTGCAGCTCGTCCTCCAGGATCAGCTCGTCTGATTGGCTGATGTACTTGGTGCGTGCCGGCTGGGGAAGGAGGTTGTGCTGGGAGACAGAAGGAAGGAAAAGAATGATGGTGGGAAAGAGAGAGATGGGGAGAGAGAGATAGGAAGAGAGAGAGAGGAAGAGAGAGAGAGAGATGGGGAGAGAGAGATAGGAAGAGAGAGAGAGGAAGAGAGAGAGAGATGGGGAGAGAGAGATAGGAAGAGAGAGAGAGAGAGGAAGAGAGAGAGAGAGAGATGGGGAGAGAGAGTCGGGGTCCTCACCTCCTCGCTGATCTCTTTCAGAATGGACGGCTGCAGCTCCATGTGCTTGAAAAGGGTTCCCACAATGCAACACTGCTCTCCCATCTGCAGATCGCAGAGTTTACTAATTCGGACGTCATCTCCTGAAGGAGAAAGAGAGAGAAACAGAAAGAGAGAAGTGGAGGAAGTCCAAGTATGAAAGACCATCAAATGAGATCACATCATTTGAGATTTGGGCCAGAAATATGGGAGATCGTTGTTGTAGTATAACAGAACTAACTAACACCAGCACCCACCCCATTTCTGCTTGGCTCTCACGGTCAGCAGCGGGTTCATCTGCATGAGTCTGGTGGCGTAGATGTGAGCATACTGCCGGTTGAAGCTCCGGTCCCCCAACTTGAAGCGCTCTGCGCAGGGAGAGAAGGCCGACTCCATCCGCTCAAACACGGGGCCCCTCTCCTCCTCCGAGTCAGGCCGACACAGCAGGGAGGACGAGCCCTCTCTTCTAGCGATGAACTCGGAGAACATGGCTCTGCAGACATGGGGGATCAAGACCTGTGATATTATGATTGCTTCCATTTTAACTTGTAGTCATGAAAATACATCCATGCGAAGTCAAAAGACGGAGATGTCTTCTTCTATAGCGTTCAAGCGCTGGCATGCATTTTGTTTAACCTTTCGATTACAGCAAGAGGACCTGTAATCTAAGTTAAGATGATGAAACTCATTTTATACAACTTGCAAGCAGGCTAGATCTTAAGACTTGAAAGTCATGCAATAGAGTCTTAGGGCATTTGCAAGATATAATATGCGAACTGTACCGAGCTACTCTGCTGCATGCGAGCCGGGGTGCAGGAGATCTAGATACGGGATTTTACTCTGTGATCCTCCGCATGGGGCTAACGAAAATACCGATGGTCTTTTACCTTGTTTACTGCGCAGGTGACTGTAAAAAGCAGCAGAAACGGGGGATTTTCCTGTTGACAGCTTGTCCTGCTTTCACACAACCACAGGAACTCCCGCGAAACTGTTCAACTAACCCCGCCCACTCTGTCGTCGCAGAATATCTGCGTCACATAAGTGAACGCAAGCACAGCACCCATGCATGTGACACATGAGGGCAGCGTATGATGTCTATGGAGGGCAGTGAACATGGATCTAGATCAGGGGTGGGCAATCCTGGTCCTCGGGGGCCGCTGTCCTGAAGGTTTTAGATGTTTCCCTGCTACAGCACACCTGATACTAATCATCAGGCTTCCACAGAGCTTGATAACGACCCATTCATTGGAATCAGGTGTGCTGGAGCAGGGAAACATCTAAAACCTTCAGGACAGCGGCCCTCGAGGACCAGGATTGCCCACCCCTGATCTAGATCCATGGCAGTTACAAACAGACACCCTGCGATGACCATAAAACATGTGATTCAGACAGAAAGACACAACAGGCCTCACAGGGTGCAGGGAGGGAGCCAGACTGCTGGGATGGTCAATAGAAGATTGTCTGGGCCTCCATGGTGACAATAAACAAACAAATGTCTCATTCTAGAACTCCAATGAGAACTCCATTAGATTCATTCTAGAACTCCAACTCCTCTGTCCTGATTCCATTCACTTGTATGTTGCTAGACTAAATCAATAGACACACACTGCCTAAAATACTTGTATTGCCCATATGACAAATCTTCAAGTGGATATTCTTTGTGTGGAATTGTGTATTCGTGAAGGTTCCCTTGCAGTCCCTCCAGCACAGAGTCCATGTGTAAGCACATGAGCACATGTGTAAAGTGGCTCATGTTGGCAGTTACTGTCTCTGCTCAGTCAAACACATACTCCATTTTCTTTTCTGGGCATTTTTCCCTTGTTTTTCTTGAGGGATTTGATTTGATTTGGGGGGGGGACAGAAATGATGGAGATATGTGGAAGAGAACGCAATTAAAGATAATTCGAGTTGGTGGAAGAGATGAGACCACAGGATGACTTACTCTGTGGATTCAACTTCTTAAAACCTAAAAACCTATAACTATAAATCACGTGTCGTCCAACATGAATTCTTGCGACACTTCTCAAGTACTGACTGACTCATTCATAACCTGAGAGAACCAGGTGAGAAGAGAAAATTGGGAATGTGTTACGCAATCAACCATTAAGTGTGAACCCATTCATACCACAGAGGACTGTGAGGTCCCATGAATGGGTTCACACTTTATAGTTATGTGGTACAAACCAAGAACTCCTTCTACTGTATCTCTGAGAATGGTTTTATCATAGAAGATGTGACCTCGCTGATAATCTGGCTCTTGATTCTATGGAAGAGATAAGAGAAAGAGAGAGATAAACTAAATTTAACCTTGACCAGAATAAGACGCCATATAAACATATATATACATATATATATGTATATATATATGTATGTATGTATGTATGTATATGTATATATATATATATATATATGAGAGGGAAAGGGATCAAACAGACAGACAAGCAGACAGACATGGTTATATCTGGAACACAGGCAGTTTAAGCAGAGGTAGCCCCAGGGTTTGGGGGACTGTGATTGATGCAGGTGAATGATGGAAACTTGTCTACCTGGGCGAAGGTCCAGAACCTTCTAGGTAAGGCCATGTCCTGGGCCCTGATAAGATTATCCTTGGAGCATTTGAGGTGTTCACCTGTTCTTTGGTTACTCCATGTTCTGTGAAGCTGCACTATCTACACTAGTGAACACCTGGCCTGATCCTAATCAATACTGTACTGGGCATTATTATCTTTAGGAGCAAAAGATAGGCGGACATATCTCTGAGGCCTGTTAATGCACACTGTAGCAGGCTTGGATGCACACTCATTGATCTTAGACACGTTTCCAGGAAGTGTCTGTGTGAAAAAAACACTGAAATACATGTAGAAACTTGTAGAAATGATCCAGAGTCTGTATTTACATTGATTTGAACAAACACCATTGCTATTAGAGAGAGAACATTGATCTATGAAGTCAAAAGTCATCTTCCCCACCCCCCCCCCTTACTCTCTTTTTACTCTAAAACATACAAATCGAATCCACATCACTCCCTTTTGCTTTCTCTCTCTCTCTCTCTCTCTCTCTCTCTCTCTCTCTCTCTATGTAAAAGAAAAATAACATGTTTGCTCATTTCTGCCACAGTGTTCTATGTTTGTTAATCTTGCATAGCGAGTAAACCCCATTCTGATTCTGATTCAATTCACCGTCATTCACAGAAGGTAAAGTTAAGTAAAATTCCGGATGAGGATCCATGTTCAGTGCAAATATACTTGATCAATAATAGGAATTCATCAAAGTCCCTCAGTGTATAGATTAAGAGGGATTTTTCGAAAACCATTGTTTTGATTTCCTTAGTATCTGTTGGTCACCCTGGCAACATTCCATCGTCCTCACCAGCTGAGTTAATGTTCACACTGATGAACAGCCCTACAGAGCATGTGATAGGAACGCTTCGCATCAGGCCAGATAAGGATGTGACATCACAGCAATCCTGGTCCGCTCCTCCCTCACACACTCACCACATGAACAGATAGACAGAGGGAGGGAGAGAAAGAAAGAGAGTGAGAAAGAGGGATTGGGACATTGAGGACCCCTGTCCCACTGGATAATTAAAAAAATATATTATTAAGATACGTTTTGTTTGTTAAGATTTGTTGACAAATCTCATACTTCTTCCAAGAGCTAGTTGTTGGTTGACGTACCTGACACTCCAGAAGGTTCCCAGGGGTCCCTGAGTCCCTCTCAGCCGGCAGCTATAGAAACAACATCATGACCAGCCTCACTGCTCTGGTCGCTCTGCTGTCTTGCCTGGTAAGACCCTCCTAGATCCAGGCATCCGTCTGATGGTGGAAGGTTCCTCATCTTTGCTGGGTGTCACTGCCTACGAGCGATTTCTGTCAAAATCTGATGAGCATCTGATAAACCTTGACTAGATGCTTTACTGTCTGAAACTGATACCTGCCATGGTGTGAGACTGTGTGTGTATGTGTGTGTGTATGTGTGTGTGTATGTGTTTCCTCAAAGAGAGGGACAGGTTCTATTTGGAACGGAGGTTAAGTTTACTGTCTGATCAGGGTTCACAAATTTGTCCCGGGTCTGTGCTTGTACTGTGCTGCTAACGTACCGTGGTGCCCAGACCAAATTAAGTTCTTTTTTAAATCCACAGACTTCACCAGGTTTAAGCCTGCTGTCTGAAATCAGGCATCTTTCATTCTACTTCACTGCTGACGTGTAAAAGTTTGAATGCGTAGATCAAATTGCGTGGGATGTATGGAAACAACGCCTAGAAGAACGTAATCATTCCTAAGATGTGTATAATCTTTGTAGTGAAGCAATTCGAGCAATTAATAATATGACACATTAGGGCTCGGGAACAGTAAAGGGAAGAGATATGGATGGGTGTGTTTGCGTTCGGGGTAAGACTCTTGAGAACATACAGAACACACAGTATCTACACATTTTACAGTCCTCAGTCCCCAAGTGTTAACAGCAGAGGAAAGTGCTGACATGACCTGCCTTCTGACCTTTCTCCTCTAGGGTCTCCTTCCATCACTCTCCTCTAATCGCTCTCTCTCTCTCTCCACCTCCCCCAGGTGTTGTCCACAGCCCTGCATGAGCCTGGCTTCTGTGCCTTCTATGATGAGTGCGGGAAGAATCCTGATAAGCCCCCCGGCCTCCTGCCTGCCATCGTCCCCTGCCTCAACTACAGCCCTGCACGCTCCCTGAAGGGGGAACACTACCGCAGGCTCAAACAGGTCAGATCTCCAGGCCAGGGTTCCTCTGAGAGAGAGAGAGAGAGAGAGAGAGAGAGAGAGAGAGAGAGAGAGAGAGAGAGAGAGAGAGAGAGAGAGAGAGAGAGAGAGAAAGAGAGAGATAGAGAGAGAGAGAGAGAGAGAGAGAGAGAGATAGAGAAAGAGAGAGAGTTAGAGAGATAGATAGAGAGAGAGAGATAGAGAGAGAGAGAGAGAGAGAGAGATAGATAGATAGATAGATAGATAGAGAGATAGAAAAAGAGAGAGAGAGAGTTAGAGAGATAGATAGAGAGAGAGAGATAGAGAGAGAGAGAGAGAGAGAGATAGATAGAGAGATAGAGAAAGAGAGAGAGAGAGTTAGAGAGATAGATAGAGAGAGAGAGATAGAGAGAGAGAGAGAGAGAGAAAGAGAGAGAGTTAGAGAGATATGAAGGATCTGGGAGATACATCCATTCTTAATGTCTCTCTATGGTTGTTGCTTGTTTGCAGGTGTGCCCCATGCTGGACCAGGGAGAGGACAACACTCAGGCCTGCTGCTCCTTAAGTCAGCTCAAGTCCCTGGAGAACAGCCTGACCCTCTCCAAAGCCGTGCTCATCCGATGCCCCTCCTGCGCTGACAACTTTGCCCACCTCCACTGCATCAACACCTGCAGCCCTAACCAGACCCAGACAGTCAGGGTCACCGAGACCACCAACGTCACCCATCTAGGGGAGAATCGCACGGTTGTGTTGGCCTACCAGGCCTTCCTCTCCAACACCTTCGCTGAAAATTCCTTCCAGTCCTGCAAGAACGTCCGGATCCCCGCCACCGGAGGCTTCGCCATCGCCACCATGTGCGGTCGCTACGGCGCCAAGCTCTGCACCGCCCAGCGTTGGTACGACTTCCAGGGCGACTCCGGCAACGGCTTGGCACCCTTCGACATCGACTTCCAGCTGATCCCCCCGGGAGTCACCGAGGGGCTGCCTTCGGGCGTGGTGCCCTACGCGGGGCGGGCGCTGAGGTGCAACGAGACCACCCCCACCGGTGGGGCGGTGTGTTCGTGTCAGGATTGTCAGGATTCCTGTCCGGTCGTGCCTCCTCCCTCGCCTCCAGCCGGGGCCTTCAGAGTGCTGGGGGCGGATGGGTACCTGGTGGTGTGTATCATCCTGCTCTGCCTGCTGGTGTCTGCCTTCCTGCTCTACCTGGTGGTGGGCTACTATGTGAGGAGGGAGAGCAAGGACGAGGAGAGGGGGAAGGACGGGAACGGGAACGACCTGGCCGAGCGTCTGCTGCTGCCGTCGGACGTGTCGTGCACGGACAGGAACAGCCTGGTCGCTCAGGATTTCCTGGGCTCCCTCTTCCAGACCTGGGGGACCCTCATGGCCTCCCACCCGCTCAAGGTCGGTCACCTGCCGGTCCGTTTCATCGCGTGTTTGTTTTTCCCTTCGGTTCGTGAAAGTTGACCCACTCACCTCTCGGTTCTAGGTTCTCCTGGCAGCAGCCGCAGTGGTAGTGGTCTTCGCCACGGGCCTCATGAACATCGAGCTGACCACAGACCCCATCCAGCTGTGGTCGGCTCCCGACAGCCGAGCTCGCCGAGAGAAGGATTTCCACGACAAGTACTTTGACCCGTTCTTCAGAACCAACCAGGTGATCCTGACGGCTCCTGGGCGGCCCGGTCACGTCTACGACTCGCTGCTGTTCGGGAAGCAGAACTTCAGCGGGATCATTTCCAAAGACCTCATCCTCCAACTGCTGGAACTGCAGAACCGCCTCCAGGTAACAGGGACGGACTGAGATTCACATCAAACTCACCCCTCACCAACCCAATTAGGGTTTGCCATTATTTCCACAGAACATGTTTTGCATTTTACACCCAGAAATAAACAGACAACCTAAAATGAGAACCTGAACCTAAACTTGAACCTTAACAAAACCTTTTCAGAACATCGAATTCTGGTCTGAGGACTTGAATCGCACCGCCAGCTTGAAAGACGTTTGTTTTGCGCCTCTGAACCCAAACAATCCCAGCCTGACAGACTGCGCAGTCAACAGTCTTCCACAGTACTTCCAGAACAGCGTGGAGAACCTGAACGCCAAGGTCAACATGACAGAGCTGGGAGTGACCCAGGAAGTGGACTGGAGAGATCACTTCATCTACTGCGTCAAGTAAGCCGCATGATTAGGAACTGAACATGTTACTGAACGTGTTACTGAACGTGTTACTGAACGTGTTACTGAACGTGTTACTGAACATGTTAGAATCCTGCACAGGGCTCAAACATATGAGAACATACGTTCTGCTCACTGGAATACAACCATGTGCACGTCACATGATCCTGTACACACCTTACAGACATTGACGTGGTCGCTCTCTCCTCAGCTCACCGCTCTCCTTCCAGGACATCACCGACCTGCGCCTCAGCTGCATGGCGGACTATGGCGCCCCTGTCTTCCCCTTCCTCGCTGTGGGGGGCTATGAGAGTGAGTGGAAACACACACGCACACACACAGTCTGTTCGCAGTACGGAGCAAATCACCAACACCCCCCCCCCCCCCCCCCCCCCCGCTGGTGCCTCCCTTCCCAGAGGATGATTTCACGTCGGCAGAAGCTCTCATCGTGACGTTCTCCCTGAACAACTACGCTCGAGAAGATCCCAAGTTCAAAGTAGCCTTGCAGTGGGAGAAGATGTTCCTGAACATCGTCCAGGAGTACCAGCGGAACCCTGCCACTAACTTCACCTTCGCTTACATGGCAGAGGTAGAGGAGCTTCCTGTGACTCAACACCCAGCAAAACAGTATGATGTAGAGCTACCGTGTTGCGCAACTTGCAGCACATGGAGCGTTTGGAGTGGCTGAACTGTACGTAGAGGGTATGGTGAAAGGTCGAGGGAGGCCAAGCCTGCTGTATGTTTAATGAGCAAATTGGGTAGGGTTGTAATGTTTACGACCCTAACGAGATACCAAACACGTGATCACTCTAATCTGTGTCTATCTATGCTTGTGTGTGCTGTTCTTAACTTTCCTGCAGGCTCATTGTTAGGTTGTAAAAACTCAGCTATCTCTTTGACTTTCTCAACAATTTGTTTTCCTCCCCACAACTCTCTTTCCTCCTTCTCTCTCCCTCCCTCTCTCTCCCTTTCTCCCCCCTTCTTTCTCCCTCTCTCTCCCTCCTGCTCTCTCATCCCCCTCCCTCCCTCCCCTCCCCAGAGGTCCCTAGAGGATGAGATCAACAGGACCACAGCAGAAGACATTCCCATCTTCATGATCAGCTATGCCGTTATCTTCATGTACATCGCCATGGCGCTGGGAGAATATTCCTCCTGCAAACGCATTCTGGTGAGACTCACACAAGCATGGGCGTGTGCGCACACACACTGGCGCAGAAATACACAAGGTCACCTGGCCTAACCTGCTGTGGATCTGTGTGTGTGTGTGTGTGTGGGCTGCAGGTGGACTCTAAGTGCCTTGTTGGTCTGGGGGGTATCCTGGTGGTGGGCTGCTCCGTGTTATCCTCCATGGGCTTTTATGCCTGGATCGGCATCCCGTCCTCCCTGGTCATCCTACAGGTGGTCCCCTTCCTGGTCCTGGCTGTGGGGGCCGACAACATCTTCATCTTCGTCCTGGAGTACCAGGTAGGGAAGCATGGGTGACTGAGATCGAGAAGTGATTTTTTTGGTGTGTGTGTGTGTTTGGGGAGGAGGGTGTGTCCTATGTTATTATTTACATCACATTATGTACATTTGTAATCATTTTGCAGGGTTTTGATTTTAGATTGAATTAATTTATTTGATATTACTTCCATGTTTTCGATGTGGTTTGATGTGTCGCCTCTTGGTCTGTCTCCCAGAGGGACATGAGGAAGCCAAGAGAGAGCAGGGAGGAGCAGATCGGCCGTGTCCTGGGGAACGTGGCTCCCAGCATGCTCCTCTGCAGCCTGTCCGAGTCTGTCTGCTTCTTCCTAGGTGAGCGTCCACACACACACACACATCTGCACATGCATGCACACACACATCTGCACACTCACACACACATACACACACACATACACACACACGCACACACACACATCTGCACACACACACATACACACACACACACATCTGCACACACACACACACATCTGCACACGCACGCACACACACACATCTGCACACTCACACACATACACACACACGCACACACACACACACACACGCTCACATCCTCTCCTTCCTCTGTCAGGGGCTCTGAGCACCATGCCAGCGGTCAAGTCCTTCGCCCTCTACGCTGCTCTGGCTGTGCTCATGGACTTCATCCTCCAGATGACCGCCTTCGTCGCCCTCCTCTCCCTCGACGCCCGGCGACAGGACAGCAACCGCTGTGAGCTGGCCTGCTGCGTTACCGTGTCAACCCAGCGCTCCACCAAGCCCAACGAGGGCTTCCTGCTGCCCCTGATGAGGAAGTACTACGCCCCTGTCCTTCTCCATCCAGTCAGCAGGGTGGTGGTGGTAAGAACGGCCCGCCTCCTCCTCTTTCCCAACCAATCACATCCATTTCTGCCAGTCCGTGGATCACCTCAACAATAACTCAAGATAAATATAAAAGTATTTGTGCATAATCAAGAAAAGAGCACTCTTTCAGGCATTCATTCAGCACTAAGTACCCATCATTTACACAAAGTTAGCTTAATTTAGTCCAGCCGTTCAATGAATATGTTCCAAACCAGCTAACAGCCCTACTTGCACTCTGCACAAGCCACCTATGATTGAATGTTATTCTATTTGATTCCTAATGGAATGCACATCATATAAACGACCACTTTTCTCAACTACACCTTGTAAATACGCGAATTACAACGGCACGTTGCCGTGAATTTTACTCAACTACTTTCACCAACTCTACAGTTGTCAACATGCAAATTGGGAAGCAAATCTCCGTGTATTCTATTGGGCCACTCTGTCCAATTACATGGAAATATGCAAATTAGACGGCAAGTTTCCGTAAATTATACACGGTCCAACTATATTCACTATTCCATACTATCCAACTATACGGTTGGAAATATACAAATTAGAATGGCACATCACCGTATATTCTACATAACCACGTTTACCAACTATATGGTAGGAAATATGCAAATTGGGACGGCATATCACCGCAATAATCAAAATCTGATTCTGATTTAGCATCCGTTTCAAGGGTTGTTCAAGGGTACTAATCAAATGCCACCATTGAGTTGCGCTACAATACTGACATCTAGTGGCTGAATTTGAGAACTACAAGTGTAGTTCCTACCACGACACCACTAGATGGCGGTGGTGTAGCGCAACCCTATGGAAGGGTTTTTTAAAGTGCACTATTTTGACAGCGACATTGGGCTTCGCTATCTATATGTATTTCATTTAATTTTATACTTCAAATTATTTATTTAAAAATGGTAATTCTCTACTTTATCCTTTCTAATTTGTATATTTCCAACCGTATAGCTTGAATACGGTGATGTGCCTTCCCATTGTGCATGTTGACAACCGTAGAGTTGGTAAATTTACTTGAAGAGAATTCACGGAAACGTACCGTTGTAATTTGCATATTTTCAAGGTATAGTTGGAAAAAGTGGTCGTTTAAGATATACCATGAAGTGCCTTCCCAATTTCCATATTCCCTATCATGAAAGTATGAGATAAAGTATGAAATATTTAAAGATATTTAACATCTGACACTATGAAGCCAGAAGTTAACCTAAGGAGTAAATTATATTCACATTTGTGTGTTGGTCGATAGTGTTGACGATTTATTTGTATCTAAATGTTTGTTTACGTCTGGAATACGTAAATTAGGACGACATATCACCATAACCTTTATCTGTTTATTGCTATTTGCTTTACTTTATACTTTCGTGAGACAATATGCAAATTTAGACGGGATATCACCGTAGAAAAAACAGTTATGATTCTGATATAGCATCCGTTTTTAACATAGGTAATATTCAAACGCCACCATTGAGTTGCGCTACAATATTGACATCTAGTGGTTGATTTTGAGAACTACAAGTGTAGTTCCTACCGCGACACCACTAGATGGCGGTAATGTAGCGCAACCCTATGGAAGGTTTTTTTAAAGTGCACTGTTTTGACAGCGACATTGGGCTTCGCTATCTATATGTATTTAATTTCATTTCATACCACAGAGTTTTTTTTTTAAACTCATAGTTTATCGTACTTCCCCACATTTAAGATCGATATGTGCTTATTGTTTGCACTATCCTGCCATACTAAATGACGTGTTAGTGAAATTTACATGGCGATGGAGTCAGATTCTGTAGGTCCCACGATTGAAAAGCTTTCCTAATGGATGTTCTCCCTCTCTTCCCTCTCCTTCTCCTCCAGATGGTTGTGTTCCTCGTCATGTTCTGCAGCTCAGTCTACCTCATGTTCCACGTGACCGTCGGACTGGACCAAGAGCTGGCCATGCCAGAGGTGAGAGAGGGAGAGGGAAAGAGGGAGAGAGAGACAGAGAGAGAGACAGAGAGAGAGACAGAGAGAGAGACATATCTGATCTGCCTGTCATTAATCCCTCCCTCCCTCCCTCCCTCCCTCCCTCCCTCCCTCCCTCCCTCCCTCCCTCCCTCCCTCCCTCCCTCCCTCCCTCCCTCCCTCCCTCCCTCCCTCCCTCCCTCCCTCCCTCCCTCCCTCCCTCCCTCCCTCCCTCCCTCCCTCCCTCCCTCCCTCCCTCCCTCCCTCCCAGGGCTCCTACATGCTGGACTACTTCAAGTACCTGTACCAGTACTTTGAGGTGGGAGTCCCCACCTACTTTGTGACCACCAAGGGCTTCAACTTCAACAGCGTGGCGGGGATGAACGCAGCCTGCTCCAGTGTGGGCTGTGACTCCTACTCCCTCACACAGAAGATCCAGTATGCCACCGAGTACCCAGAGCTGTGAGTATCAGCTCCACATCTGCCTGTGTGTGTGTGTGTGTGTGTGTCTGTGTGTGTGTGTTACATGAGCTACAGTTGTGAACAGTTGTGAAACAACCCTTTGAGTTTAAGGTGTGGGAGGGGAGGGAGAGTTCACATGAAGTAAGGAAATAATTAGATAAACATAACTAGATTGTGCCATGACTGTTTCTCAGAGCTGTTCATCCATCCTCCATGTCACCCCGACATGGCCTTGAACCTGTCTGACATCCCCTCTGCAACTACCATCTACAGCCAATCAGCAGCATTGATGATTAACTTGGTTATAGTACAGTCAGCATTAGATAAAGTGGGGGCGGGAGGGTTACCAGTGGCATCAGACAAGGAAAAACAACTATGGAAAGTCGTAGGAACGTGTTGTTTTGCTAAGATAGATGAATCACTACCCAGGGATTGATGGCAGCTACAGGGATCTACTTCAACTGAGATTTCAGTCATTTCCTGGATAATCGGTGATAAGATTCAAGGCTGCTTATCCTGGTAGCAATCGCTGATAGCTTTGCATGTGTGTGTGTGTGTGTGTGTGTGTGTGTCAGGTCCTACATGGGGATCCCAGCTAACTCCTGGGTGGATGACTTCATCGACTGGCTGAACCCTGGATCTGGTTGCTGCCGTATCTACACGTCAGGCCCCAACATCGGACAGTTCTGTCCAGCTAGCGAATGTAAGCACATCCCCCTCCCACCCCTGGTGGTTGAGTGGGTGGGGTTTCTATAGGTTTAAAACCCAAGCATGTCCATGCTTGCTGTTGGCAAGGCTTTTATAGTGTTGTTGACGTTGCTCTCATATCCCACAAACTATAACAGTGTGTGTGTGTGTGTGTGTGTGTCTGTGTGTGTTCTCCAGCGGCTCCGTTTGTGTGCTTAAGTAAGTGTGTGAAGGCTCCGGCAGACGGCATCCTCAGACCCACCGTGGACGAGTTCAGTCGCTTCCTGCCTAAGTTCCTGAGCAACAGGCCTGATCTGCAGTGTCCCAAAGGGTGAGCAGACCTCACACGCTAACAGGAGCACACGTGTGTGTGTGTGTGTGTGTGTGTGTGTGTGGGTGGGTTTCTGCATTAATGTGCTGTGTGACTAACACAGGCTGCTGTTCTGTCCTCTATCAGTGGTTTAGGGGCCTATGACAAGGCTGTAGTCACAGATCCCAACACAGGGGAAATCATAGGTGAGACATGGTCATACAGTCATTCGATCGTTCGTTCGTTCGTTCATTTATTCTTACAGTAACTTCCTTCCCCTTCTGAACATCAGCAGGCTGCCTTACTGAAACCTGTGTGTGTTCCTCCTGTGTTGCAGCGTCCAGATTCATGGCGTACCACACGCCCCTCGTTAACTCGCAGGAGTTCACCGCAGCGCTGCAGAAGGTCAGAGAGCTGGCTCACAACATCACCATGGGGATGAGGGCCATCCCAGGCACCTCGCCAGACTTCGAGGTCTTCCCCTACACGTGAGTCTCCAACGCTCGAACGCGTCCGTCCATCTAAACTCCTCCTCTTCCGCCTCCTCTTCCTCCTGCTCTTCCTCCTCCTCTTGTTCACCCCCCCCCCCCCCCCCCCCCTCTCTTCTCCAGGCACGTTCGCTAACCCCCTCTCCTCTCTCCAGGGTGACCTACGTCTTCTATGAGCAGTACCTGACCATCGTACCTGAGGGCCTATTCAACCTCTCCATGTGCCTGCTGCCCACCTTCGTTGTGTGCTGCCTGCTGCTGGGCATGGACCTGCGCTCTGGCCTGCTCAACCTGCTCACCATCGTCATGATCACCGTGGATACGGTGGGGGTCATGACCCTGTGGGGTATAGACTACAACGCCGTGGCGCTCATCAACCTGGTCACGGTGAGAACGCGACGCTCCGGCTTGTTGAACGTGGACAGTGTGTGTGTGTGTGTGTACAGGCCCTCCCTCCAGAATAGTGTCTCCTGTGGTCTTATCTTATCATTATTCATTATCTACCGATGATACACTAGCTGTACAGCAGTTTCTCCACAGCTCAAAGGCTTCTCTGTCCACACCCTTAAAAACAACTGCTCACTGGCACGACACACTGGCATGACCATGTTGCAGAAGAGGGACTAAACCAAGACTGGCATCATTAAATATTTGGATGACAGTCAGACCTTTGACAGACAGTCTTTTTCGTTTACAGGCGGTTGGCATCTCTGTGGAGTTTGTGTCTCACCTGACACGATCCTTTGCACTCAGCATCCAACCCACACAAGTCGAGCGAGCTAAGGAAGCAGTCACCACCATGGGCAGTGCGGTCAGTACACAGAAAACAAGCATACCCCTATCTACACAGGCCTGGGTCAAGCATTATTCACAGACACTACGGAATAACCGGGATGCGCTTGATTTGGTAGCTTGTTTGACTGAAACCAGAGCCCAGGAATCAAACACACACTAAGAAAACAAACAAGTTTCATTCATCTCTGTATGTTGTCAGGTGTTTGCGGGCGTTGCCATGACGAACCTTCCTGGGATCGTAGTTCTGGCGTTCGCCAAAGCTCAGCTGATCAAGATCTTCTTCTTCCGTCTGAACCTGGTGATCACACTCCTGGGCATGGTTCATGGTCTGGTCTTCCTGCCCGTGCTGCTCAGCTACTTTGGTGAGGACTCCTGTCTGCGACAAGACGGATCAAGATCATGATGAGTGAGGTTGTTATTTAAATTCCATTCTGCTTAACACCTTTCTCTGTCTCCCCCCCCCCCCACCTCTATCCTCCATCCTCCTCCCCCTCCCTCTCCCAGGCCCAGGGGTGAACAAGGCTGTTCTCCTCAGGTTGCAGCAGGCCAAAGCCAAGGCCTCCAAGGAGCTGGAGCCGACCAGCAAGAACATCTATGAGAACCAGAGCTTCGACAAATACGAGGCCCCCTCCACCCAGCCCACCCAGCCCACCCAGCCCACCCAGCCCACCCAGCCCACCCAGCCCTCCCAGCCCACCCAGGACCCCATCACCGAGCACGTGTACGAGGACCTAAGCACAAACTTCTGAGAGAAACGGATTTTCCACAACACAACCACCTTCGCCCTCCTCCGATCCTTCCGTAACCCCGGACACAGGATTGGGTGAAGTGGTCCCAGTGGAGCTAAATGGCGTTAAGCTAAAACGCTTCAGTTTTTGTTTCTTAACACTCTTATCTACATACCTCCATCACCGTGGATACAGGGAAGGCCATGGTAAGAACTGCAGTCAACGACCAAAGACATTTTAGGACCTTTTATGAGTTCTGTAGCAGGATCTTTACCTGTGGTTCTGAGGTGTCCATTTAATGTTGAACGGTGGTAAAAGAAAAGAAAAAAAAAACACGATATGCTGCTGTGCAATACCCATCACAAACTCCAGGGGGGTAATAGGACTAATATTAGAAATAGTAATAGAAATGACTGAAATACGTTCAAAATGGTCGTTTTATACCATTTGAATTGTTTTCTGTTGTTAATATGTTTATATGTAACGTAATTATTTTGTACACAGGAAAGCAGATTTTTCTTGTTGATGCATATGAGTCAGCTGTTAAGAGCTAAGCAACACTCCAGTAGACAGGGTAGTCTAACAAACTCCAGTATTGTTTTTCATGCCTATATTTGTGTTTTTAATGTGAACTGAACAATCAGTTGAAGAAATATTAAAGGTGTTTATGTACCATGAAACTGTCTGAAGGCTACTGGATTCATTTAGCAGACATTCCTCATCCAAAACGTTGTACCTCTTGGTCAAACGCTCTCCCAGGAGATGTAATCATCAAGTTCACCAGGTCAGGGGTCATCAGCCGTACCCTGACATCACAGGTGGCCCCAGTTTAGAGAGGTTTCCTCCTTCCTAGCTTCCTGATTAAAGGGAGAAACACCATCGTTATTTGGGCCTCTGTGCTGGAGTCCCTCAGCAGGAAGATCCGCTTTGTTACAACCCCTTGGTACTCTGCATTCACAGCACATCATGAAGAGCTGGACACAGGTTTTTGGGGCGTTTCATGATTTTTGTTTTATTAACAATGTATCCCTTTGATAGGATAGTATGTTTCTTCAGGTCAACAATGCCATAAAACATACTG
>CM059316.1:4165000-4170000 GCA_030340665.1 Neosalanx taihuensis | reverse complement strand
CGGGTTCGCAAGGACAGAGGAAAAACGTGGATACAAATAAATAAAACAGAGAAATATGTGAGAAGACAATGTATATGTGGTGACAAAACATAACCCTGTGACCTCCCCGAACCTCTGACCCCAGAACCTTTCTCTGATTGGATAAAAACCAACCCAGCGTGACCCCTACCTGCGCGGGGTGATCCTGGAGTCCAGACTGCCTGTCTTCATGGTGATGGTGTCCGTGAACAGGACGTCCTTGGCAGGGGAGGCGAGCGCCTCGCTGTGGGAGAGAGACGGGTGGATCCTCTGCTGCTGCAGCCTCCGCAGGGTGGCGTAGCCCAGGGCGTCCCGGGGGCTGGTGTACATGAAGCTGCAGTCAGCCAGGCTCTTGATGGTCCCCATCGAGGGGGACTTGAGGGACTGGGCGCGGCGGGGGAGGGTGTGGGAGGAGCCGGGGGGCACCAGGGAGACAGAGCTGGACTTGGAGAGGGGTATGTGGTTGGCGTGGGGCGCGGGCGGAGTGGTGAGGGGGTAGAGGGTCTTGGCAGCGCGGGCGGAGACGACGGTGTTGAGGCTGATGCAGTCGGAGGAGTCTGGTTCGGGGTCGGGCTGGTCGGGGTTACCGGCCGTCTCCCTGGAGGGGGAGGAGCTCATGGAGCTGATGCCACTGGTGGTGGTGTCCGTGTTGAAGCTCTGGCTGCGGCTCTTAAACTGGGTCCCGCCCCCTCCTCCTACTCCTACTCCTCCTCCCCCGCCGCCCCCTCCACCGGACGATGACGAACCCCCGTCCCCCCCTGCTAGACGCTCCCGGCTGCTCTGCTCCTTCTCCCTCATTGGGGGCTCCCCTGCCCCCGGGCCCCCCTCACCCCCAGCGGGCCCCAGGCCCAGCATGGAGCCCCCCGCCCTGGTCAACTGCTCCTCTGAGCCGATGAAGGAGGTCTCCAGGCTGACCGTGGGGCTCCGGGGCAGGCCCCCCCTGCCGTTGAACACCGGGGTGAACACATCCGGGCCGCCGGCCGGGGAGTACGTGGCGGGTTCCGTCACTGTCCGGTTCCTCCGCACCCCCCCCAGCTTGGGCTCAGTGGGGGTGCGGGGGCCGGAGGGGGCCTTGGGGTCGCTGGTGGAGCGTTGCTTCTTGCTGGGGAGGGACAGGGAG
The DNA here is from genome assembly GCA_030340665.1 of Neosalanx taihuensis. Taxonomy (NCBI): domain Eukaryota; kingdom Metazoa; phylum Chordata; class Actinopteri; order Osmeriformes; family Salangidae; genus Neosalanx; species Neosalanx taihuensis. The sequence continues at coordinate 4,168,862 of CM059316.1, read as the reverse complement.
TTGAGGAAGCGGCTGCGGACGAAGCGCGTGGACGCCAGGATGGTGAACGGGCTGCGGTCCTTCACTGGCTTGCAGCGCAGCGAGGGAGACGTGTCCTCTAATTGGTCCAGCACGTCCAGCTTGTCATCATCCAGGATATACATGCCTGACAACCACACAGATCATGTGATCAAGACAGTAGAACAAGATAGTTCAAACACAGAACATATATACTGTTACATAAAAAGGACTGAGTTCATACACATTCTAAAACATCAGTCAAAACCACAGCACAAAGATGTTCTAGAACCTAGCTTCCAACAATTCTTGTTCTAGAACTAACAACGCAACAGCACAAACTGACACCCGCCCCCAGGCAGGTCACATGTCCCACTCACTGGGCTGTGATTCGCTCTCAGAGTTGTGCCTGGAGCTGGTGGACTCAGAGTAGAGGCTGAGGCTGCTGGGGACCGAGGTGAGCTCGGAGGCAGGCTGGGCGTCCAGGGCCTCGTCTGCTGTCACGGGCCACATGGTGCGCCGGCTGTGCCGCACAGAGTCCCAGCCGTACTGCTTCAGGAGCTCACAGCCCTGCCGGGTCCGTGAGATCACCCCCAACACGTACACACAAGTCCTGGAGACAGAGAGAAGGGGGAGGGGGTCAACACTGGGGCTAGCAGTGTGTGTGTGTGTGTGTCAGCGTGCTCTGTATATGTGTCAGTGTAGTGTGTGTGTCAGCATGGTGTGTGTCAGAGTGGTGTGTGTGTGTGTCAGCATGGTGTGTGTGTGTCAGCCCAGTGTCTTACCCTCGTACAGACAGCACCTCACAGTGTAGAGCCAGTCCCAAGATGTCAGGTATCACGTTCTCTTCCTGCAGCAGGTTCAGACCCCAGTTGGATGAGCCGATGTTGCCCTGCAGGAACACACACACACACACACACACACACACACGTCTCAATGCTGCCCCATGATCAAAGCAAGCAGCTAATGGCATTGATAAACTTAACAGTTTACAGTTTGAATGGATCTATGAATGGGTGAGAAGACCCACTGACCAGCGCCCACAGGGCAGCCTTCAGCAGCTTGATCCCCTCCCAGGTGTCCAGCATCGGGGAGCGGACCGTGTAGCTGAGGTCTGGAACCACGTTCTGGAGAGGGGGGAGACAGAGACAGGAAGTGAGGTGTAGGAACACAGAACACAGCCGGCGTGTGCTGACATCCTGCTAGCTGTCTGAGCAGCGCCTCCCTGCAGTTACCTGGGACTCCAGCAGGTGGCAGCCTGTCTTGTCGTGGACCAGCTGACCGTACAAGTGGACAGGAAGATACACGTTTGGTCTCTGTAACCTGGAAACAAAACACACACCGGGGAAATCTCAACGTGTCCTGTGAGTGTAAGAAGTGTCATCTAGTCCTACCTGCCCGCATTCACACTCTTCTACAGCAGCTCCTCTGTCGCACACACACACACACACACACACACACACACACACACACACACACACACACACACACACACACACACACACACACACACACACACACACACACACACACACACACACACACACACACACACACACACACACACACACACACACACACACACACACACACACACACCTTTGGTTGCTGCGGCGTACATAGTTGTCTCCATCCACAGGTTTGCGGTAGGTGGTGAGCGCCTCATTTAGCTGCTCCTCTATCAGGTCCACGTACTTCAGGTTATACTCCTGTACAGGACACACACACACACACACACACACAGTTAGCAGAGGTACACACGCTCACATGTGATCTGGACTGGAGCACGGGGCCAGGGAGGATGTGACGGAGGAGGGAGATGGACGACCTTGTGCCATTTGTCCAGCTGCTTGTTGACGTAGCCCCTCTCGTTAAGGTAGGAGAAGCCCTTAGGAATGGACAGGAACCTGGAGAGAGAGAAGACAACACAATGTCAGTCTGTGTGTGTGGTGTGTGAGATGTGTGGTGTGTGAGGTGAGTGAGGTGTGTGGTGTGTGAGGTGAGTGAGGTGTGTGGTGTGTGAGGTGAGTGTGGTGTGTGAGGTGTGTGAGGTGAGTGAGGTGTGTGGTGTGTGGTGTGTGAGGTGTGAGGTGTGTGTGGTGTGTGAGGTGAGTGAGGTGTGTGGTGTGTGAGGTGTGTGAGGTGTGTGGTGTGTGAGGTGAGTGAGGTGTGTGGTGTGTGAGGTGTGAGGTGTGTGTGGTGTGTGAGGTGTGTGAGGTGTGTGAGGTGAGTGAGGTGTGTAGTGTGTGAGGTGAGTGAGGTGTGTGGTGTGTGAGGTGAGTGAGGTGTGTGGTGTGTGAGGTGTGAGGTGTGTGTGGTGTGGTGTGTGTGGTGTGTGAGGTGTGTGGTGTGTGGTGTGTGAGGTGTGTGAGGTGTGTGTTGGTCCTCACCTCAGTAGCAGCAGCAGCCCCTTGTCCCCCAGGTGTGACAGGGCAGGTTTAAGCTGGATCAGAGCGTGGAGGTTGGCCTAGGGACAAAGCAACACACACCATCAGAGACACACACACCATCAGAAACACACACACCATCAGAGACACACACACACCATCAGAGACACACACACACCATCAGAGACACACCCACACCCCCACCACGAGCCACACGGTGCAGGTCCTGTCCTACCTTGTCCTCGCAGGCCTCGTCCAGGATGTCCAGGGCCTCCATGGACACGGCCTTGCTGTGGTCGTGCAGCTGAGTGACCAGCAGCTCCATGCCCCAGCTGCTGAAGAACTCCACCCCCGCACGCAGCAACACACGCAGGTGCTTAGTGGCATACAGCCTGCACACCTGCTCACAGAGCCAGGGGGAGAGAGGGAGAGGGGGGCGTTAGACATTGAGAAGGAAGGGGGAAACCAACATGTTTATCTGGATGTGTGTGTTGATGTGTGTGTGTCAGTCTCACGTCCGTGGCTGCTGTGAGGGTCTTGGACAGGATGACTCTGGCCAGGCCGTCTCTGCTGTAGTCCAGCGTGGACACGGCCAGCTTCAGCACAGCATCCTGGTTCTTCACTGTGCACAGGGTCAACAGGCTGGTGGGGGGGGGGGGAGGGAGGAAGAGAAGAGAGGAGGTGGTCACATAACAGTAACAGACCCCGACACCTCCTCTGGGTTAGGAACTACGGCATGTGAAACCCCTTCCAGGTCAGAGGTCAGGGGTCAGACTCACCACTGGAACAGGCTGCACTTCTCCAGCAGCTTGACCCCTTGCGGGTGGGCGGAGAGCGAGCCCAGGAACAGGAAGTAGTGCTGGCTGAGGGTGGTGAGCAGCCCGTTGCTCTGGAGACTGCGCTCAGGCTTGAGGCCCGAGGACGACGACAGCCATGACACCATGTCCTTCACCAGCTCCTCAAGGTACGCCTGGCCATCCTGGGGGGGGGGGTCACCTAAGAATGTGAGGTCTGTGTGTATGTGACGGCGTGTCTGAAAGTGTGTGTGTTCCTGTGTGTGTATATGACATGTTTGTGTCTGAAGGTGTGTGTGTTCCTGTGTGTGTATATGACATGTTTGTGTCTGAAAGTGTGTGTGTTCCTGTGTGTGTATATGACATGTTTGTGTCTGAAGGTGTGTGTGTTCCTGTGTGTGTATATGACATGTTTGTGTCTGAAAGTGTGTGTGTTCCTGTGTGTGTATATGACATGTTTGTGTCTGAAGGTGTGTGTGTTCCTGTGTGTGTATATGACATGTTTGTGTCTGAAAGTGTGTGTGTTCCTGTGTGTGTGTGTTCCAGTGTGTGTGTGTTCCTGTGTGTGTGTGTGTGTGTGTCTCCCTCACCTCGTCAGACTCCAGGAGGAACTCCACAAACTGACAGCCCACCACAGTGAGCTGCCTGGCCTTGGGGTGCTCCAGGTCCAGGCTGGAGAACAGC
>CM059316.1:4107500-4162500 GCA_030340665.1 Neosalanx taihuensis | reverse complement strand
GCACAGCTGAACACAGGCTGCTGTCTGGACAGCACAGCTGAACACAGGCTGCTGTCTGGACAGCACAGCTGAACACAGGCTGCTGTCTGGACAGCACAGCTGAACACAGGCTGCTGTCTGGACAGCACAGCTGAACACAGGCTGCTGTCTGGGCAGCACAGCTGAACACAGGCTGCTGGGCAGCACAGCACAGCTGAACACAGGCTGCTGTCTGGACAGCACAGCTGAACACAGGCTGCTGTCTGGGCAGCACAGCTGAACACAGGCTGCTGTCTGGGCAGCACAGCTGAACACAGGCTGCTGTCTGGACAGCACAGCTGAACACAGGCTGCTGTCTGGGCAGCACAGCTGAACACAGGCTGCTGTCTGGACAGCACAGCTGAACACAGGCTGCTGTCTGGGCAGCACAGCTGAACACAGGCTGCTGTCTGGACAGCACAGCTGAACACAGGCTGCTGTCTGGGCAGCACAGCTGAACACAGGCTGCTGTCTGGACAGCACAGCTGAACACAGGCTGCTGTCTGGGCAGCACAGCTGAACACAGGCTGCTGTCTGGGCAGCACAGCTGAACACAGGCTGCTGTCTGGGCAGCACAGCTGAACACAGGCTGCTGTCTGGGCAGCACAGCTGAACACAGGCTGCTGTCTGGGCAGCACAGCTGAACACAGGCTGCTGTCTGGACAGCACAGCTGAACACAGGCTGCTGTCTGGGCAGCACAGCTGAACACAGGCTGCTGTCTGGGCAGCACAGCTGAACACAGGCTGCTGTCTGGGCAGCACAGCTGAACACAGGCTGCTGTCTGGACAGCACAGCTGAACACAGGCTGCTGTCTGGACAGCACAGCTGAACACAGGCTGCTGTCTGGGCAGCACAGCTGAACACAGGCTGCTGTCTGGGCAGCACAGCTGAACACAGGCTGCTGTCTGGACAGCACAGCTGAACACAGGCTGCTGTCTGGGCAGCACAGCTTAATGCTGCTGCAGCTGCTAGGATAGTTCTGAAAGCAGTACTTGGTTGTGGTGTGTTGTGGTGTTTGGGTTCTACGTTTGATGACTCTGCGTGCGTGGTTCCTCCTGGTTCTCCCTTACCTGGACCGTGCTCTGTGGGGAAGTAGAACTTTGGCTTCTGCAGCTACGAAGCCATCAGACAGCCTCCAGCTGTCCTGGAACCTGCTGGGGTCTGGAGGATGGATCACTAATCAGTACATACAGGGAGATGCTAACCCTAACAACTCAAAATGCTAACAGTTGGTTTACAATGCTATCGATGCTAACAGTGATAACAGCCGGTTGTGTTCCCTCACCCACGCTGAGGAGAGCCTCTGTAAAGTCCGGTGTTGTCAAGGGAACGGGCAGCCTAAAGATCTCATACAGTACCTCCAGCAGGCTCTTCTGCAGGTATCAAGGTGCAGAACATCAGAGGAACACATCAACAGAACCTTCTGAATTAGCTTCATCACGACCGACGCCATCAAAATAGTAGGAAAATCCTACTGTACTACAACGAACGTGGTTGTAGACTTTGTGGTTGTAGTTTCTGGTACTTCTGTATTCGACACTGTTTCAGTACTTACCCTCACTTCCATATTTGGTATACAGAGGAGACCAATCAGAGACTGGATTCCAGAGTTACCAACTTTGCACAGGTTGATGATCCCTAGACGGCCATGAGGGAACAGGATGTGGTTAACGCTAGCGTTCCTCACACAGGAACCCAGGTGAGAAGGTTATTCAGTGGAGCAGAACCACGAGCAGAACAGGGCTGAGGCCTACCTGACCAGGAGCGGAACGCTGCTACTATGGCCATCCTGCTAGACAGGAAACGAGCCTCTCTATCCTCCCTGGAAACACACACACAAACAAACACAATAAACATGACACCAAAAACATGGGAAGAGTCCTTTCAGAACACACAGACAGACAGACACACACACACACACACACACACACACACACACACACACACACACACACACTTACTTAAGCTGTCCCTCAGCAGTGTCAGCGTTGTGCCTGTAGTGGAAGTCAGTGAAAGGCGCCAGGATTTGCTGAGAACAGAACACGGATAGAACAGATGACAAGCCGGTTCTTCTGAAGGTCGTTGAAACCTCACGCACGTCGCTCTTCCTTCATTACACTTCTCCGTCACAGCCACCCCCCCCCCCTCCCCCTCCCCCGTGCCCCCCACAGGCACGGGCATCAGTTTCCGGACAGGAAGTGTTGGGAGAGTGGAGACAGAGAGGGCTCAGAGAGAGGCACACAGGCAGGCCTCTGTAGGGGTGATAGAGCTGCCCTCTCTCTAATCTCCATGGGAAATAGAGGCAACCTGCGGTTAATCCTTGACTGGGACGACACGGCTGTCACCACCCTGCTAAGGCTGCCTCCACCAGGGCCTGGCTTTCACTACATCCTGTGTGTTCATGCTCGCTTGCCTTGGTGTCGGTCCTCTCCCTCTGCGTGTGAGGGTGTGTGTGTGTGTGTGTGTGCGCTCACCTCCAGCTCCACGTCCACCCGGACGTACTGACGTGTGTGCGGGTGGTTGAGGAGGTGCAGGATGGTGGTGATGAGGGCCTCGTTGATGCGGCTCAGCTGGCAGTCGATGACGGCCTTCAGGATGGTGCTGAGGCCGCCTCTCCTCGCCACCACCTCCGGGTTCTTCAGCGCTGCGGGGGGACAGGGAAGGATGTGGGGGGAGAGAGGGGACGGGAGAGGGGAATGGATATCAGACATGATTCGCACGGACACGGGCCTGTTCGGTGTCGTCAGGTGATCGCGAGGGCGTTCGACCTACCGAGCTCACAGACGATTGCTATGGCAGCTCGGACCATGCGGTCTCTCTCCTGGAGCCCGTCCGTTCCCACGGCGATGAGGGAGTTGGCGATGGAGCTGGGGAACAGCAGGGCGTTGACCGTGATCATCTAACATCAGGGGGAGAGAGGGAAGAAGAGGAGCGAATCAAGACCTTCAAATTCACCCCATGGATGGCGTTTTCCCCCCCTCCGCTGGTGCTGAAACATGTCTAAGACAAATGCTCAGACAGATAATGCGTACATTATTTAAGCCTCTGGTCATTTCCTGCCACTTGATCCTGTGTGTGCATGTGTGTGTTTGCGTGTCTGCAGGCGTTTTACAGTAAACGACTCAGGAAGCTATAAATACCCTCTAGCCCGCAGACATTTGCTAAAGGTCCACATACTCACACATACATCATCCTCTACCCAATGCATGCACGCACCCAGCATGTACATACCGTTTACACACTCACACACACGCAGACACGCATAGGCCACTCACATTCTCAGGACCTTGCTCTCACACACGCACACGCACACAACAAGCTATCAAACTCTCACAACAAAACACATGACATATCAGATTCTCACCAATCCCAGCCCGGTTTGAGGCGGCCATCTTACCTTGCGGACCAGTCTGAGGGCTTGGGTCCTCTCTCCCTCGTTGCTCTGCTGGATGTCGATGCATCTGGACGGGGCAACACACACAGATAGAACAGCTCGACACTCATCCACACACACATCCTCATCCACTCACTTTTAAACTCCGCGGCCAGCCGGACCGGGGCTCTCACCTGGCAACCAGGTAGTCGACCTGCAGCCGGAGGACTTTGTGCAGCACGTCAGTGTCTCTGATGAGGTAGCGCAACGCCCGCAGCCCCGCAGCACGCACCTCCTTGGCCTCATTCAGCAGGGCCAGACGCAGGCTACAAACACACGCGCGCACACACACACGAAAACACATGCAGAGTCACACACAGATATCACACACACACACCATTAATGCACACAGACAGTTTAAACTCAGACTGAAGGAAAGACACCCCAGTGTTGACCTGTGAAGGTACTGTGTGGCCACATGAAGGACACTACTCACCAGATAATAATTTCTTCATATGTAAACCCAAACTTCTCCTCACTGTGGCCTATACTGCCCAGCAGCTACAACAGGAAAGAGAGAGAGGTAAAGAGAGGGTGAGTGAGAGTGAGACAGAGAGAGAGAGAGAGAGAGAGAGAGAGAGGGGGAGGGAGAGAGAGAGAGAGAATCGGCAAGGCGGGTACAGTGACATAGTGATAGAGCCCAAAATAAGAGGATTATGTTTCTGGTAGCCTATTCAATTTACAGAGGAATTAAGAGTGTGTGAGTTCATTCATGGCATGTGTGGTCATGCGATGAATCTGCGGTAGAGAAATGTTGAACTTTAAGACAAGCTCCAGGGTTGATACTGATCCTGCTGCTCTGCTCATCTACTGTGAACACCAGGAGAGAGAGAGAGAGAGAGAGAGAAAGAGAGAGAGAGAGAGAGAGAGAGAGAGAGAAGAGCGAGAGGAGAGAGACCTCCACTGTGAACACCAGGAGAGAGAGAAGAGCGAGAGGAGAGAGGCCTCCATTGTGAACACCAGGAGAGAGGGAGGAGAGAGAGGTGGGGTGAGGTGTTAAGGGAGAGAGAGAGAGAGAGCGAGCCAGAGAAAGTGGCGGTGGGGTGGTGGGGTTTACAGTGAACTGAAAGTCTAACAGTTAGAACTAGTAATGATGTCAGAGGCCTGGAAGGCAGCGATCAGGAGGGAAGGAGGGGGGGGCATGTGACACTCTACAGGGATTAGGTCACCCCTCTCTGTCCTGGAATCCATAAAAGGAGTCCCAGGCCTCTCACAGACACGTATATACATGAAAACGCACACCAGCCCACACACACACACACACACACACACACACACACACACACAGAGTCTTGGGTCAGTGCTAAACAGGAGAGTCAGGTGTACACATACACAGCTAGAGCCCTTCTGCAGTTCAGATCTTGCTAATTACACACTTCTTCACAGGAGGGAGACATGGACAGCACCTGATCGAAAAGGCTAAGAAGACCTATCACCTAGAGTCTGCCTATCGCCAAGACGACCGAGTCAACCAAGGCAGTGACCTAGCAAGTACGCTTGCCAAACTCAACAACAGCACAATGGGGTTGTGCCCGCAGATCTGAACAAACGGTCTCTTGACCTGAGACGGCTCGGAGTCCCAGGCAGCCCGGGGAGAAGGAGACACTCCCTGCCTCTGCTTCCAAGAGAACAAGCAGAAGCCGGATGCTGCCACTCTCCAGTTTCAGAGTGAGAGCGCTGTCAAGGCACATCAGGTCTCATAACACCTCCCCATGTCTGGAGATCTGGTTACACTGGCTGTCAGCATCACAATGACAGCTAGCCAGCTCCAGCACCCAAGAGGAGAGGCCAGAAGAGGATACAGAGGAAGGGGGGAAAGGAGAGGAGAGCTAGACCATGATGGATTTATCTCCATGGTGTTAATTGTGTGATTAATTGTCTAACAAAAAAAACAGAATTAAGCGCTGAGGATGATTTACATCAATAAGGCTGACCCACACAGGTCAATAAGAGGACAAATGATCATTACCTTAATGAAGTTGTTCAGGTGACCAAGCTTTCGCATATTACTGACACCATGAGGCTTGGCCACATTTTGAAGGATTTCTCGTAGGTTATCTGAAGGTTCTGGAGAAGAAAAAGAATGTATATAAAAAAAAAGATATACAAAAATATATATACACAATGTAACCATCAGAAAGTACCATAGTATTGCCAAAACATTTGCTGGTGAACTGCTATGGGTGGCTTGTTGTGACAGGAACCCAGTTTAGCTGGTCACAGAGCTTGTGTACAGAAAACACCACCAACATCTTCAAAACAAGTTGTGCTCAGTCACTGGGAAACTGAGGACCTTCTTACTGCTCTTTGGTATCGATTTTAAAATAGGATGAGATGAATCAGGCTGTTATACAAAGGAAACTATAGCACATTTGCCATAGGGAATGTCAGGGTATTTCTGTTCATGATGAGGGCATGGAGTGTATCTGCTCAATTCAGTCATGCTGAAAACATTTTCTTCACAGATCGAAGGCAAGATCACTGCCAGGGAAGCAGGGAAGTTTTACGGGTGATTAGTGATCGATTGACTGAACAGAGGCGTGGATCAGTGCAAAAACAACCCCAGTGTTAAAAGCATAGAGAGGCAAGACGAAGCAGGCTGGGTAAGAAAAGACAAACAAACCTAGGCTGCAATTCAAGAACTGGCCATTATCTCTCTCTGTCTTTCTCTCTCTCTCTCTAGCCAAACCTATTCTCCTCGGTGCCAACCGTAACATGTCTTCAACCCACACTAGCCCCCTTAGAAGGCATGTTCAGCCCGGGCTTGGTGGCTGGATAACCAGCCCTCTGGATCATCAAAACACGGAGCTCCTCCGCCTCCCGTCACCATGGCTGCTGCTGGATTAGTCCAGCTTCTCTAGCTGCTTAGCCTCGCTAGCTACCGCCTCTTCGCTGGCTCAGATGATAAGCAACACCGCTGAACTGTTTTATCCACAGTAACGTGTCTGTTAACACCTCCACAGAGAGGAAGGTCTCTGTTTGATAAGCCTGTCTCCCCCATATATCCTCATCTTTGATGGGTGAAGCTGTGGTCTCCCTCCCTGCTCACCTCTGCTCAGATCCAGGGGGACGTTCTCCTCGCCGCTGTCATTCCGACCTGTCAAAACAAACCGCCGGGTTATCAGAGAGAAAACCCGCTAGGCTCACTGGAAACTAGAGGAGATATTTCACTTAAATGTCCAGTTCACTGACCAGACGTCAGGGTGAGTTTCGCACTCTTACCTCGCATCCGAAGACTTCGGATCGGACGGCCGCGGATGCTGACCGCCATGTTGCCAGGAACATACACAACAACCGGAAACTTCGCGATTTCTCGCGAGACAGGTTGAGGGGAATGCGACTTTCGTTGGAAATCGTTCTGGGGTCGGTTGGTAAACGAAATCTAGTCGCGGTATCAACGCAAAACCGATCTGTGACCAGCGTCTGTGGTATGTCTGAATTTCAGCGTCCCTTGCCTTATTTGGTTCAAATATGAGTTGAAGGGCTTGGTATGCCTTTAGGAGTACAGTGTCTTGTACTGTACAGACAGATTTCGAAACATATTTTCATATAACCACTGAAACTAACAGCAAGAAGAAGAGACATCTAGAAATGACTCATTGAAACTGGAAGCCTCTTTTTATCTTGATATAATGTAAGTACATACACATATTTAAATACACTCACAAATAAACATAATCAAACCACTTATCTTTATTTCTCAGGTCCATGTATGTATCAATGATGACCTGTGACCTATACTAGGCTCTAACTGCCCTCTAACGTGGTGATTGCAGCGTCTATGATGACCTGTTATCTCACCACACTTGGCTCAAGAGGGTGGAATCTGAAAACATATAGGAGGCATTTAATGAAAATACTGAGGAATGCTGCTGTTTATGGATATTTATAAACAGAGAAAGAGTAAAACAGTGTTATGGCTGCAATACCAATGCTGCTCCAACAGATGGTAGTTTAAGAGCACAAACACTAGAGGGCTGTCATGGCAAAGGGAACACAAACTGATGTCTTCTTCTTCTGGGCTCACTTCCCTGTAGACACAGTCACCAACTGTTATATGAAAGAGAGAAAACAGGGATGAACAGACCCTGCTGATGCTGGCCTATTTTGCCTAAGGCTTGGGAGTGAGTCATGATGTCATATGATGATGTCACTGACATGTGAGGCTTACCCATTTGATCCTCAAGTCCACTGAGAAAAAAAGTTAGATTTTCTATGAATACAGATTAAGAGGATTTTCTATGACAACATTACAAACAAGATTACAATTTAGAGGCTCAAGTGAATTAAAGTCGTATAAGATTATTTCAGAGTTGCTGAGAAGGAATGGTAAGAAATCTTTCCACAAATGAATAATATATAAATGGACTGTTTTTACCTGCAGCCTTCTACATCATCATAGACCTTGGACAACCTGACTCCTGTCCAAGAATGGACAAGACAAGCTCAATATCAAATTGATTTGAAGTCTAGTAGGAAAACAAATATTCATTTAATCAATGTACTTAAGAAAAAGCAACAACAGCTATCATCAACTCCAAAGAAATGACACTCTTCTTCACTTGAAGTAGAATGACAGTTTATTGCCATATATAACTCGTCATCTAGGACACACATACACACACAGGCACACACAAAGTCAGAGAGGCTGGCTGGGTGACAAAGAAGTCTTCTTGTTTCCTTGAGATATACTAAAGGTAAAGGACATGTATCTGGGTGGTCCCCCCCCCCCCCCCAAAGCGCAGCTTCCATCTCTGAAGTCCAGGATGTCTCTCCCACAGGCAGGGCTGTCTCTAGTGGGGGACTGAGGGGGCTGACAGGAGCCTGTCGATGTCCTGGATGACCCTGCTGGTTCTCTGGAGAGCCTCAGCCACGCTGCTTTGGGTGATGCTCGCTCCACCAGTCTCCTGGAGGTCTGTGGAGCTCTGGGTATGGGCGATGGTGGGTGTCCCAGGAGAGTGGAGCTCGGTGAGGCCAGCGGCCCGGCCTAGCGAGGCCTTCTGAGCTGGCAGTGGGAGGTCACTGTTGTCGAGTAGGACTGGATCCAAGCTGTTAAAGAATCATTGTCAATGTCTCATTCATAGAGATCAGAGCATGTGGCTCAGTACTTCATCATACTCTTCCTTTCTATCTTCGCACACACACACACGCACACACAGAGACACACACAGTACAGTATGACCATCTACGATTCTGTGCCCACGACTCTGATCCCTCACAGTCATGTATTACTCAACGAAGACCACAAAAACCTGAGTAACCATGACAACCCATTACAAAAGGATACAGTTGAAGCGCTTGATTTTCTCCAGCTCGGCAGCTACCAAGCTCAGCCTGAGGCAGGAAACACACAATGACAAAGCTGGTTCTGAGGAACAACAACTTTGAGACACACACACACACCTGAATGACTCACCCATACTGGGATGTGTCTGCTGCCTGATCGTAGTCAGGGTGTGTCGGGTGTCCTGTCTGTTCTGGCTCACACACCAACATGCTGTCCAGCTTGATGAGGGAATGCATTCAAGAGGGAAAGGGAATGAGGAAGAACAGATCAGTAAAGTTGAATCAATGGAACCGTACCCCTATGACATCAAACTGATGTGTTGCATCATCTGACCTTACGTAAACAGCCGGGTGCAGCGTTCAGCTTCAGCGAGTGTCTTGTTTGGGTGTAACACTCCAGAATCCTGTCGCAACCAGTTCCAAAGAGAAACAGCACCGTATGTCAAAGCCAAGGATCTGGGGCCTATTTGGGGCCTAGTTAAGCCTAACCTTATAAAAGTACCAAAGAATTGACTATATCCATCTCCAAACAATGGATCATGTCTGTTTTTCCATGCGGTGTGCTGGTGAGCTGTACCTGCTGGCCCGGGACACCACCAAGGCCACAGAGTATCGTTGTCTGGGCCTATCAGGAGGAAGGCTTTTCAGGTGGTAAGTGAGCTGTCTCACCTGTTGAAAAAAAAACAAAAACATGAGCAAGGTTGACAGACATATTCACACTAGTGTGTGTGCACTGACAACTGAAATGCCAGCTTGTCACTTAACTTACCTCCATATTCACAGCCCCAGCCTCAGCCCCAGCCTCTGCCCCAGCCTCTGCTCTGTGGTGGGTGAAGTAACTGACCAGGGCTCCATTAGACCTAATGACTGAGCCGTCACCAGGGGAAACCTCTATTACTGGGATGGCTTCATTCATTATTCTGGAGCGGGGGAAGCATACAGATGGGGAAGATACAGTATGTTCAGTGAATTGAATCTAAACAAGAGAATGTCATGTGGCACAGGGGTGACTCACTACCTGAAGACCACGCCTTGACACCAGACGACTTTCAGCAGATCTGTGGGAAGGTCTTCTTCAGGGTCCTGCTCTGTCAGTCCCAGGGAGTTCTTCAATTTCCATCTACACACACACAAACACACACACACACACACACACACACACACACACACAAACGCACACACGCACACACACACAAACAGACTCTATAAGTCTAACCTTTTTCTGGTAAGGCATCAAGCTTGCTGTATATCAAGTCCATTGACCTGTGCTGGTGAGGGGTGGGGCATCTGAGAGGCAGTGCTTGTGGCAGGGTTGACCTCCTCCCCTCTTCACTGGGCAGGTTTGGGACGTCCACAGCCCTCCGTCCTCCCTGCTCTCCCTCTACACCAGCTCCAGTAGAGGCCCAGTGGGCCAGGGCCAGGCCCAGAGGGTAGACCCACTCTTCAGGAACACTGCGGCACGAGTGGTGCTGGACCACCCTGCTAGACAGATACATCCCTGCTGGCTGAGAAGAGAATCATGTGTTCAATGCAGTATCATGACCAAAGGGAAGACCTTTATTGTTGTTGTTGTTTTTTTTGCATAAGTATCAGTCTTCACCTGTGACTGGTGTGCTCGGACATCCCCCTGTAGAGAACCAGACCCTGTCCCTGGGGAGGATCCTGTCTCTGGGTCTCTGGCTAGGCCTCTCTGCTCCTGGGTGCAGTCGTGGCTTAGGCTGCAGGTGAACTCCACTGAGAACTCCTCCCCAGAGGCAGCCAGTACGAGACAGGCTCTCCCCTCCACCGAGCTCACCCTGGTCTCCCCATCAGACCCCTGCACAGCACCACTGCACTTGGGGGCGGGCCACTCCACCTCTGGGTCCACACTGAAGAACCGCTGAGAGGGGAAGTCAGGAGAAAGATGGTGGGACGTTTTGAGATTGCGGTCATGTGATTTCTACATTCTTCTAGGAAACTAACAGAATGGCCTCTGGGCTTGTTACCTCTTTGTCAGAGTCGGGGATGAGTTCTTCTGGGAGGTAAGGTTGTGTGGCATACTTGTTCCTGAACTTTAAAGCCTGCTGTAGCAAGCCCTGGACCACCAGGATGGTCAAACATAAGTGATGGTAAACAAGGGACAGTTTATGTTAATTACATGTTAAGAGATCAATTCAACTGTTCAAATTCTTGCTCTTGGACAACATAATAATCATCTTTGAATCGTCTTGTTGATCTGTTCTCAATATGGCTTGAATGATCTTATTCTCTCTGACACGATTCACATATCATGTATTCAATTCGCTCAGACTGCAGCATCTCCTACTTGTCACCTTGTAGTTGCTGATGGCGAACCTCGTCCTCTGTCGGACCTTGTCACCGGACTGGACTGGGTGTGAGGCTGGTCCAGGAGGTTTCTCAAGCATGAACTCGGAGCCACACGGCGCTAGATGTAACCTGGAGTTATCTCCATAACGAACATCCACAGACTCATCCTCGTACATGATCATTAAACTAACCCCAGGTAAAGCGGCCATTGTGAATCAAATCACTTTGACAGAACAACATATAGACTAAAGCCTACACCATTTGTCAATATAACTTGACATATTTACCCTAGATAATGCATCACGATGTTAAATAGCCTGGTTGTCAACAACAAACTTCCCGCAATGTTTTGAACTTGACTGTCTTCTTCTGTATTAATACTGATGAACTGAAGCATACAGTCGCCCTCTACAGGCAGGTGAAGGTTCCTACAATGACCAAGAAACCCACCACACACACACACACACTTCAAATGACAAGTCTCACATTGTAAAGGATTTATTGCAGGCAAACAATACTGTAAATAATATGTACAAACTATAAAAGAGAAGTTCCTTTTCATTTGACCGATGATGCTGGTAAAAACAAATACAGCTTTGGAGTACTTTAACCAACTGTTCCCGTTGTCACTAACCGTAACAGTTTGAACAGCCAGATCTGCTGGGATATTTAAAGCTATCTTCAAAACAGAATTAATACAAAATTCTCCCCTGAAACAAGAAGTTCACATACATAAACAAATAGGATATCAAACTTTATTCTAAACAGGCTAATTTGAACCTAGAGTATCGAAGGGAAAACATATTTTTAAGATCGAACAGATCAGTTTGTGGCTACCTGCTGGCAAACTGTTTCTTGTTTTTGTTAGTTTTAAAACCCCGTCCTTTTTATATGCATAGTCTGCTTTATGATGCTTAGTTGCCAAGATGAAAGACACATCCACACGCTGACAGCTGTCCTCCAAAGTAAATGGATCCTGGTGCCATGGTGGCAATACCCAATACCAAGCGTGGACATTGGAGAAAGATAGAAATGTACCTTTGACTAGAACCAGAACCTACTCAGAACCCTATATTGTTCTACTTCGGACACTCACAGCATTGAGTTATACTGCATAAAGCACGGTGTGTCCCTCTGCTGGTAAATGTGTGCCCCCTGATTATACAGTTAGTATCGCAATCAACTTACCACATGTGATGAAACTACGCTGACTAGGCAGATCAGGTCAGTCATTTCTGTTAAAAATCTAGGAATTCACAGCACACACAGTTCCCCCCTTGTGGCATTCAGGCTAACTGAGAGGGGAGAAGTGATTTTGTCAGTGAAAACAGTCCAAAAATGAAGCAGAAATACTAAAACGAACTGTACAGCACCCAGAAAATGCAAACTTAAAACCGTCTTGAGGAACTTGTAAGATTAAAGGATCCAGTTGATTGTCCCTCATAGTCCAACTAACCCAAATCAACCACCAACTGAAACTGGGCAGCCAGGCAGTACAAACGATCTACAGGACTGCTTAAAAAAAGAAGAAGAAATTCAATGAACGATTTTGAACCCTAGTTCTCTTTTTTTCTTTCTTCCCAGTAGCAAACATTCCAGAAAGGTCAAGACCAAGGATACTGCATAAGCCAGTTCAGTCTCTCTCAACTGTCGAGTCATTTCACTGTTTTCGTTTCATTTCTGATTCCAAACAGAACTTCTCAAACGCTTCTTCGATTTCAGGGTCCATCTCGTCCTCATCGAAAAGCCTGCAAAAAAAACAAACAAAAACAAACAACAAAACATGTCAAGAAATGGTTTGGTGTACAGAATAACCTAAACTGCAACAGCTGAAAGTCACACAAATGCATGTGTGCGCACGCACACACGCTCACACAAAAGACTGAGGCATTAATAGGTTGCTAGGGGCCGCGCCAGCTGAAACCTCTCTGCTGACTCATCTAAATGGAAGGCTGGAGCTTCCTCTGTTGCATTGTGGGACAGACAATCCCCTCCAACTGACTGAGGTGCCTAGCCGAGGGGCCCCCAGACCCCCAGGCTTCCACTGACAGATCATGTGACACAGGTCAGTGAGGGCAGCAGCTATCCTGGGTCTGTAACCAGCACTTAAGGCCGAGGTCACACTTTGTACAAGGTCGTAAAACAACCACATCCAGACCATATCCAGACCATATTTTATCATTGTATGGGTGACTGCCTTTTATCAGCACCCCACTCAAAATGCATGAAAACAGATGCATGATAGGTGAAAGGTCTCTGGAAAGTCTTAGGTAAGAGGTAACTCAAAGCTCCCGTTGACTTTCAACCAGTTCGACTCACGAGTCATTCCCATTCTCCTCGTACAGATCCGGGTCTTCCCAATCTCCTCTGTCCAGAATCTCCTGGTATTTTTCGGAATATTCTGAATAAAGGAATGAAACAACCGTATCAGGTTTAGCGTCAAAGCTAAAGCTGAGTTCTGTAGCTTTAGAAGTGAAGAAGAGTGCGGAGCTGAGTGTGCTTTGATTTGCTTACCTGGGTCAGCTGCTGTGAAAGGAGTTCCATCTGTTGTGTAGAAGGTGGGTTCATTCTGGAAGGAAAAACAAACACACAAAAAGGAAAAGGTTAAAATGCTTCAATCATTAGGTTGTTGTAACCAAGATGGCAGTGATGGAAGTAAGAGAGAACAGCTCAGACTGTAATCACCATGAAGTAGTTGGGGTCGTTGTCGGGAGTGGCATCGCTGGCGGCGGCAGCCCCAAAGACACGCCCCCAATTACTGCACCTCAGCTCCACCAGCTGCAGCAGCATCTGCTTCACATCCCTGTGTGTCGCACGCACGCACGCACGCACGCACGCACGCACGCACACACACACACACAGTTATGAATTTGCTTACTCATACCTTTCCACAAAGCAGGCCCTGTGCTCTAGTTGGGACGACTGAATCAGATCCCAAAATGCCCCCGTCCTCAAGCCCACAAACAAGCCTCCACAGCACACACACACCACCTGCTGCAGGTAGCATCCAGGACAACATTCTTTATTCTTTGAATCAGCTGGTCCATGTCTGATTTGCCAGCTTCCTTCCATGTGTCTTCCAGCACTGAGCCTGTCAACTGAACAACAAACACAAACACACGTCAGGGATTGGCAGGGGGGAGCCAGAGGTACGTTCTGGACGGACAGGCCCAGGCACGCTCTCACCTTGAGCAGTTTGACCGCACAGATCAGGTTTCCGTCGACGGGGTTGGAGAACAAGGCGTTCATCAGGTCCTTCAGAGCGATCTGCAGGATCTCCGCTCGACACGGAGGCCCCTTCACGCTCTTCACCTGGAGGGTAAACACACATCTCAGGGGCTGTTCTCCTGCCCTGAAATACTCCAGTGCTGTACAGCGTTATACATATAATTAGACATATAATGTGTGATGTAAGGTATGCAATGTTTTCTTTCATCTCAAGCAATGTATCAAGGGGAAATTCAACATGCAACCTCTTTTTCTGCAGCCGTACACTCTAACCACTAAGCTATCCCTATCCCTGATAGAATGTGAATGTGGCTTGATGGTAAGAGCAGCGGTTGCCATGATAAGCTCAGCCTAGCTCTCCTCACCTCCAGGTTAAGGTAGAGCTCTCCCAGGAAGAGCACGTAACAGTGGAAGCTCTTCTGGACCTGCTCGCTGCCCTTCACTGCCACGTCTCTCTGCTCGTACTCTGTACGACACCTGCACAGGGAACCACATGTGCAGGGAAGAAAACAGGAAGACAGAACAGATAGAGGAGTAAGTGCATCAGAGGATCAAAATCTGACAGGATTTGATGAGAAGTATATGCTACGCAACCAAACCTTTTGAGGAGAAGTTGCCGGAAGTTTCCACTGGGAGGACTGATTGTAATATTATGAGACAGGTAGTTACAAAGTCTAGCTCCTGTGTAGGCAAAGTTTGGGATGGCTGTGGACTGCAAAAACAAAGACAGGAATTACGAGTCAAATCATGTCAGAGTGTGTGTGAGTGTGTGTGTGTGAGTGTGTGTGAGTGTGAGTGTGTGTGTGTGTGTGTGTGTGTGTGTGTGTGTGTGTGTGAGAAAGAGCGTTCCAGCACGCCCACCTGAGTGTAGATCAGCTCCACTAGATCCTGCAGAAGCTCCTCTGTGGTGACCCAGGAGTTCAGCATGCAAGCTATGTGCTCGACGTCCGTTTCAAAGGAGCCCGGCGAAGAACTCAGGTGGCCGAGGAACTCCTCCACCATGTCGGAGAGTGACGACTCTTCATAATACCCATCGCTGCCATCTTCCCAAACAGGCTCCTGCAATAGGAGGTAAGATTGTGGAAGAATTAGCTTAGACTTTTCACTGGATATGACAACACATCAATTCTTTATTGCTTTCTGACATTATTACCTTCATTTAAATCGGGATGTAGACTAAAACAACACATAGACTTGCTATACTAGCTATATTACGGATCACAAACGCTTTATATAACCATAAAATTGTTGTTTTGGTGATATGGTCATACAGGCCTACCTCGTCATGTGTCTCGTACTGGCTGGTGGCATGCCTGGTGGTTGGAACGAACTCTTTAGCGTTAACAGACAGGGTGGATGTCTTCACCAAATCCACGTTGTCCCCTTGCGACCCTTGCGTGCTGTTGGTGTGTGTGGCTGGGTGATGTTTGCCTGTTCTTCTGCCATCTGCAGACACTAACATACACCCAAGTTAGTGAATCTTGTCCATTTCATTCTTTGTATCAGTCATACAGTAGCAACATCTTACAACAGCTGTGTAAACTGCTTTCTCCCTGGACCAAATAATCATGGCTACACCACAAGGCTAGACTAGCTCTTACAATAGAGGTTCAAGTTAAAATCCAACAACCCCTGTCATAATTGAAGTGCTAGGGATCATAAATATAGAGTATGCGACCTAGTTGCTATAGACTAGAGTGCTTTATTTAGAAACGGTCTCAACGTCTGCAGTTGCAAACAGGTTCCTGTGACATTGATACAGTGGATAGCCTAATTAGCTTTGTCGTTACTGCTAATGCTACCACTCTCCACCTGACACGATCCCTTTCTAGAAGGCTGATTGCTGCTAGTTCAGTCGTTAATAATGTTGATCAGGCACTCAGAACCAACTAATACTAGCTAGTTGTATAATATAATAACGTAATATAATAACTAGTAAGCTGGCTACAACTAAGTTAGCTAGTCTTCCTACGTAGACCAACAGTGGGACATGAAAGGGACAGCTGGAGGAGTCATGTTGATCTGGGGAAGCTAAGCTAACCTGCTAGCTAGAGTACTACTAGAGTACTACTAGAGTACTACTAGCAGGTGACATGTTGTGTTGTTGACATGTTGTGTTGTTGACATGCTGCAGCAACCCACCAACAATCAAGTCAAACTGACTCTTACCTCCACCGCCTGCATCTCCACCTCCACCTCCACCTCCAGTGTTGTTCTCAGCCAAGGGTGGTGAAGTCCGAGGCTGCCTCAGCGGCTCCCGGTGGGTGAAAACACGGCTTCTGGCATCCCCGTCTCCTCCACCTGCACCGGCTGACGGTTGACGAGTTCTCCCTGCCCCGGGAGCTCGGTCAAAATTCTCGGTCATATTTGACATGGCTTGTTTGGTTGGGGAGGGGGGTGTGAGAGGCCTGTTGAAAGGCAAGACTCACCACTGCATTCGCTTAAAATAATAAAATATAGCTACCAGTTTCGTTCAGTTTCTCTAGCTATTATCCGTTAATATCGGGAGGAATCCAGCCTCTAACCTAGCTCGCGCTCATATTTACGGTTTCTGTTTGGAAGCAGGGTGGCACGAGCTTCAGTCCGCCTCCTTTCCGGTTGATTTAATAAAAACATTTCAAAATAAAGGTCACGAGACGTCGAATGTAAAAAAAGTTAACTTTATTTCCCTCCAAAAGGTAGCACAATATATATATGTACTATAATACTATATTATTATATATGTATATAATAATAATTAAAACGAAATAATAAAAAATATTCGTCTCGCTTATTTAGTGTTACCTAAAGAAAACTTGCTACTTGCCGCCATCAGAATATGTAGTAACCTAAAAAATAAAATAAAATAATAAGGGGGGATATTATATATATATATATACTTAAAATATACATAAAAAACACATTGTCCCCTTCAAATAAATATTTTATTTATTCGATGATCCGCCTCTGAACCTTAACAACATAGCGACCTCAATGGACAGGGAGTGACAGAGCACCAACAGTCATGTTGTCACAACATGGCTCAAGTAGAAACAAACAATGTCGTTCGAGTGAGTAAAGTCATTTATGAAAACGCATACTAGCATTGGGCCAGCATAGAACCTGTTCAACTTGCCCAAAAAATTATCCAACTAGCAAAAAATACATACATTTTCAAACAAAATTCGTCATATTGGGTAAACTTCAGGAAAGTTTGAAAGTTAATTCAGGAAACTGTACCTAGGTGTGTCTAATCAGCACAGGTGTGCTGCATGACAACCAACAACCCTCTCAGCTTCACCCACTGTCCACTGTTCACCAAACAACAAGAAAAAATGACTTCAACATTAACATGACTCGTTCTCATGTTATTTGTTCTTCTTGCAGTGCAAAGCTTGTCTCTAGGTGGCAGAGCAAACCAGCAGTTGTGATAAGGTCGTTACCATAAGCATATTAGGTAAGAATAGCACTAGTGTGGTATTTGGTCATGACATTTAACCTGATCTTAAAATACAATGGATTTAAGTATGTTACTGTTTGTGAGTAAACTGTAAACTTGCCTCCCACATGTAATTTGATTCCCTGTAGTGAATTCATAAACTACAGAACACTGAGTACATCAACTACTGCTACATACAGTGGTGCTACACAAGACTCACATAAAACAAAGAATAAGACCAGTACAATTTGACACATTTTGCCCATGTAAATGTGCTGAAGTTACATATAAAGGAAAGCAGTCTTCTCACACACATACTTCCCAACACACACACACACATACACACACACACACACACACACACACACACACACACACACACACACACACTGTGTTGGTGCTCTGAGTCTTTCATGTTCAAAACTAAAGTGTATTCATCCATCACTGATCAGCGGGGGCCTGCATACTCTCTCCCTGAAGTAGAAGGCAGAGCACAGCAGTTTATTCAATGCCTGATTAATCATTATAATTCCACCACTTTAAACCCATGGGTTCTACACATATTCTACCTGGGCATTCAATAAAGCATTGTTCGTCGGAGGAATGGCATCTCACTTTGGCCTGCTAATGTGGTTGCATTTTCCTGCCACCACAGTCAATACACTTCCTACTTAAAAGCCATATCATTCATTATTAGTTGGTCATCGTTCGTTCTTTCTGACAAGCGTTGGTCTCTCCTTGTTTCAGCTCACACCTGTTCAAGGTCTCTGGAGCAACAAATGAAGAAACACATCTGCCTCGTTTATCTCTTTGCTGCTGTGCGGTCGCCAGGGGCAAAGGTAAGGTTTCTTGTGAGACAAATAGTAACAGTTGATGATGTGTGGTATGTTTGATTACGAGGGCCTTGGGGCCCTCATTCTTGGGTCTTCAAATTGAAATGTAGAAATAATGTAAGTCTGACAATATCAATACAGCATAGCTTGCAATTCTCCAATGAAACAGACCTGTTATTTATCTAGTTCACATTTCCTTCTGGTTGGATAGGTAGCAGCACTTTCCCTTCAGTGATAGATGTGACCCCCTCAAACCTTGAATTACAACATTATCACAATGGGTTTCTTCTATACCACTTAATAGTACAAAACCACCAAGGAGGCTGGAGGCAGAAGGCCCAAAGGCCTTTAGTAGCAACAAGCCCAGAGTATACTCAGAAGTTACCCCTCTTAGTTTATAAGGAGTTGGGGCACGTTCGTGTATAGTGAACCCTTCACTAGGGCACACATCTCAGCATGAATATACACAAGAACCGTTTTCCCCATAAAAGAAGTGCTTGATAAAGACATTAGAAAAGTTATAGATCGCCCTGGGCAGAATGACAATAAACGCATGGAAATGAAATAAGAAAAAGATTTGGGATAGCCAGAACTCATCTCTCTCAGTCCGACCCTGGATTTATCAGTCCAATGGGTCTTTACCTAATGTCCTTTTGTGCTGGCGGCATATTGAAAAGAGGAAAGAGTATGGATGGATAATCAGCCGATTGAAAGGTCAAGGAAAGTTAAACAGGCCCTAAACTAGCCTTGACTCTGCAGTACTGATAAGATGTAACTGTCCATGTATGTGGGAATGAAGGGGGGCATTTGTGCTATCGCTCAACTGTCAGTCAAAATAATAGTGTCGACTGGCCAGTTTAAAAATGTGCTCAGAGAAAGAAGTTATTTTTAGTTCTGATTTCCGGAGTCTCAGACATGATCCTTTATGTATGGTGTAGTAGAATATTCAAGTGTTTGTTACAGCTCTTGGTAATGTATTCAGTAAATTTCATGTTCATGTTCAACCTAGCAAGAGTGTAAAATTCCCTGAGGGTGGAACAAATGCACTTGTACGTACATAGTTGCGCTGCAGCGTCGAACCCATCACTATCCTAGGACATTGTGTTTCTCAAGTCAAGTAATTAAAGAGAAAGTCTGTTATTTTTGGAATTTTTGCTTTAAAGGTTACAGACAAAAAGAATGAATCTTCTGAAGGGGGGCAGCGGTTGTCAAGGGTGCCTTCCAGTGAATTATTGTTGATAGTGGGAAGGTCACTCTAATTCTCCCTCTGGGGATCAGTAGGTATGTTCCCCCTGGTGAGGGCGATAAGTAAATGTACTTTTTAATGGACTCAGAATGAGTGGAGGCAATCCGCACAGTCCCAAGGTGCACAGGGCATACTGGCAGTCTGACAGGGTGGCTGGCCTCTATTATTATTAGTGATATCATAGATCAGATAAGCTGAGGAGAATGAAAGCTCGTGATGAATTTGGCGGCTCTGGTCTTCTGCAGAGTTAGTGAGGACAGGCTTGTGAGAGGAGAAGGTCACGGATCAAGGACGCGTTTCAATGGTGGCTGCAAGGGACAGGCCCAGGTACTATATCACACAGATCACCAGGCCATCTATCTGAGGGGTCGCATTGAAGGTCAGGAGATCAGTATCCTGGAAAGTTTCCTCCTGTCAACTTCTGGTTGAAGTAGGGCTGTGCAGCGTCTCACAGTAAACTTGGACATCGTTTGACGTACCGCACAAGGTCGATGCCACTTAATCTGTCCTTTGTAGTAGTCTCTCCAAAAAGTCTGTGTCCATACATTCCTCTGATCTTCCTATGGAGTCATCGTTCCAGATGGACGTGGTTGCTATGGCGACTCTGCTGAGGACCATAGTGAAAACGACTTTAGAAAACAAACTACTTGAATCCCCTGAGCTGAGTAACAGCATTTCCAGCTGTGTAGCTCAGGGAGAAAGTTGGGTTTCTTTCCAAATGACTTAGAGCCACAGACAATGTAACCTTAGACGTGTTCTCACTGGTCTGACTCACATGCAGCTTCTCAGAAGTTCAATGGCTTTTCGGTTTACAGGGATTTGAGTGAAAAGCTCAACCCACAGCAGAAGTGGCTTTGAGATGGGGCCAACAGTCCGCTGTTATTGCACTGAGGAAATTCAGCTTTCTTCCAATGCTTCCTGTCTGGCTTTAATGCTTTTCACAGATGTTCAAGAGCTTCCTTAGAAAGAGATCTCGTTTCCAACATTGACACAGAACCCAAACACTGGTTCCTTCAGGGAGGGCTGGAATGCACACTGAACATGTCTAAAGCTATTATGCGTCTTAAATAAACCCATTTCTAAGAGCACTCTCAAATGGGTGCTTCCGTTTTTTTATGTAGTGGTGGTATCAGTAAATGTACAGCCTGACATTGGGGTGCATGGAATCAGATATGAGCATAGTGGTTAAGAGTAATGGCTTTTCTGGCAACACAGACACATAAATGCATTCTCCTGTATAATAATACAAGTAGGCGCACAATTAAATATGCAGGTTCGTGCTGTGTGGTATGACTAACTACTTTTTACTCAAATAAATCATTGGGAGAGGAGCTGGTAATTCATGCAATATAGATTTTTTTTGTACATGAAGAAAGTGGCGAGCTGGGATAAACATTCATAGTTCAGTGGGTTCTATTCTTGAACATTAAATGTTATTTTTTTTTCTTTCTTTGTACAGCATCTCCTAAGGGCACACTTGTGTTGCAGTAACAGCTGCACGTGGAAACATTTAGTTCATAATAGATGGATATGTTACAACACAACTGGAGACATGAGGCATGTGAATAAAACATAAAAAAGAATCGTTATTAGAATATACCGTATAAGAATACATTATTATTATATATTATTTGCCCACATGGGGTCGCAAGTGGATGGCAATTGGCAGAATATAGAGATCTGAAAGGCATCAAAAATACAATTGATTTGGCTACAATTTTACATTCAAATATAATTCATATACACTGATGCCTAAAGATGTGCTCATTTTAGACGCCCACCCCAAGGATTTCTTTAGGCAAAATCAACAGAATAAAAGTTTTTTTCAAACATCTTTGCATTTTCCTCATTCGTCTTAGTTACATTGATATTTGTGATTGTGGGTCAGTGGCTATCCAATTTAATGTTTTATACTAGAGCCATTACTGACCTTATTGGTTCATATTAAGTAGCCTAATGGTTGAGTAAATCATGACAATGTCTGTTAAGCAGAAATAAACATGTGTTCATATCAAATGTAAATAACCAGCAATGTAGGCAAACAAATAACCAAATTAAATAACATTAACACACCCTGTGCACACATCCACTCACCTTTTCAGATCATCTTTTCTATGATGATTTTATTGTCTGTAAAGCGACTTTGAGTACCTTAAAAAGCGCTAAATAAATAAAATGTATTATTATTATTATCCAGGCTGCGCGCGTGACTGTGCCTCCAACACCACACCCCCCTTTAAAAAATAAATAAAGAAATAATGTCAGTCCACATGGTCTCTTCTAGTCTTCCTTCTTCAGTGGATCATGTCTTCAGTGTGCTGTACAGCAGTAGATTTAAGGCAGCTTTAACTTTCTGCATGTTCAGAAGACTGAGTTAGAGACCCTGCTTGAGTAAAGAAGACTAACCTGGGCTTTTGATGTTTAATGATAGAGTATAGACTATAAAACATGGGACTCCTGCTAAAAAGAAAAAGAAAAAATTACTTGCTAAACATGGCACAAATCATCTAAAACAATATATTTTAATGTTTTCCTTCTGGATCCAGCCTTGCAGCATCGATGCTGTGGTTAACGCGTGATAAGCGGTGAGCCGACACCTGAAGAACTGTGTTTTTATAAAGTCTAACTTAATAATTCAACAGAATGACAATTAAAGAAAACATTTTGAAGATGGTGATGACATTTATACGGACTAACATCACGCAACGTGAAGAAACTTGGGGCTGCAGAAGTGAGAACCTCGCAGATGAAGGACACTGAAATAACCGAACAAATGGACATTTTCTGGGATCCTAATATGATGTGACTCAGTTTTCTACTATATTTATTCACAAGAGGAAAATAGTCTGAAAAGTCTCCCACAGTACGAATATTTCTCTTTTTTTTAACCCGGTCAGGTTTGCAGAATAACTGCCTCTGTCTTGATTTTGGGATTCAGCAGAACCATGTAACCCAAACCCAATGACAACATAGTGAGAAGCATAGTTAAAATAACTGCAGTTTCTGAAGCAATCAATGCGTTTTTGTTTTTGACAGAAGGTTATTTGATATCGCTGCTCATTTTGATGGATGTTTTTAAAGAGGCAGAGAAGATGTTCCTGCTCCTGCAGATCCTGGTACTTCTGGGGGGTGAGTGTCTTTTGCCTGAATATTAACAAACATTTGACTCCCTATGCATTTCAAGTATCTCAATACTAGTAGACGACTTTATTGGGCACCATGGTGATCATTCATAATAATTTACAGACTATTCTCAGATGGTAGCCTATCCATTATACAGTTCAGTGTTGTTTTGAAGTTGTATTTTAAGGTTGTGCAGGGGAAATGCATTTGCAGATAACATATTACCTGCAGTAAACCCTGCTATTTTGTATGGAGACTGCACTTATTTATATTATTGCCTTCAGTTGAAATACTGACGAAATGAATGGATTGGAAAATATTTATTTCCTGCATCAGTACCAAATCATATCAGCTTTAGAACTGGGTGTTGTTGTGCAAAGCTAGATCCATATTCTTTTTAATGTCGAGTGTGATTTCATGCAGACTCATGCTAGATCTTTCTACCGACATCCAGACATTTTTCAACAGTAGTGGAAACACAGAAATACTTATTGTACACATGCTGGGCAGGGCAAGCATGGTTGTGACTGAGAGACAGGAAGTGAAGTGAGAGGGGGACAGGAATCACAGCACATTTCATCTGCCAATTCCTCACATACTGTATGCATTATTCCCCTCTCGGCTGCAGGGAACTCAGGGAAGTTGTCTGGGGTTTGACCAGACACAGCACAGCAGCCTGTTCCCTCTAATTAGAGCTGAATGAATGAATGAATGAATATGAAGACCTGTTCAGGGGGAAAAAAGCCTGTTCTTTCTCTTTTTCTACTTTAGCAGGCATACTGGAAAAGCATATTATTTTCATTAATGATTTTTTTTCCACTCCAGATCTACATTTAGCTTGGCTCCATTCATGAACATCGTGTCTTAGATGTTGCAGTACCACATGGCTTTTATCACCTTCTTCACTTGCATTCATCTAGACTGGCTACTTCTTGGAGCAGACTGTTCCCTTCCAACTAAAAGTATAATTTAACAGTAAGCTACCAAGCCCCAGTTATTTATAGAATAGAAGCTAGTTTGAGTCCTTGTTGTTCAATCTAACCTCCAAAACAGCTCCCCTATGAGATTCAGGATAGAACTGTGACGGCTATTCATACACCTTTGTGATGTTCATGGCCTTATATTTACATTTAGTCATTTTACAGACGCTCTTATCTAGAGTGACTTGCAGCAAGTACAGCGAAATTCCCCCCTGAGGAAAGTAGGGTGAAGTGCCTCGCCCACGGACACAATGTCATGTTGGCACAGCCAGGGTTTGACTAAAGACTAAATTATGCATAAATCGGCACCCAGATTCATCATCTCTTCTCATACATTTGAAGAGGAAGTGCAATGTCTCTGCCACCCCTGTTTCTCTCAGAACATTTGATATTTTGCTCTGGTTCTGAATTGAACTTGCAGAATTCCCTTGTGGGATTGTGAGATCCGGTAGGGAAATCAGCCTGCTTCTACCTAACACCCATCAGTTGCTGTCATAGGCTGAGCCAAACTGGTATCATGCGTGAACATTGCACACTCTCCATCTTTAAGCAGCTGGCGCGCCGACCATCCTGTCCTCTCCGTCAACCCCACACAGTGTTGGTCTCGGCATCGTGCTGTTCTTCAGCGGGAGGATTTCCCTTCCTTCAATGACATGGTGATACCAGCTGCTGAGGACTAACCCAGCTTGTTAAGTGTTTCCTGTGGGTTGTTTCCGACGCTTTAATATGCTCGTTGAGGGAGTCACTAGACCATGGGGAGATGCTTATGTCAATTGCGAGCCCACCTATGGGAAATGGAAGTGGAGAACTATCAGTGTCCTCTGTGTGATCCTCTCTCCAGTGGATCCAGGCTCCTCTGAGCCCAGAGCCAGTTTCCTACCCACACCCCTGGAAGCCACAGCGAGAGATGCAACTGGCAGCCGTCTGTGCCTGGTGATATGGTCAAACCCTGCCGTGGTGAAGCCAATTGAAGTGAACAGGAATTTTAGATTAGATTCAACTTTATTGTCATTAGACAGGTACAAGTCCAGGGCGACGAAATACAGTTAGCATCCAACCAGAAGTGCAAAACAGTTATTAACAACAGAATATAATAATATGGGTATACTTAGAATATACATATTATCAACAGTATAGAGAGAATATACAGGGTACAATCAGGGTATGTACAGATTCAAATTTGAATGGTTTTAAAGGGGGGAGTTGCACTGTATAAACCGATGGATTTAAAAAGCAGTTGTAAAATCTCCATTGTTTAGCTGTGAGTCAGGATCGGTTACGAGGCCCCTGAGTAGCTGTGTTCTCTGGCTGTAATCGCAGTAACGTAGAGGCCCTCCCAGATCTGAGGCAGGAATGGCTTCCTCAATCATTTGCTCATATCCAAATCATGCCTCTGCTCCTTGGGCCGTTCTGGTTCGCTCATCAGCTGCCATCTTCCCTCCTCTTGACCTCTACTCTGGCCAGTCAAATTTTGGAATTCTGCATGCGTTTGTGTAACTAAGGAGTAACGCTGTTTGTTAGTCACACAGTGAAGGGGACGTTGAAGTGATGAGTCACAGATATTTAATATTCCAGTTTAAAGCACATTATTCCAAATGCATAACATATCACTGATTCTATTGGTATGAATTGGAATTATTTATATATAACTCAATCAATCAATATATCCAATGACAGATCTTCCTGGACTCCAGCAAGATCTGTAAACTCAGCCATACGTCCCAGATATTCCTGCTTTATTTTGTATTTTATTTTTTTTCTCTCCGTTGAGTCACAGCAACAGGGAGGAAATGTGAATTTTGATTGAAAGTCACAGCTTCGCTTCACTACACAGGCGCTGTACATAAAAAGAAAACATTGCTGCTCAGACAAGCAAATAACAGCGTTCATATCAGATGAATGGTATCACTTTACAGTCCAGTTTCCAGTATAGCCTACAGGAAATGTTCTCCCAGTATAACAAGGATCTACTAATGTGCTGTGCTGACTTTGAAGTGACTCATGTAGTAAGATTTCATTACCGCATCTCATAGAGATGCCATAAGTGTGCTGGGTTTTTCTATAGGAACAAAAAATGCTAAGCTGGCATAACACAATATTACATATTAATGGAATAGGTTGTGCTTGGAGGCTTCTGAGTTAATATTAAACGCAACACGATTACACAGGAGGCCTTTATTCTTTCGCCAACATCATTCAGTTTAATTGAGGTTGTGTAGACACAGGGATTTACCCAGGAGACGTGGCTCTTTACAGAACAGGGCCCTCCAGGCTACATGTACCGTGTTTCATGGGGAATGATGATCAGGTGTCTGGACAAAGCTAGCGAGAAAGACTGACCGTCTGTCAGTGGGAAAACACTGGTGGGGTCAGAAAGGTCGGGAGAGGCTGTGAAAGTGAACCGTGCTGAGATTGTTGGAGTTCTTTGTGTTGATGTTGATTGGCTCTCGGGGCCTCATTGTGTTTAGGGAGAGTTTCCACCCCTCTTTTGGATTGAGTGTGTTGTACCTGTGTGTGGAGGTCCACTTCAAAAGAGAGGAACATGAATTAACATTCTGGAGGACTTTAGAATGAACTATTACTGTATGAATCTACTGTTAAATGTTACATGTAATTGGAGCCCCTTTTTAGTATCTATTGTTGCAGGACTGGAGTAGTTTCTATGGCTTTTCTGTTTACCAATACTTGTGTTATTGTGAAGGATTTTCATGGGTCAGGTCATGGTTACATGAGACTCCAGGATACAGAGAGGAAACACAAACAGCTTTGGTTACATATCCTGCTTATGTGTTTGACCAGCCGCTGATTTGACATTTAGTCATTTAGCATACGCTTCTATCCAGAGGGTGGTAGGGCTGCCCAAGGACACAACGTCATGTTGGCACGGTCAGGGTTTCAAACTGGGAAACCTTCTGAATGGTAGCCCGACTCCCAAACCAGTCAGCCACCTGTCTCCACCTGATACACCATTGACATTGAGCTTGCCAAAAAGGACGCTCCTCCATCTGCCCTGTGTCATCTCTCTGGTACAACAGTTTATTAGCCTTGGATCACAACATGGCTGCTAAACTGTTTACTCAGCACCTTGAAACATGAAATCCTGGCTCTTATCCAGTCCATCTTCCCTCTACATCCATTCATACTTGCTTGTTTTACGATGAAACACAAACCAAAATACCTTGTGTGATTTTATTTTACTATTTTATTTTACTTATTACAATCATCCATGTTGATAGCTTGAGTAGTGTACTTTGACACCTAACGAGGAGAGACTCCTAATTGGCCAGTGGAGTGTTTGTGCTTAGCCAATCAGCAGATTCACATTCTCCTGTAATCAGAGTGCAAGGTAATGGCAGCACAAAATCAGTGTACAGTCCTGGCAGGAAAAGAAAAGACCAACTTCAATGAACTTTGAGAATTGTCCATCTTTGACACCTTCTGGGTTGGAGGGAAAAAAAACTCCCACCTTTTAACAACTCACAGAACCGCATTCTGTGTCATGTAAAATATCTTCTTGTAAAACATCTCCCCTCTTCCCCTCCCCCTGTCTCTCCCCACGGCCCCCACAACCAATTAGTTTGAGTTGGACCTGTTTAAACGGTCCTGTGTGCGGAGGCTTTGGACAGGCAGCGGACAGGCATTTGGCTTTGCTGCAGTTCTGTCACGACAGCGACTCGTCAATGGTTCCTACCAGCATTAGTTCCTCCCCCACGGTGGTGTCCCTCTCTCCCCACCAGCTCTGGACCCTCTCCCAGGTCAGGCCAGGGGGCATTATCTGGCAGGAAGCACTGCCCTCTCTTCCAAGCAGCATTATCTGCTCCTGCACACACTCGCCCTCACCCCAGGGCCTCCTAGTTAAGGCAAATTGGACGGGGCCTCTGCAGAGCGCTGAGAATGAATGAACCGCAGAATAACACAGGGATTAGCCCCCGGAAAATTACCACTATTTTATTCAAATGAGATGCGAAATGGATGAAGATGTTCTTCTGCCGCTCAGGCTTTCAGACTTGCCCTCGTCTCAACCTGTCCCCTTCTCGGTGCTCTGTCCTTCTCAGCTTCAGCTGGTAGCTCCACTGCTCAACTTTAAAACAAGCGCTTCATGTATGAGAGCTCTCCTCCGCACTAAACACACACACACACACACACACATGTTGACATCCTTCTTAAAATATATATAAAATGACTAAAAAAATAACATGGATCCAGCTTTTCTGTTTTATTGCTAGCGGAACGAGCCGCAGATAGGATGATCTGTCTCCATACAGCACACATACATTCCAGCACCCACAGCTGTGTATCAACCCCTACCGGACCGAGCCGGGGGCCTCTGTTTGAGCCGGCGTCTGCCTCCGCTGCAAGGCTCCGCTCCTCTGCTTGTCATGGCTGCAGAGAGACAGTAAAACGCATGCTTGACCTTGGCTCCTCAAACTTTGCTCTGGCGTTCGTTAAAAAACCGAACGCAGTTTGTTCCTGTGCGTTTTGGCAGGTAACCTGCTGAGGCGTCTCTGTGTCGGATGTCTCTGGAGGAAGCTGGGATTACTGCTGTTCAAACTGGGCCAGTCTTGGCTTGATTTTGTCACGAGGGACCTCGCGTCTAATATTGACCCACCAGAATTGACTTTGCGTGTGTCTTCAGTGTCTGCGGAGGATACAGACACAGTCAGACACAGACACGGAGGATACAGTCACTCTCCTGCTGGTTTGTCCTCCCAGGAGATAGAAGTAGGGATTGTTTTGTTTTTTTTGGCCAGGGTGTCACAAACTCATTCAGTCAGTCACACAGATGTGACCAGTCCACTGTAGCACACCATGGTAACAAACAACATGCGCCATCAGGCCTGTGGGAACAATCCTCTCTTGTGTGTGTTGTATTTGGGAAGCTTTGGCCAATTTCACCGGAGTGATATCCAGCGCTTTGGCCTGCATGTCAAGGAGATGACTTTTGTCTGAGGGAGTAATCAGAGCAGGGGGGTTGACTGGTAGTGATGCAGCAGCCTGGAGCAGCCCCCCCCCCCCCCCCCCCCCCCACGGGCCCCCAGACAGACAGACAGACAGACAGTTCAGGAAGTGATAAATGGCCAGTGTAAAAACAAAACAACAAACCGCCCCCTCTCGTGTTCATTCCAGAAATTCAAAAAGATTTCAGTAAGAGAAAATGTTAAGTCGGTTCTGAATTTTGTTTGCGGTCTTTTGCAGTGCAGCGTATTCATGTACAGCAGACTCTTGCTGCCAAACAGCTGCACAGGTGGAGCTTTGGATGAGCAGCCTCTTGATCTGTCAGTCAGGCGCTCTCTCTCAGGGAGCTCCCCCCTGCCCTCCAGCTCAGGAGAGAGCAGCAGGCCTTACTGTGGCTCTGATTGTAGTACTCTGGAGGAGCAGCGATCAGGGAGGGAGGCTGAGGGTCTGTGAGGCTGAGGGTCTGTCAGGCTGAAGGCAGGGCTGTGGTCAGGCCCCTCCTGTAGCCTCATAGGCACCCTGCCTTCCAGCCCACTCTGCCTCAGCAGCTGGAAATGATCCCCAGACCTTGGCTGGTCCTGAATAATAAGAGCACTCATGAAAAGACTAGGCTTGTGGTCTGAGGTATCACATGACAGGGAACTGTCTTTATAAACATATTTTACATTCACAAAATGCTCTTTGTAGTCTTGTGCTCCAGTTTTTAATCCTGGTTTCTGCAGGTTAGCGGTTAGCTGGCAGGTTGATGCATACAGGCTGGGGTTTGTTATCGGTATTGCTCAGTGAGTGCTGTGCCAGGGTTCTTTGTTGCTAATGCGATTTGGGATGTGTGTTATTACCGTAACGAGGTCTATCTTAAGTATATCAAAAGCACACACCGTTCTTTGGGCAAGTTTACAGATTACATTACCAAGACAACCTCCAGAAAGTGCCATGACTTGAATATTTTGTTTTTTTAGTCATTCCGGGTGATGAGAGACATGCGTATACCTGGTTAGTGTTGGTTCCCTTGAGTAACCACGAATCAGTAATCCGCTATTCTGGTTAACCTCACTGGTGGGGGTGGGGGGGGTGGGGAAGGTGTGTGTGGGGGGGGGGATGCATGTTCTTTTGTCACCGTCTCTCTGTGAAATGAGTAAAACAAGTTCACTGTTCCGGTGGACTTCCTCAGGTTGGACTGAGTTGGTCCGTCCATCTTGACAGTGGGACTGCAGAGTCTTTTAAAGCACAGCGTTCTCCTCCTTCCATCCTTCCACCCATATTTCTTCTTAACTAAGAGATGTTGTGGTGGAGCAAGACAGCTGGCTGCCTTTTATACTGATCAAGTCGGGAAAAGAATCCTCCCTCTCTCTCTTGTTGTTGCCTGAAGGCTTTATTTTGCTGGATGAAAATGGAGCAGCTTGTCTGTGGAGTGAGTTCCCACTCTGACAACCTTGGGGTTAAACCGCAGGTTTAAAGCCAGTCCATCTGGGGCAGCAACTAAAGCTCTTTTTCTTTCTCCTCTTTCAAGAAAAGAGAGAGAGAGAGAGAGTGCGAAGGGGGCACTTTAAGGTGCCTGCGCCGATCCTCATGCACATAATTCCCCTTCCCGTAGTCTTTAATGGGCCATGAATGAAGACCTCCCCTGACTCATTCGTAACAATTATCGAGCGTCTCCTTCTCTTTCACAGTGTCCTGCGGTTTCATGTGGTGGTGCTCTAAGGTAGGGAGGGAAAAAAATAATGGAGAGAAACAAACCCTGCCCTTGAATACCTGGAACTACTCTGCTGCAATGTGGCAAGGTAGTGTTGTCTTGTGCAGTGGGCTTGTGTGTGTAACCTGTTCCCTCCTGTATGCAGGTGACCTTGGGTTGGTTTGATCAGTGCTTTGGGGTACTGCTCAGGTTTCTTCCTGAAGCTCTACAATAGCTCTACAATAGCTGAATAAAGAGATTTGAAGGAACAGTTCTCTCTGCAACAACATAAAATGAAAAAAACAAAAAACAAAAACAACTCAGATAATTAGATTCTCTCTCATTCTTTTCTTTTGTCTTTGTGATCCTTGGCCAGCTATTTCTAATACCATTACAGTACAGTAACGACCTACGGTAACAATAGCCATTTGGCAAGATAACGAAAATGTAAAACTACATTATATGTTCTCCTCTCTCGACTGTAGCTTAACTTGTTAAATAAGGTGGTGTGTGTGGGTAGTATTCTTCCAGAAGCTTCTTATAGCAGTGTTTGAAGAAGCAACTCAAAGACATGAGAGGAAATGCTCCATATCTCCAGCAGAAACCAAGGCTTTTGTTAGGGCTTGTTGATCAAATGATGTTGGTAGAGAGACACAGGGACCACTGTCATAAGCAATAAGACTCTCTTCATCCTTCCATTTATTTCTCTTAG
The DNA here is from genome assembly GCA_030340665.1 of Neosalanx taihuensis. NCBI lineage: Eukaryota > Metazoa > Chordata > Actinopteri > Osmeriformes > Salangidae > Neosalanx > Neosalanx taihuensis. The sequence goes on along the minus strand of CM059316.1, from coordinate 4,131,287 downwards.
TTGTCCTGCCAGCATCTGTTTAAATGTTGACGATCACTGGCGATGACTAGAGTCTTAGATACTGAAGAGTCTGTGAGCTGGAACTCAAAACAGTCGTCTGGCATGCTTCTTATACAGCAGGGTTTGTGTTAATGAACGATTTGCGGTTTTGAGGAATCTCTCCTTCTTGTTTGCCTCGATCAGGAAATGACACGTGACGAGAGTCTGTTCTAACCTCCAGAGCTGCTCCGCTCTCTTGTTTCCAGCGTTTCTAACCTCCAGAGCTGCTCCGCTCTCTTGTTTCCAGCGTCTCTAACCTCCAGAGCTGCTCTGCTCTCTTGTTTCCAGCGTTTCTAACCTCCAGAGCTGCTCCGCTCTCTTGTTTCCAGCGTTTCTAACCTCCAGAGCTGCTCCGCTCTCTTGTTTCCAGCGTCTCTAACCTCCAGAGCTGCTCCGCTCTCTTGTTTCCAGCGTCTCTAACCTCCAGAGCTGCTCCGCTCTCTTGTTTCCAGCGTCTCTAACCTCCAGAGCTGCTCCGCTCTCTTGTTTCCAGCGTTTCTAACCTCCAGAGCTGCTCCGCTCTCTTGTTTCCAGCGTTTCTAACCTCCAGAGCTGCTCTGCTCTCCTGTTTCCAGCGTCTCTAACCTCCAGAGCTGCTCTGCTCTCCTGTTTCCAGCGTTTCTAACCTCCAGAGCTGCTCTGCTCTCTTGTTTCCAGCGTTTCTAACCTCCAGAGCTGCTCTGCTCTCTTGTTTCCAGCGTCTCAACCTCCAGAGCTGCTCCGCTCTCTTGTTTCCAGCGTTTCTAACCTCCAGAGCTGCTCCGCTCTCTTGTTTCCAGCGTTTCTAACCTCCAGAGCTGCTCTGCTCTCCTGTTTCCAGCGTTTCTAACCTCCAGAGCTGCTCCGCTCTCTTGTTTCCAGCGTCTCTAACCTCCAGAGCTGCTCTGCTCTCTTGTTTCCAGCGTTTCTAACCTCCAGAGCTGCTCTGCTCTCTTGTTTCCAGCGTTTCTAACCTCCAGAGCTGCTCTGCTCTCTTGTTTCCAGCGTCTCAACCTCCAGAGCTGCTCTGCTCTCTTGTTTCCAGCGTTTCTAACCTCCAGAGCTGCTCTGCTCTCTTGTTTCCAGCGTTTCTAACCTCCAGAGCTGCTCCGCTCTCTTGTTTCCAGCGTCTCTAACCTCCAGAGCTGCTCTGCTCTCTTGTTTCCAGCGTTTCTAACCTCCAGAGCTGCTCCGCTCTCTTGTTTCCAGCGTTTCTAACCTCCAGAGCTGCTCCGCTCTCTTGTTTCCAGCGTTTCTAACCTCCAGAGCTGCTCTGCTCTCTTGTTTCCAGCGTCTCTAACCTCCAGAGCTGCTCTGCTCTCTTGTTTCCAGCGTCTCTAACCTCCAGAGCTGCTCCGCTCTCTTGTTTCCAGCGTTTCTAACCTCCAGAGCTGCTCCGCTCTCTTGTTTCCAGCGTCTCTAACCTCCAGAGCTGCTCCGCTCTCTTGTTTCCAGCGTCTCTAACCTCCAGAGCTGCTCTGCTCTCTTGTTTCCAGCGTCTCTAACCTCCAGAGCTGCTCTGCTCTCTTGTTTCCAGCGTCTCTAACCTCCAGAGCTGCTCCGCTCTCTTGTTTCCAGCGTCTGTAACCTCCAGAGCTGCTCCGCTCTCTTGTTTCCAGCGTCTCTAACCTCCAGAGCTGCTCCGCTCTCTTGTTTCCAGCGTTTCTAACCTCCAGAGCTGCTCTGCTCTCTTGTTTCCAGCGTCTCTAACCTCCAGAGCTGCTCTGCTCTCTTGTTTCCAGCGTTTCTAACCTCCAGAGCTGCTCCGCTCTCTTGTTTCCAGCGTCTCTAACCTCCAGAGCTGCTCTGCTCTCTTGTTTCCAGCGTCTCTAACCTCCAGAGCTGCTCTGCTCTCTTGTTTCCAGCGTCTCAACCTCCAGAGCTGCTCCGCTCTCTTGTTTCCAGCGTCTCTAACCTCCAGAGCTGCTCCGCTCTCTTGTTTCCAGCGTCTCTAACCTCCAGAGCTGCTCCGCTCTCTTGTTTCCAGCGTCTCTAACCTCCAGAGCTGCTCCGCTCTCTTGTTTCCAGCGTCTCTAACCTCCAGAGCTGCTCTGCTCTCTTGTTTCCAGCGTTTCTAACCTCCAGAGCTGCTCTGCTCTCTTGTTTCCAGCGTTTCTAACCTCCAGAGCTGCTCTGCTCTCTTGTTTCCAGCGTTTCTAACCTCCAGAGCTGCTCTGCTCTCTTGTTTCCAGCGTCTCTAACCTCCAGAGCTGCTCCGCTCTCTTGTTTCCAGCGTTTCTAACCTCCAGAGCTGCTCTGCTCTCTTGTTTCCAGCGTTTCTTCTCCTATTTTACTCGGTAAGCCTTCTGCAGCGCAATGTTGCAGAGCAGCAAGATGTGTTTATAGTGGAAATCCTTCGGGGTGGCTGAATGAGAGTGTATTCAGCATTTTATTAAGCTGTGCTTAGTCAGATGTGATGAGAATAGAGGGTGCTATAGTATTATGTTTCCCTGTTCTGAGATGTAACAGAACCTGGCCAGAACACTGCTTCAGCCAACTATTACACACCTCCTTATGTTCCCTGGAACAGGGCCGTTCTCCCTCTGACTGAGGAGAGTGCTCTTCTGGTTCCTCTGGTACAGGAAGAGCTTCTATCGCTGATTGTTTAAATATCCCTCAGCGTTCACAAAGAGGTCGACTCACTCTCTCTGCCTGCCCTGCGAGGGAGCCTGTGTTTGGCCTGATTTACGATATCACTTCTCCATAAAGGCCAGTGTGAGGGGAAGAGATTCATTAGGGAGGCCAGTTGATGTTCTAGAGAAGTCCGGAGTGGCCCTGGGAATACTGATTGGCACACAAATCTGTGCTTGTCTCATCCTCCTGGTCCATGCCCAGCCCCGCGAGCCCTCCCCCCTCCTCCACCCGTGGCAATACGACCTGGCATAAAGGAGACCTTTTTGCTCTGCTGTTTGTGCTCACCCCCTTCCCCCCCCCCCCCCCCCCCCCCCCCCCCCCCCCCCCCCCACCCAGGAAGCCAGCGATGCCCACAGCTAACTCAGCCACTCAGTTGCTGATGCCCCGGTGTGTTAACACTGTTAAGAGGGTCAGGCCCTATGGTCAGGCCTCATCCCTGACACCTGGGGGGGGGGGGGGGGGGGGGGGGGGGGAGCACTTTAGCCTGTAATGGCTCCCCTGCTGGCCGGCCCCCCTCTCAGCGCAGAGCTGGACCGAGAGATGCAGAGATGGAGAAGCTAAGGGACGGAGGGAGAAAAGGGTCCCCATCTCTCCCGCCACAGGGGTCGTCAAACACAGGCCTGGCCAGGCTGGCTGTGCTGCTGTGTTTACTCTTCTTCTGGGTCGATACAGTTTAATCCTGGAGATGATGCTTTCTCTCATGAACTCCAAAATAGCTCTTCAGCCCTCTCGCTGAAGCCACAGGCCCATTACTCTTTATTAGTCCTTACCGTCTTAAACGGGGCCATCCATTAGAGGCAGGGCAACGAACAGGCCCAGCAGAACCCTAGTAATACTTCCAGCCAATGTTTGTACCCACACACAGATGCCCACACTCACGCACACATCTGCACACACACACACACACACACTGTCCCACTTCATCACACACAAATCGTAGTTCCCGTCCCTTAATCATGGGGGGTTATTACAGGTTTAATTTGGCACCACTCATGGGTGAGAGGGGGATGGTTCCAAACATTCACCTGGGGGTGGGGGTGGGGGTGGGGGGGGGGAGTGATATACACTGTGTTTTTAGACGACAAGACCACCGGTAGTTAAACTTTTACAGCCGACCACTCCAAGCTCCACTTCATTCCGGTTGCTTCCAACATTTTCGGTGCCACGGTCTCTGCCTCCCCCTCCCTTTCTGGATAGCAACAGTAAACAAGCATAACATTATATCATGTTGTATCATCTATTGATTTGACTCTTAGTGCTTTTGCCACACTCTTTCATTTCTTTGTGCCTCAACAACATAAATTATCCTCAAAGGATGCTTGAGGGTTACACTGTATTTATCATCAGTGACACTCGGGCACAAACTCGATAGCTCTTATTAATAGCATACTGTATGACCAAAAAATATGATATAGGTAATTCAGAGCGACTAGAAAGCTTTCTCTCATCCTTCATGCTTAAGGAGATTAGAGCCTGCAGTGTTAGGGAAGGGGGGGGGGGGGTAGGCGGGGGCAGGGGGGTCAGAGGAAGGTGTCAATCAGCTGCACCCGACTTCTGCAGCAGAAGGTAATGTGACCCTCTACGTGTGGTTTCCTGCCCTGCAGATGTATCCAATATCCCGGGGACGTTTCGAATCTTCCGCGGAGGTTCTGCGATCGACGGCGTGGGAGTCGTTCTCCCGCCGTCGTCCGGGTTCCGCGTCTCCTTGTTCTTTCGTGAAGAAACATTTCTAACTTCCTCCCCTGTGTGGCTCCATCCAGCAGCTCTTCTAATTGTCATTGTGCTCCCCTGTCTGTGTCTGGCCTGAAAGCGTGTTGGTGTGTGGTGGAGCGTGAAGCCAGCCAGGCAGCGAGACGCTGGCAGCCCCCTCTGTGACCTGGCAGAGGGGCCGTACCAGAGCTGTGTCCATCCCTGGAGATCTCCTCCACCATCGGCACACGTTTACCCAGCCTCTGTGTGTGTGTGTGTGTGTGTGTGTGTGTGTGAAGGCTGGTACTCGCTCCGTCAGACAAGTCTCCTTGTTCCTGCTTCTCCTCCTCAGACACTGTGGTCTAGGGGGCTTCTGTGATTGGTTGAATGGGTTTGTATAAAGCCATGGTGCTGCTTGGTTGGTCAGCTCTTCGACTGGACCTTCCCTAGCTCGGCACCCCACACACACACACACACACACACACACACACACACACACACACACACACACACACACACACACACACACACTCTCGTCTGCTACGTATCCATCCAGGCGGCTGGTCTGTTCTCTCCTGGTTCATCAGCAAGGCAGCAGTGGGGAGGTTGGTCGACCCTGAAATGGAAATATTTTGGATTTTTTTTTTTTTGCCTCATCAGGGGTTAGAGTGTTCCAGAAGCTTCTCTCTGAGACGGCAGACTTAGAGTGGTCTTAACTTTTGCTCTCTCTCGACTTGCATTGCTTTTTTCCGTGTGCATTGTAATTGCGTTCGATCTGTTGCATTAATACAGGCAGCACAAGCAGACATGTATATTCTTGTAGTTAAGGATCTGCTATGAAGCAAAGCAAACACAAATCTGCCATTTTCATGTTATATTCATGAGTAGGAACTAGAAGTAGTGTGCAGGAAGTGTGTTTGACCACGGCTGTATAACTGTCAGCTGTGGGCTTTCCAGCCTCAGCCAATCACAGAGGACGGATCATCATCGGGGTCTGCTGCACACCAGACCAACGTTGTTGTCAGGGGAACCACCTCTGATCGACAACCATCCTCGCCGACCGCAGAATATTATGGTATGTTCTGATATAAACAACCGTGGAACATCACAACCCGCACGATATACTAAAGCACCTTATAGTTCTAGTCAGGAGTAATTGGGGAACGGTTGTGTACAAAGGGATTTGTCCAGGCCATTGTGATTTAAGGATCTCTCACACAGTAGAACTCCATCACACACTGGGAAGCCTTTCAAACGCAATAACAGGACAAATCTCTTCACCATCACCAACGCCATATATTTCTTGATTCGTTTTATATATCCTCAATCATAACACCGGTAGGGTGACTCAATGGCTCTGGGATTTCACGTCACTTTTCTCTCTTGTTTTTCTGTCATGTTGAAAAAGGACAAATTCAGAGTCAGTCACATTTGATATTGATTATAAACATATTAAAGTTTTCTAAAGTGAAGAAATACTTGAATATCACTTGAAATTGTCAGGTGGAATAGGGCTACAGTTTCAAATCCCACCCAGTCTGTCCCCGTGGGTAAAATCATCTGCTCAATGAATGTATTACTATTAATAATAAAAGAGCACCTTACCTCAGCCTTGTGGTTTGAATATCAACACCATCTGTCCCAAGACAGTCTTCCTCACGTTTGACATTAGCTGCAAAAACAATATCGTCAACAATCATTTTTCCCCTTGAAGGAATGAGGCGATGTGATTGTGAGAGATCCGAGCTTTTGTGGCCCCTCAGCGGGGCCCCTTCCTCCCTGAGGAGCCCCTGGCCCAGTCTGACCTTGAGCTTCACTACCTGACAACCGCATTGTGTTAGAGGGGTCTTAAGTACCAAGCCGCCTGTGCTTCCTATTACTTTCTCCCCTTTTCTCGTTTTGTCCCTTTTGATTTGGAAAGGCACATTCAGAGGTACTTTTATAATGATTGCATGTGTTCACAGGGGTCTCCTGGACCACTTCAGCTTTGAACGGTTTGCAATAATCGGTTTCGTTTTGTACATTCAGTGGTTTTTTGAACGTGGCTCTTTTCCCCTTCCTTCCCTTACCAACCTTTTTTTTTACTAAATAGGGTGTGTTTTATTTGAGATTAACCACAAAAAGGTTGCTCATGAAACAACAGATTAAAATGCTTCTTGATGAATGTGCTCCTTTTTTTTTCATAGTCCCTGCTCATGCCTGTAATTGTAATTAAAGACAGAGTCATTCATTTTGTCCCCAACTGTGTCATCTTTCACTTGTATCAAATGTTCACAGCAGCCGTAAATGGGCCTTCCACAAATTAAACAAAATCAGCCAACCTTGGAGTAATAGATTAAGTCTATAATGGTTTTCCTTTGAAACGCACTCTGAATGGGTAATCTGTAGGTCAACAACTGCAAAGTCAGTTGCAGAACGAAAGTCTCATAGAGAATCCATTGTCACCATCGTTAGGTATATTAAAGTGAGAACATTTCCTGTTTGAAGTATGCGTAACCTGTCAGTAACTGTCAATAACTTGGACTGTTGCAGAAACAGCCATCCGCCAAAGTTAAATCTTCAAACTAAATTAAGAGTGGTGTTTCAGGTTGTATCATAATGGCGTCCATCCACACTGTTCTCTGTGAGTGTGTAGGTGTTTGTGCTATAGCATTTTTTATCTATAAACTACAGATTGAATCCTTGGATGTGTGAGTGTAAGTGTGTGCAGTGCATAAGATACAGACAATATCATGAGAGACAGAGGGAGGACAGACTGTGTCTGAGAGAGCGTGTACTGTGTCAAGAGAACTCCCAGGGTTTAAGAGGGCATGCTGGGTCGAGACGGCTTCTGGAAAGTTCTCTGCTTGAGATTGTATGTTGGTTTGAGGCAGCCCCAGAGACTAAAGAAGCATCACTACCAGGAGACGCACCAGGAAGACCAGGTCCCTGATTGCTCTGGCCTCCATAGCTGCTGCTGGACTATCAAGCTTTTCATTCGTCAGGGTCGGCCCACTATCATTTGCCTCTTTGTGTACAAACAACACTTCTCCTGTTTACGCAGAAAATCACAGATTTCCCAGCATGGTTCTTACAGTTCTGGTCTCGAAGTGAGGTCTTCCGTTTTCTTTCAAAGCAGCATACTGATTTCTAAATTGAACTGTGAGTGGGGGGGGAGGTGGGGAGGGGGGGGGGGGTGGGGGGGGGGGTGGTGGGGGGGGGGTGGCGAGAGTCCCTAAACGGCGTGGCGATGCCCTTCAGACGGTCCGCGGCTGCGCCCGCGGATACGCCCCTGGCTGGCTACCCGGGGACCGGTCCGAGGTCAAGCGGGCGCCGTGAATCACGAATCCCCTCGCTGATTTGTAAATTGTCAGGACATTGATTTACAGGGCTAGGCTGAGGAATGAAATCCTGTCTCAGTCAGCGTGGAGGATGGCAGCGTGCAGGGAGGAGTGTGTAATCACGCCGCAGATTGCTCTTGAGCAGAAGGTCACAGCCCACTCTTTCTGTGATTAAAACCTGTTTTACACATGTAGTGTTTTCTCTGGCGTCACCGCGGAGCACAGAGTGGAGGTGGTTAACCGCTCTCGGGGCAGCCTGTGATTGCAGCAAATTGAAACAAACTCAGCCTCACTTCACCTGACATTAGCAGTTAAAAGTCTGCATTAATATATTTTCATTTTGATCCGAGTGATTTGTGTATTTAATTGGCGTGCGATTATTCCCCCCCACCCCCCCCCCCCCCAAAAAAAAGCAATTGAATACGGAACCTGACAAAGCCTGATTTAGTACTTGAAATGGAATACTGCATTTTATAGACCTGTTTTCATTGCAGCTCAAATCCTTAATCTCTTGTTGTGGGTGTATTGTGTGTTTATGGTGTCAGTACGTTCTGCTTTCAGCTCTGTGGTTCTACTGGTTCTAGTAGAATCTGACAGCAGATTAATGCCCCGCTCCCATTTCCCATTATTAGATCTCGTTGCGTGACTGTGCAGAATACTGTTAGTGATTTAGTCATTGGTAGGTTAAATGAAGGAGAAGTACTTACTTTATTAACGTAGACATCCCTTATAGACGATAAGCCTTGTGTGGTTATCATGCTTTATTGGTAAAAGTCAAAACCACACAATATGTGGTGCCATTAAGTTATCTCTGAGGTGTTTCAGAAGCCGTTTCCATGACAGTAGCTCTGAAGGATTCCAGTACTTTTAACAGGGAAGATCGTTTTGTTCCTCACTGCAGGACATTTGGCAGACTTGCCCTGCTCAACATGGGAGCTTCTTTAAAACCTGGCTGTCCTCTCTCTCTCTTTCAGTAGCTGACTGTCGGGTCTTGGAGGGATTGCAGAGATTTTCATCCATCCCCACCTACTTGCCTGTCGACTACAAGGTTCTCAACGCAGAGTCAGCTTTTTTCCTGAAGGAGGCCAATCAGGACTTCATGAGGAACTCCAGCCTCCTGACACGAACAGAGCCCTTCTTTATCTACCAGGCCCGCAGTCCCCCCTCTGTCAACGCCAGCTATGGCCCTCTGTCTGTGGAGCAGCCCATCCCCCTTGAACTGCTCCACAGCCCGGCCGCTTTCCCCACCTCCCCCTCCATCTTCACCTTCAACTGGAAGGTGCAGACCTTCATCATCGACGACAAGATCCACCTGGTCAAGCCCAAGGTCCAGGTGCTGTTCTACGTGGCGGGGAGGGACTGGGACGACTACAGCACCGTGGACAAGCTGCCCTGCGTGCGGCTCTTCGCCTTCCACGAGACCCAGGAGGTGCGCGGTAGCTGCCAGCTGCGGGGGGAGCTGGGGCTGTGCGTGGCTGAGCTGGAGCCCCTGGCCAGCTGGTTCAGCCCCCCCAGCGTGGTGCCCGGGCGCCAGAGGAGCCAGGAGCTGGCCGAGGGCACGGCTGTGGAGCTCTACTACATGCTGCAGTCCACCCAGATCGGGGAGTGTCACTCGGAGGAGAGCCGCAAAGAGAACTCCCTCCACTCCGACCAGGAGGGCATGTTCGGCTCCTCCACCTCCACGCCCATGCAGAGGATAGGCAGCGTGAGGCTGTACCAGAGCCCCATCCCCCCGCCCCTGGCTGAACACAGGCTGGATAGTAACTTCATGGTCCTGGTGCCGGCCACGCCCCTGAGGCAGAGGGACACCATGTCTGCCTTCGTCACTGCCTCGGCCTTCTCTGTGGTGGAGATGTTCACCCTCAGGTAGGACCCTGAATGCTCCTGCATGGCTCATGCTTGTCACAGGCTAGATCACACATCATCAGTGTATCATCCATACACACGCGGACAACATTGTTGGTACCTTTCAGTCAATGACAGAAAAACTCACAATGGTCACACAAAAAAAACTTTCATCTGACAAAAGTAATAGTTAAAAACAATTCCATAAATGTTAACCAATGAAAGTCAGACAGCTTTACAACCATGCTTCGACTGAACTATATATGTACAAAAAAATTAACTCATGGAACAGGCCTGGACAAAAATGATGGTACCCATAGAAAAGACAGAAAAGAATGTAACCAAAGTGAAAAGTGAATTCAAGGTGTGTCCCCTAATGGACACAGTATATAAAGCTGAGCAATGCAGAGTTATTGAAAAGATGGTTGCATGTTCAGATTAGACTAAGTGATTTAGAAAATGAACACACAATGCAAATGAGGATGTAATTAATTAAAATGCATTTCCATTAGCGTAATGACTGTGAGCCCAGTCTCAATCACGCCGGTTGAGTACCTTTGTAAACTATAAGATATGCTCAGACTGGGGGTGCAGCCAATTTGTCAATCCATCTAAATGAAAACAAGCCATTGGACTGATGGGCTTGTGTTATGCTTAGGCGGATAGGAATAGACGTGATGTGGAACAAAAAGGTAGTTGGACAATCATTTTCTCATCTTTAACACAGACAACAGGCAGGATGTGATTGCTTTTTGTCCCTATTTGCCTGATCTTCTGCTGTGGGTGAAGGATGAGAACTGGCCGACATAAACAGATTTCTCAGTGTTCACAGTCGTCTCCCGTTAAGTTAATTTAAAAAGTAGATTATCAGTTGAAGCCACCTTAACACAGGGGGGGAAAAAACAACTAAATGAATGTAATTTAGTCAGGACTCTCCCTCTCTAAGGGAGCAAAGCTGAGGGTCCAGGTAAGGATGATGTCTATTTTGAACAGAAAATGAGGATCATTTCTCCTCAGACTGAAACCCTCCACCCTGGGCAGCATGGGGCTGCTGCCTGCGCTGTCTTTAGTTTGGCAGCCTCCCTGCAAGCAGTGACCACAGACCAGCACCGGCCAGCTGAGAGCTGCCGATAGCAAGGGGTCTTTGGTTTCAGGCCTCTGTGTGTTTCCTAGGCGATAAGACTGTCATCCCCAACCTCCCCCCGTCCCGTCCCCCCCTCCCGCCCCCCCAAAAAATAAACACACCTTGATTTCTTTCATCCCAGGAGTTTTATTGTTTGTTTTTCGGAGGTGAATGTTGTTGTCTCGTGACGGCCGTTGCATGTTGTGTGGGAAATGCTTTTGGCAGTAAGTGTTCTGTGTCCAGCAGCACTCAGCGTTGGTGAGTCATTCGTTCTGTACCTTGTTCTGTATTGTAACTGGCCAGTGTTATTCTGTCCTTTCAGCAGATTCATTCATCGTCTTGAACTCAATTTTCAGCGACTCTAAATCCATGCAGCGACCAGGGCTGGTTCCAGTCACATTACTATTAGATGGACAGGCAGCATGTAGAGTTATTGGCTGTCAGTCACCCAGCTCTGAAAACATACTAACTCTTATTTCCTTATTTAAATATCCAAGTCAATCTGGAACAGATTGTTAAGAACTCGTTTGGATTTAGTTTCTTGTCGTTTATTGGCTACTACTTCATCAAGACACATCTGCTTCAACTTTCCATTGATTGAAGCCACAAAATAGTCATGCACTAGTGAATAGTCAGCCACTAGTGAAATAGTCTGCCACTAGTGAAATAGTCAGCCACTAGTGAAATAGTCTGCCACTAGTGAAATAGTCAGCCACTAGTGAATAGTCAGCCACTAGTGAATAGTCAGCCACTAGTGAATAGTCAGCCACTAGTGAATAGTCAGCCACTAGTGAAATAGTCAGCCACTAGTGAATAGCCAGCCACTAGTGAATAGTCAGCCACTAGTGAAATAGTCAGCCACTAGTGAATAGTCAGCCACTAGTGAATAGTCAGCCACTAGTGAATAGTCAGCCACTAGTGAATAGTCAGCCACTAGTGAACTCTTTATCTCCATCCACTACTTCCAGGCTGACACTAACTGATCCCAGCTTGTTTACGTCTCTCCTTGTCTCCCTGCAGTGATGCCAGCTACACACAGTATCCATGGTATTACTTTCATATATTTGTTTAGTCTTTGTTGTGTGTACTATGTGGTTCTTGTGTGTCAGTGTGTTTCCCTTTAGGAATAAAGGTTAAATAAACACAAACACAGGATTCACAGTGAAACGGATCTTTCTTGCATTAGTTTTTCTTGATGTGAGAGCCTGTAAAATCCAGTGTCTGCAAATTGGTAGATTAGCAAGTCCCATTGGTAATTATTGCAACATATCTAAAATAGATTTGAACATATCTTTGCATCAGATAACACGGCTGTACACTAAGTAATCATAATAGACTAGATTGGATTAGGCAAGATTAAACACCTAATTATAGTTCCTTTATTTGATTATTCCCTGCTGTTTTAAGTTTAGAGGGAGATAGTATCTTTTTTGTCTATACTACATATTCATTTTAATTAAGCCTTTTATGTCCTCTGAGCATATTGGAATTCTGTACCTGGTCAATTCATTCTCTTTCAAGCAAGCGCATATTAGTTGAATGTATTACCATAAATATGCTAATAATATATGTAACATGGAGCATTAACATAATTTGTTTTACAGCCATCATTGTGAGACTATGGGGCAAATGCACGTGGTTTTAAGACATTGATAATTCATTATCCCCCAGCACTAGATAGTTGATATGCAAATCATATAATGAGGACGAGCTAGAAAGGGATTTAAAAGCGTATTTTCCTTCAGGACAAATGTTGCCGTATAGTGGCATAAAGAAAGCGACATTCATTAAAGGAAAGTGCTCAATATTCTGCAGAGGCAATTACATCCTGGACTAAGAGTGCTTGCTTTCAGGCATACTGGTTTATGCTTACCTATTACTGTTGGTAATGTGAGTAACTGGCAAAGTGATTATCAGTTAAGCATGCTTTGGTCTGACATACACAATGATTCTGTATTGTAATTAGGCTTGTACCCTCTTAAAAGTTATCCACGGTCAACCAGCTTTTGTTAGCGAAAAATACCTGATATGTATGTATAAAAAAATGAGTGACTGCTCAGTATCGCAGTATTTTTTTAACCAGACTGCGGAAACCAAAGCTTGTTGTGAATACCATTCCTGTGCGATCGTATTTTCTCTGAAGGTCCCAGAGACGGCAGTGACCTCGAAACAACACATTGATCCAAGCATCAGCACCGCTCTTTAAAGACCAGATGAATGCAATAGGATGCCACAGGAATACGGTCCCCTGCAACAAGTGATCAATTGTTGTTTAACTGATGATTCTCGGGCCCGTGAGATTAATTGCCCGCGATTATATCCAGCGTCAAGTCTGCAAGTTTAAACTGCGCGTGTGTCGTTTTGTGTTTGCGTGCAGTTCAACACTGTCGCTTCTCTGCTCAGAATTTGTTTTAGTCATTTGCCCCCCCATCAAGAACAATCCACAAAACATTTGTCTGTAAACAGATTCAAATGACACTTGAAGTTGACAGATTGGAGGTCATGGGGTGTGTGTGTGTGTGTGTGTGTGTGGGGGGGGGTGTGTTTGTGTGGGTGTGTGTGTGTATGTGTGTGTGCGTATATACACAGAGCACACCATGTAAGTACCAAAAGCCTTAACCTAGTAAGTGTGAATCAATTAGCCTCATCTTTAAAAGGCAGTGCCTCACTGAACATGCTGTCTGCTAAAATGCTTCGTTAAGGGCCGTTAGACAATAATGAAGTAATGTATGCAGTGGTGACCTAGCAGGTGCAGGCTTCCCTGCTTCACCACCCAAACTGAGGGCGAGAGGGGGCAGAGTTTACAACATGTAGTCTGACTTGTGGACAGGTGTTGTGGGCGGGGCCCGGGGCCTCCTGGACTGACCTATGACTGCGTACGATAGGACAGCTCTGGATGAAATGTTATTATCTTCCTTTAGGGATAATTGTTTGTGTCTCGGTAGATTCGATGTATTTATTTGTGTTCTTTCTTTCTGCGATAGTGTGGGTGATTTGTGTGTACGGCTAGCAGCTGTGCTGGTGAGCTTCCCAGCTGCTGTAGAGTGTCCCCAGCACATGGCTAGCCTGCTCAGCCCTGCTCCATGTTATTACATATCACCTCCTTCTCCTTTCATTAAAGACCCAGCCATACCCCTGCAGAGACAGCTGGTGTATTAAAAGCTATCTGCTAGCTTTTCACTCAATTAGCAGCTCATAATGACGCTCCTTTTGATACAAGACATTACTTTGGCAGATAACCGATTCTATTGGCAGATACTGACACAGCTCAATTAGACATCAATTCAACAGGATAAGAAAGCTTCCTTCCCTTCTCTGCCCTCTCTGTCTGTTTCTACTGGCTGTTTCTACTGTCTGTTTCTGCTGTCTGTTTCTACTGGCTGTTTCTACTGGCTGTTTCTGCTGTCTGTTTCTAATGTCTGTTTCTGCTGTCTGTTTCTACTGGCTGTTTCTACTGTCTGTTTCTGCTGTCTGTTTCTACTGTCTGTTTCTAATGTCTGTTTCTGCTGTCTGTTTCTACTGTCTGTTTCTACTGGCTGTTTCTGCTGTCTGTTTCTACTGTCTGTTTCTGCTGTCTGTTTCTACTGGCTGTTTCTACTGGCTGTTTCTACTGTCTGTTTTTACTGTCTGTTTCTACTGTCTGTTACTACTGGCTGTTTTTACTGGCTGTTTCTACTGGCTGTTTCTACTGGCTGTTTCTACTGGCTGTTTCTACTGTGTCTGTTGTCTGTTTATTTCTACTGGCTGTTTCTACTGTCTGTGTCTGTTGTCTGTTTATTTCTACTCTGTTTCTACTGTCAGTCTGCCTGTCTGCGACTCTAGTTGACTTGTGTGTTTGTGCTGTCAGTAGGATCAGTATGCAGGTTATCCAGACTCCCTGTACATGAGGGACATTTACAGCAGCCTGGACGCTGCCTCACACACAGCCTCACAGAGCAGATTTACTGTCTGCCTCGAGGAAGGTCCTATCACTGTGTTAGTGGGCACGTGTGTGTGTGAGTGTGTGTGTGCTTAAAGCTCTCAAACCCTGCTTCAAATCTCATTCAATCCCCCTTCTCCCTCCCTAACAGAATAGCTTTTAAAGAGTATCTGATAAAGCACCAATAAGCAGTATTACATGGTTAAGTACACGTGTAGAACAAAGAACAACAAACAAATAGGATACCTAGAATGACGCAGTGCTACAGTACGACCAAGTATTCCCCCTGAGTGGATAAGCTTCCACCAGGCTGTTGATACAGAAGCCCATGGATCACACAGTGGTCCGACATTCACACCAGGACATTAATGATGCAATCTCATTTGAAAGCCATAATCATTTACAATGAACCGGCAGGGAATCGGCATCTGTTGGAATTGAACTGCAGGATGGAATTATGACATGAAAGCTTTGGTAAATGCTTTGCCTTTGGCCAGTATAAAAAAAATAATAACCCCCCCCCCCCACAAAAAAAACAACAACCACCCACTGGCATCTGAGTTAGAGGATGAAGGATCGTTGTGGTTGTGACGTTCACGAGGTCTCATTGCCCAAATATGACCCCCGCCTAGTTTCCACGGCGCCCGTCGCCCACCGAACCTCTCTTTTCATCGGTGTCTTTCCGCAGCTACACTATTGCTCATTGAGCCATCATGGTGCCCTCTCTGCAAGGCCGCGGTGATGAATGTGCTCGCTAAAACAACGGCGAACGCACAGCCACATCTAAACTGGCTGTGGCTCCTGTGCCAGAGTTTCTCTCTGCTCTTAAAGCAGCCTGGGGGGGCAGCCTGGGGGGGCTGTCTGGGGTCAAAGCCTGGACGCCTTGTTTCTGCTGAGCTGGCAGGCTGGAGTCCTGCCCAAGATGTTCTTAACAGTTTTATTAGCAGGACTGACAGGCTCATCTGAAGCCTGGAGAGAACTGAGCTGAGCTCCTGTTCAAGACAGTCCTGCCTGAAAGCTGGACCCACAGAGGTGGAGGAATAGTTTGGCTCAACACAGTCATTGTTGGCTTCTCCAGCCATCCCCTCCGATCCCATCCCCTCCACCCCTCCACCCCTCCACCCCTCCAGCCCTCTGCCCCTCTGCCCCTCTGCCCTCCACCCCTCCACCCCTCCGCCCCTCTGCCCTCCACCCCTCTGCCCTCCACCCCTCCAGCCCTCTGCCCCTCTGCCCTCCACCCCTCCGCCCCTCTACCCTCCACCCCTCCACCCCTCTGCCCCTCTGCCCTCCACCCCTCTGCCCTCCACCCCTCCAGCCCTCTGCCCCTCTGCCCTCCACCCCTCCACCCCTCCACCCCTCCACCCCTCCGCCCCTCCACCCCTCCAGCCCTCTGCCCCTCTGCCCCTCTGCCCTCCACCCCTCCGCCCCTCCACCCCTCCACCCCTCCAGCCCTCTGCCCCTCTGCCCCTCTGCCCTCCACCCCTCCGCCCCTCCACCCCTCCACCCCTCCACCCCTCCACCCCTCCGCCCCTCTGCCCTCCACCCCTCCACCCCTCCGCCCCTCTACCCTCCACCCCTCCACCCCTCTGCCCCTCTGCCCTCCACCCCTCCGCCCCTCCACCCCTCCACCCCTCCGCCCCTCTGCCCTCCACCCCTCCACCCCTCCGCCCCTCTACCCTCCACCCCTCCACCCCTCTGCCCCTCTGCCCTCCACCCCTCCGCCCCTCTGCCCTCCACCCCTCCACCCCTCCAGCCCTCTGCCCCTCTGCCCCTCTGCCCTCCACCCCTCCGCCCCTCCACCCCTCCAGCCCTCTGCCCCTCTGCCCCTCTGCCCTCCACCCCTCCGCCCCTCCACCCCTCCACCCCTCCAGCCCTCTGCCCCTCTGCCCCTCTGCCCTCCACCCCTCCGCCCCTCCACCCCTCCACCCCTCCACCCCTCCGCCCCTCTGCCCTCCACCCCTCCGCCCCTCCACCCCTCTGCCCCTCTGCCCCTCTGCCCTCCACCCCTCCGCCCCTCCACCCCTCCACCCCTCCAGCCCTCTGCCCATCTGCCCTCCACCCCTCCACCCCTCCACCCCTCCACCCCTCTGCCCTCCACCCCTCCAGCCCTCCACCCCTCCACTCCTCTACCCCCCACCTCTCCACCACCCCCAGCAGCTCAGTTTGTGCCCTGACTCCTGGGTTGTTTGGGCTGCTGTTGTGTGACTAACACACTGATTGTGGCTGAAGACTTGCCTACTTTTTTGTGTCTGTTCTACTTCTAAATAATACACCCACATGCACCTACACACTGTTTTTGGGGTTTAAACGGCAAGTTATATGAAGTGACTATAACGTCACGACATCCTTGTTGATAGGACCCTTCCTCTGTTGCTTTTTGTCTCTCCATAACCTCTCACTTTTCCCATTAACATGTTAATTAAATGTTGAACGGACATTTGACACTTCACAAGCTTTCATGTACTGTATTTGAAGTTAATCGAGGTCCTATTCTTGATGCAGATCAGAATAAGGTTCATAGGTTCCGAACTGGTTTTGTAGCTCTGAATTAAACATGCATTAGAGTTAATTATGTTTTTGCTGAATGACTGAATTAAATCATGATAATCCTTTCTGTTTATTATCTGAGCTAATTATTGGGTCAGCTTATTCGGTCTTCACACAGTAGTATTTCTGAGTTCCTTCTTTAACTTTCACTACGGTCCAGACGTGATCGAAGCCATGTTCTTGTAATGAACTACAATAAAACAATTTAGACTTCCGCACGCATTATTCAAAGAAATTTAAATTGTTCTGTTTGTGCTTTTTATTAATATTGGGGTCAACATCTTTTCACATAACCTGTTGCTTATTCACACAGTTTACAGTTGAGGTTCACTGACACAGAAACACATTAACATTACTAAATGGAAAATTCTGAAAGCTTTTCAGTATTCAATAGAGTTATGATTTTCACACCAGTAGTAAAGTATTGCTGAATCAATTTAGCTTGAACATAATTATTGGGATGTGATTAGGAGTATTAAGAAGCACAATATATCATTTATTTTGAGAAACATTAGCGGCATAAACAGTGGTCGATGAGTAAATCACCCAGGAAAACATGAATAGAAATCCACTCAAGGTTGAATTCAATGAGCCAACAGACAAGCTTGTTCTGTCTCAAAGAACAAACACACGCTAGCTATTAGTGTGCTAAATAGGCTGTGCCGAACAGTTCAATGTTACCAGGGAGTAGGGCGATGTGGGGAGGGGTGGGGGTACGAACCAAACGGCCTTATCTTCCCTACAGCACAAACAGAGCGCACAAACAAACAATCAATAAAAAGGATAAAAAATATATATATATGTAAATGAAGACACATACACCAAGATAGCATTTTAATTGACTGTTAAAAGTTATATGTGTATAAGGAAACAGGTTTCCCCTTAAATCTAGTCGTGTGGAATATGGGGTTATTCGTAATAGATACGGAGGGTCGCCTTCCCACAGGATGCCTTGTCTCTCTACTTCCATCTGACCCCATTAGAGAGAAAATGAGAATCCCCTGTCACGAATAGTTTTCAAGTTGCCTTTAAAAAGAATGTGTAGTCATTCTGTCACCATTGTGAATAGATTTACTTGGCTATAATCCTCATTTTTGTCCTCTTAAAAGAATGAGTCATGATGCTGTGTGTTGTGTGGAAAGCCCAAGGATCCTGGCTCTTCTGGGAGCTCATATCATCACTGGCTGCTCTAGTTCTCTATTGATTCCAGAAAGGACACTGCAAGTGCAGCAGCCTCAGGCTAGAGGCTGCCTTCTCCGTATTTAACCCCCATATCACTGCTCCATGGATGCAGCGCCAGGCAGGGCTGCATGAGAAGTGAATCATGAGTGTCGCTTTACCTTACCTCAGTCATGGCTGGTGACTCATGCATGGTAATTCTTTCTTGCTTAGGCACGAAATAATTCAATCAAGTTGTGTGAGGTTTTCTGTGTGAGGTTTTCTGTGTGAGGGTTTCTTTGTGAGGGTTTCTGTGAGAGGTTTTCTGTGTGAGGTTTTTTGTGTGAGGTTTCCTGTGTGAGGTTTTCTGTGTGAGGTTTTCTGTTACAGGTTTTCTGTGTGAGGTTTTCTGTGTGAGGTTTCCTGTGTGAGGTTTTCTGTGTGAGGGTTTGATGAGGCAGATTGTTCTGTGTTTTGGCTACGAACACAGACTCATCCAACGCCTCCACCTGCTTGTTGTTGTTGCTTATCTGTCTGCTGAGGTGTTTTTTTTTTGGTTACAGGCTCTGGCATGTATCCTTTTTTTTCTCCTCGAAAATCTATTTGTGTTTTCCCAATTTCAGAAGGCTTGTGCGCCGATAATGTACTTTGTCGTGTTGCCACGGTGGGCACTGTCCTGCCAAAGAGTTTCCCCAAGGGGATTAATAAAGTATTCTGAATTCTTTGTGAGGGTTTCTGTTACAGGTTTTCTGTGTGAGGTTTTCTGTGTGAGGTTGTCTGTGTGAGGTTTTCTGTGTGAGGTTGTCTGTGTGAGGTTTTCTGTGTGAGGGTTTCTGTGAGAGGTTTTCTGTGTGAGGTTTTTTGTGTGAGGTTTCCTGTGTGAGGTTTTCTGTGTGAGGTTTTCTGTTACAGGTTTTCTGTGTGAGGTTTTCTGTGTGAGGTTGTCTGTGTGAGGTTTTCTGTGTGAGGTTGTCTGTGTGAGGTTTTCTGTGTGAGGTTGTCTGTGTGAGGTTTTCTGTGTGAGGGTTTCTGTGAGAGGTTTTCTGTGTGAGGTTTTTTGTGTGAGGTTTCCTGTGTGAGGTTTTCTGTGTGAGGTTTTCTGTTACAGGTTTTCTGTGTGAGGTTTTCTGTGTGAGGTTTCCTGTGTGAGGTTTCCTGTGTGAGGTTTTCTGTGTGAGGTTGTCTGTGTGAGGTCTTCTGTGTGAGGTTTCCTGTGTGTGGTTTTCTGTGTGAGGTTTTCTGTGTGGTTTTCCAGACACGAGCCTTCTCCTATATGTCTGTACTGCGGTGCTATCTTTTACCAGCAGACTGCCAGCTTGCCAGTTACTTACAGGCTGCTAAGGATCTGATTCGATCTGGTCAGCCATGTTATCTGTTCACTTTCTGTTCTCTCTGCTGATGACCCACGTCCTGAGGTTTTCGTAGAACATCTCTCCGAAACCAAGTTGGAATTGACCCACATTATCCCCAGACCTCTATCACCTGACTGGGCTGTGTGTCTCTCCTCATCTGGCGATCAGGACTCACTTATCCACAGAGACATCCAGCTGTCTTGGCTGTTGCCGGGGCGGGTAACCTGGCTGGGCTGTTGTGTCAACAGCCTCTCTCACATCACTGTGGCCTGGTTTGCTGTAGGCCAAGCGCTACTTTTAAGTAGCCGCAAAGAAATCACTAACATGACTTACTGAGTGAGCTGGGGCCCTGATGTATATACAAACAAGATTTCCGTTCCACTCGCAGAAAAAGACGTACTTTGATTAGGACGTCAAAATCTTTGCTGGAACCAATTTAAATAATTCTCCAAGAAAGTGGCTCTGGTGGTATTTCGGTTGGGATTAAATTGGATTTAGTTTAATCCGTTACTTTTGAAACAAAGTCAGGAGGGGAGTGAGTGTAACAGTCTGACGGAGAAGATGAACCGCTGCCAGTGGCTTTCAGAGCGATGGGGAGCAGGTACCTCGTCATGGTTATCAGCGGAGTGCAGGCGGTGGAGGATTGCGGAAACGCTCCGTCCGTCAGTAGCCTGGACAGAGTCACCCTGGTTTCCTGGTCCCCGGCGTGGCCGTGATTCAAAGCTGGTGCTAGGAACCAGCCACCCATTCATAGGAGGATTGTGAACCGAGGAGAGACAGGGCATTAAAGGCCAGATCTTCTGTTCTTCCTGCCCAATAACCCACAGCCTTTATTCACAATCTCTCTCCTTTCTCTCTCCGGGGCCACGTGTGTTCGGTTTCCATAGATACCACCTTGTTCCACTCAGTTACAGTTGATGCCGATGTTTTTTGTTGTTGTTTTTTCCCCTGTTGGTCTGAATGACCATTAATCACAGCCGTTCATGGTCACCTTGGATCTCTGTCAGCCTCGCCTCAGAACGGCTCACGCAAATCGTTCCAGAGCGCCGGTCACTAGGTGACCGCTGCTGACAGTATCAGCTGCTGGTCGTGCTTCATGAGAAGAACAGGACTGGTCGTGTTTCCACCCTGTGTGAAAACCCTCCCCCCTAGGTGAATGCTCTTGTCAGAAGCCCGGCTCCATCCACGCTCTGCCTTTTCATTACCTGGACTGAGAGTGGCTTCTCTCTGCTTCAGCATTAAGCGAAGGTTCCCAGGAGGCTCCTGCTGGTGGAGGAGATGGATGGTTCCTGTCTGAGGACGGTGGAACTTTGGTTCTCCCCTGAGATACACCTGGGTGCTTCATAAACCAGCACACACACCGGCGTCATTTGTAGAGAACCTTATCAAGCCTTTTTTCCTACCCGATACGTTCTTTTTAGACAAGGGACTTAATGGCTACGCTTTCATTTGACTTCATATTTTTTTTATAACACCCAAACAGGAAATGACTCCTGTCACAACTGTGCTTAGTTGATTATACTTATTTGATTAATGGACTTCACATCGAAGCACGCTCACGCAACGGTTGAGTGCATGACGTAATGGCGATGCAGAACTCAACTCTCAAAATCCACTCTCTCTTCTTCCCTGTCACTCCCAGAGTACAGCTCTTTTAAAGGAACGGTTGTAAAACTTACAGCGGCTTACTTCCAGTGGAACGTTCAGCCCGGGCTAACATTGTAAAAACTCAACATGAAATTCCAGGAAGTTATGTTACGAGGGGGGTGGTGTTATTTTTGTATTAGGATTTGGAATTGCTTCATATTTTATTGAAGTTTAATAAGCAATAGTAAGCTTTTGAGTAGACGAGATATTGTTTTCTAGATTCAGCTTTCAGCTCATTTATTTTCAACTTGTCTCAGCATGTCCACATGACTCAGTGCTTTGGGACTGTGGGGAAAAGGGAAGAGATGCTGAACAGCAACTGTGGCATTTTGTTGTTGCTTACATACGTTTTCCAAAAGTTTGGTTGGGTTGTCGAACTCGCTGGCATTTCCAAAGGCCACAACCTTTGCTTGTTCATTTGGTGCCTTTCAGTGTCGATGTTTCCGTGTTCAACATGAGTTTTTTCCCAGAGGCGATGTCAGCGGCCTGCTTCCTGTCCGGGTGGCAGAGATCTGGGCAGCAGGAGGGGATTGATCCGTGAACTTGCTCCCTGTGATCTCGTTCGCCCGTCATTTCCTCCTCGATCTCCCAAGGCTAATCGATGGTCTGCAGCGCCCAGATCCTCAACTCTGCAGAATTGCAAACCCTCCCTCCCTCCCTGTCCCCCCCCCCCCCTGGCTCTCTGGGGCAGGGAAGATCTACGACCTCCCGGTGGCAGAGGTTTCACTAAAACACACGATGTTAATTGCTCAGCGCCTGAACTTTTTTTCCCCCCACACTATACTTACTTTTGGAATGAGTGACAGCTGCGGCGAAGAGAAAAACGATATAGATCATCGAGGGCCAAGACTCGACGAGTGTCGTCGGCCTCTGCTACACTGCCAAACAGTCCCCTGAGGCCCCTCCCCCTGCTGGAGGGAGGGAGGGGCTTAGCGGCCGGGGGGAGAAGAGCCCAGTGTGTCTGATCAGGGTCGGTGCCGCTGGTCTAAATGGAAGACTAATAGAAGGAGGGAGCATCTCTGACAGGCTCTTCAGAGCTCTGTTCACTTGGGCCCCTCCTGCCATCCATCAGCCCTCCAGCTGAGGCTGGGTGATACAGCAGCAGTCCTAAAGGGGGGGGGGGGGGGGGGGGGGGACATGCTACCTGTACAGCGTGTCATTAAGAACAGCCTTTGAAATCACCCCCCCCCCCACACACACACACACACACCATCACCACACACTCACGTGCGCGCCGCACACACATCACAGATTGAGGTGAGAGGTCGGTCTGCTTGAGTCAAGGAGACACTCTGAGCTGTGCTCTGCCTGTCAAGCAGGCTGGCCGTCTTCTGCTATGACTGTCGCTGCAGTGAGGGTTACATGTTTGCTGAGCGACGGGTGGGGGGGTGAAGGTGTTAATGTTTAGATTCATTTGTCAGGGCAGCGCAGGACAGATCAGTGACAGACCCTGGCACAGGCATCAGCGGATTAAGTGACCATCATTGTCTTTCTCCCCTAAATATATTTGTAGTTAAGTGATGAGGCGCGTCGGAAAAAATGACCTGCGTTTATGAATTGCTTCTGTCGATGACGATGATCGACGATCTCAAGGTTTATTTATGTGCTCGATATAGTTTCCTGGCTCTCAGTGTCTTCAGTAAATAATTGGATTTGACTCTGTCGCTTTCTCTCCCATGATGCTTTGATGAGGAGCATTTGGAGATGGAAGGTTTATTGTTGCTCAGACTTTCTGTCTCACTCATGGGCCTTGCTGAGTTCTGTCAATACATGCAGTGTAATCTGTACACTGTACCACACACGCACACACACACACACACACACACACACACACACACACACACACACACACACACACATTTACCTCAACACTATAATTAAAATAACTAAACTGGTTGTTGCTCTCTTTTGATTGTGCTGTACATATGTACGAATGCCAAATGTAGAAATAGAAATACACTTATTTCTATCTTTAAATCTATTGCTGTTACGACATGATTGACTATGCTGAGAAGGAAATAGCTGAAAACCTCAACAATGACTCTTCAAAGGAAGATAACAAGGCAATTAGAGATGAAAACATTGGAACATACAGAATAGAGATGAGATGACACACACACAACAACACACACACACAAACGCACCTCCCCAAGAACACACAGAAACACACACAGATGCACAGATGCACAAAGGAAGTCATTCAAACATAATAAACATGAAAAACCACCACAGACACCGCCGTACTGAGTCACTGACCTAGTCTGACGCCTCGCTGTGCGCTGTTTGTCTGGTCTTGTACTTCCAGCTGTTTCTACCTGCTCAACATGAAATGCACACGATGTCCTTATGTCTTTAGCAATCTTATAAAAATGATATATGTATATCATAATAATATAGGAAGACTGGAATGTGAATGCAACAATTACAATTCAACCTTTATAACTGGAACTAGTTCTCTTCAGAGTGTGTCAGCAGCAGCAGTCTCACTAAGCTAAACTGCCTTTAGTGTGTTTTCACCAAACCTCTTCAGTATCT